>VWZE01002870.1:78316-227671 GCA_013396675.1 Eubucco bourcierii
GAACAAAAGAAAAAAGAACAAAAGAAAAAAGAACAAAAGAAAAGAAAAAAGAAAAAAAAAGGAAAAATAAAGGAAAAAAAAGAAAAAAAAACAGAAGAAAAAAAGAAGAAAGGTCATTACACTCCATAGGAAAAAAAAAAAGAGATGGGGAAAGTGTTCATCTTCAACCACTTCTTTCTTTCATGCAGAATGAAACAGGCTCCTCCTTTAGGTCACTAAGATGAGAGGGAGTGCTGGAAACAGGCTGCAACCATCAGAGGCATCAGCCTGAATCCACTGTTCACTACCTAGACTGAAGTCTTCCTTAGCTTCAGCGGCATTTAGATCTGCCTTGTTTGTGGCCACTTCGCCAAGCAGAGCTAAGGGATCTGGGGCAGGGAACCGGCACACAGCGCTGACTGCAGAGTGGTGACCACCAGCAGCGAGGGCTGTGCAGAGCAGGCTGGCTGGGAGACATGGAGCTGCTTCCAGGCTCTTTGTCAGGCTCTTTCATCCCCCAGGCAAGAATGCACCAGGCAAGTAACACTCTGATGATGAAATCATAAAGGTTATTTTTCCAGTTTTCTACACCAGCGTTTCCAATTTCCTCCAGATACATCAATACTAATCCTACGTGAAAGGGTAAAACGCAAGGCTTGCGCTGTGCAGAAGCAAGGGAAGTTGGCAAAGCCCACAGCCAGCAGGAAGTCTATTCAAAAGACTAATTAGAGCCACAGAAACCCTCTAGCCCAGCAGAGCCTTCCTTAAAGAACATCTTTAGTAGTTTAGCAGAATGGCTAATGATCTAGCGCGGCAGCTACACGACTACAGCCGTTAGTGGGTTAGTGCTCTCATACTGACCGTGAGTTGTTGTGAAGCTGATTTACATACAGCTTTATAAGAGAATGCTCATCAGCCACAGGACTGGCTGCACTCACACCCCCAAGTAACCTGAATGATTCAAACAATGAAACCTCGTTAATATCCCCAAAGCTACACCCAGGGAGCAGAGTGGGCTCCTTACAATAAATGCAATCTGCAACCATTCAGCAAGGATACTGACTTGACAGTCTGGAGGGTGCTTTTTCTTTCAAATAAAAGGATACAAATTAAATGTATAAGAGATTAAAATAAAAATGATGGGAATAAGATGTCAAACATTTAAAATCCTGCCAGGTAAAGTTACAACAGCTTTCCAATGCACTAGCAATCCAATTGCTTTGCATAGCTGTTAACTATAGATCCCCCAGAACTTACTGTTGCATCATGGAAACTCTTTACTGTGTAAGGACATCATACTTCAAAGGAACTCTGGGCATCTATGGTGGGGAGATGATTGTAAACTCTTTGCTATGTAAGTACATCATACTAAAAGGAAGTCTGGGTACCTATAGTGGGGAGATTATTGTATCCTGCATTCAAGGGATTCTCCATCAAAGAATTCTTCCTCTAGGAGAAAAGGAATTCTAATGGTTCAGGGACCATACACACTTGACACTGACAGTTTAAGGCTTTCTGTTGAATTACTAAAGACAAAAATAAAATAATCAGCATTTTTTCATATGTAAAGACAAGAAATGGCAAAGTAAATAGTGCTGTGATTATTACTGCAGCTCCCTGGTCTAAATGACAGCATCCTTTTGTTGAACTGGCACAGGGACTTCTTGGGGATAACAGAAGCTCTTAAAGAGAACTGCTTAAAATGGCCTGCCCTCAAGAGGCCACAAATACTTTATCCTGCCTTGCCCTGGCACATACATTTCCACATACTCCAACAACAGAAATGAATATGCAGTAGCAGTCTCACTGCTTGTACAGGCAACAGATCTGTCTGGGTTGCTGTGCTGGGATTGGCTTTCAGAAAGCATCTCAGTCACACTCAGCAGCCGCTAAGATAACACTGAGAGCTTACACTTATAGCTCCTGGTAATAAAGTTCATCAATCAAAGTAGTAGTAAAGCATCTTTACTCTGACACTGCAGTGTGGAACACTGCAGGTGTGGTTTTGGTGTTAAAAAACGTAGCCATGCATACTCAGAGGATGTGTTTGGTTACTTGGGAACATGAAGTACTGACAAGTACAGCAGGAACCAAGCAACAAAAGGCACCCCAGGAAGACATATCACTCATCTTCCCCAGTACAGCAGGAAGTTATTTTTCTGCCACCTTCTCATCTATGTGCACCAGAAGGCTTACATAGATCAGGTGATACAGCCAGCAAATGCTTCACACACATTCTGGAGGCATGAGCAAGCACCTTGTCCTGGGATTAATGTTTCTGACCACTCTCTTCTGGTTTGCTTGCTGAAGTTCACCACATGCTAAGCCTCTCTCTTTTCTAGTCTGTAATGAAAATCTGAATGGTTTAGCAGGAGCAAGGATGTCTTGCTCTATCTTGCAATTATGAACACGTTTTTTTCTTCTTCATGTCATATTCTCAAGTACGATGCAGGCACTCCCAGCAGGCAATGACATGTCCCAGTTTCTGTTCCCACAGTGCTGATACAAAATGATTTCTCACCAACAGCTCATCTTCAGCCCCTATGGAGGGTGCCCAGGTTGTGTGTCAGCACACTTAGTGGGATGTAATGGTTGACATGAGAGCCAAAGCTCTGTTGTGAGGAGCTCGGGGTGCCCTGCCTCCAGCTCTCCACCCAGCTGTCTCAGCATCAGGCCGAAATAACCAAGGCACTTCTCTGCTCATGCCTGATCCTCTTGGGTTTGCTTTTCTTCTGCGAGGAACTGAAAACTGAAACCTCCACTACTCTCACATCATGGCTTAATGTAAATTAAGACAAGAACTCACCTTCTGTTTGCAAAAGGGCTTCCTGAGGGCACAGAGTGGGAGAAGAGTGTGTCATTCATGCTGGTTACAGGTCGAGGGGGCCTAGAAGGTGGCAAAATATCCACAGTTGTATTAATTTTGCACAAAACTCATATACTGACAGACAATTACATGAGCTTCTTGATAAAGCAACACTGCTACCAATACCTTCTGCTTTAAGTAGCAATAGTTTCAAGTGAAAGATGCTGTTTTTAACTAGAAGCTGATAAAAAACCATTATTACTGAGGCCTGGAAAGAAATAAGGCTTTTGTGTGTGCCGAGGTGAGTTGTAAGCACCTTGATTGCTATTTTTTTTCCTGCTTTGGCAACACAACCACTCTGCCTTTTTCACTTTCCAGAGACTGTAGTCCACAGTGCAGTCACTGCTTTCAACCACTTAGGCTGAGCACTGGTAGCAGGTTCCCTGTGGCACCATGGAGGTTTGCAGGGTTAACTGCCAATAAATTCCACATCTGTTCATGAGGTTATCCCTGGGGCTAAGCTCCATACTGCCACTCATACAGTGACCACAGTGTACCCATAACCCTCAGTGCCCCATAAAATATATAGAGCACTCTCCTGGTTTAACTGCAGAGCTTTTCAACTGGAATATCAAAGCTCCAACTAAAAATTTAAGATAAGTAGCTGTTTTAGAAGACCCATTAATAACAATGGCTCTATTATTACATTCTTTACTTCCTGCTCTTACTAAAATTGAAATGAGAAGGACTATTTCCCCTACTTTCTTTTATTGTCTACTCTTAAAAAAATATTTTGTGCATAATTTTTTTTTCCTGTATCCATTAGGGAGGAATTTCCCCTTCTTAATGGGTTGCCTATGAAACACTGGGCAAAAGATACATAGACACTCTGGAAAAACTAAAAAATAAGGTATTAAAATCGTAGGAGTTTCAATCAAATACAAGCAGAACCTGAAGCCATTTAAAATTCAGACTTCAGCTTGCCTAGATTTCAGGTTTAAGCCCTGTGAAAGATCTGATTTGCTTTCTGAGCTCTGCAGATGTGCAAATCAAACTGTAGTAGTCATCTGCAAAAGAGTCACTCCAGGGCTCCAAGTGGGTAAGACAACAAACAGGTCACCCAAGCCATTTGTAAGAAAGAAAACAAAGCCAATTCTGCACAGAAGTGAACCATTACTGCATGCTTTCTTTCTTTCTAACTGTAGGAAACAAGCATGAATGTGGTCTTTGACAAACCCAAATGGATTTCTCATCACAATAGCACCACATCAATCTTACTAAGTTTAAAACTGGGACTAGAAAGCTGTAGCATTTGGCATGTTATTTATTCATATGAAAATACAGTTTCAGCCTAGCCCTGCATCTGCAGATGGAGATGAAAATCTCCAGTTTTGCTCAGCCATGAATCTGAGAAGCATCACCTTAGTGCCCTAGGCACTGACAGAGAAAAGCTTAAGGTTACTTTTCATGGACTCCATCAGAATTAGGATGGCCCTCAGAGCCAATCCACTGGAAAGGGTCATTGTGATAGGAGTCTTGAAATACAGAGATTTGAATATGAACTTTGAGAGAATACTTAGAGATTGATTTTATTTAATGAGTAAGTAAATGGCATTTTATTGCCTAGACATTGTAACTGGTAGTCGATGTAGGATAAATGGTCCACACCGACTACATGTGACTACTGCATCTGTGCTTTTCTCAATGCAACCACTGGCCAGTGATCACAATAAAAAACTAATTGGGCACAGGCTGGGGTTTCTGAAAGGTATGCCCAGTCCTGGGCTGTGGAGTTCTAAACAGCAGAGAAGGGAGGAGAGGCTGATGCTCAACAGTCTCAGAGAAAGAGGCAGGAAGAGCACCCCCATGTCAAATCCACAGATTTCAGCAGATAACCACATATGGACTTCAGGGTTATGTTTCCTCTAAGCTTTCTCTCAAAATAGGGGTGGAAGAGAAAGTTTCTAACCCCCAGAACAGTTCTTCCCTGTCACTGTCTCTGTATTCAAAGACAATTGTTTATTTGGCTCTGGACTCTGCTAAAACAGATCGGTAATAACGAGATTATCACATTGTTTTCTAAGCTTCTTCCTCCAGTAAGGGTACTAAAGGAGAAAAATACTCACCAAGTATCTCTTTTGCAGCCAAAATGAAATGGAAAAGAGATAATTAATTAAACTGTCAATTTAATATAGATGTGCTTTAAGTAGTGCATTGGACACACTCCATTGTTATGACCCCAATTCTGCAAACCACACAGAATCCTCTCCACATAAAAGGTCATCGATCTGTTCACACATGCAGAGTTACTCTTGTGTACCAATGTCTGTGAGCTCCAAGGCTTTGCTAAGGTTTTGTGATTAGCATTATTTTGTCAATTCCTATATAAATAAAATCTATTAAATGAATCTGAGCTTTCCCAAGCCAAGTTTCTCAAAGGCTGATGCCCACTGCCACCTTCCTCAGGTTCAGCTTGAACGTCAAATAGATGTTCGCACATCCGTATGCAGTTGGGTGATGTGGCAAGGGAAGAAGAGCAGAAAAGCAAAGGGAAACTCAGATATTGATTACAAATGTGCATCTTTCTGGGGTTATTTCTGCACTCCTGGAAGCTGAGTGATTCAGCTTTCTGATAAAGGAAGATGATGATCCTTAAATCACCTTTCCTCCAGGAAGCAGAAGACAACACTGTTGCAGTATGCTATGTAACAAATGCTTGTTATGGCATAACACACCCACAGCAAGAAAACCAATTCAACAAGAGGACTTCTCCAAAGTGCCCCATGCTGGCCTAACCTCTTCACACTGATATCAAAAACAATGCTCTCTCAGGCTTAGACAGAAGTGAAGTAAGGCCAGGGCAGAATGCATTTGAAAAGCATCTCCATGATGTACTGGCCATGCCATGTGTCATCTCTGCAGTCCAGTGTCAGTATGATGTATGGAAAAGGAAAAAGATCCCTCCATTGGTGGGGGAAGTTGCTTCACTAGGTGAATGGCACCTTGATTGCTACCTCTCTAGCTAAACCTCAGATGTGTTTGTTCCATAACTGACAATTTTGTGTGGCACCAGTAAGCCAAGAAAACTCATGCAGTCTTTCTGTCTGGTACTGCTCAAAGGTGGAAGAATGATGGAAAGGAAAGTCTGTACAGCAGTGCAGAGAGTGCTTGTCCCCATTTAAGCTAGCAGCTAAGAAAAGGGATACTGTTTTGTTGCCAAAATTCTTCCATTTAATGCACATATAAAACCCTTATTGTCTGGATTCCTGCCCAGAGCTGTTTCTCTCAACTTCCATTATATTTTAAAATAAAAGTCACATTGGTGAGAAGATATTCTCCATGAGGTACCACAGCATATCTCTCCCCTCAGCTAATTTAAGTGAGTTATGCTGTAGATCATGCTCCCTCCACAACCTGCAGGTTTTTCACTCATGGATCATTATAGCCAATATATATTTACAAGTTATATCACCTTCAATCTATGAATAAAGAGGCGTTCCACCATAAAACAAAATAGATGGTAGCTTGTTCTCACATGCAACCACTCTAAATTATGTCTGTGTGGTTAGAAAGAAGGCAAAGGGTTAGTTTCACAGTGAAGACTTTGAACAGATTCTACTCAGTTAGGGCACCTTCCCCTTGCTTTGCCTAAATGCATTTAATCCATTCACACAGTTCAGTTTTCACTGCCTATCATCTTCTGACATACTCTTAGGCCTTCAAGGGCCTCCAGGCAACAGAGGCTTCTCTTTCAGTTTCATCCTCTGTGTCTCTTTCCAGTTCTCTTAAGCATGGCCAAAATCTGCACTGTGAAATTATCACTGCCTTGCCATCAGAGCCAGGCTTTTGTACCACACACAGCAGCGGAGCAGCTCAGCACATCCAACTCCAGACAACTTCTTCCAAAGAACAATACCCTCCCACTGTCCTCCATGAAGGGGTGCATAGATTTTAGCTGACAGTGGAGTGTAACAGGGATTTGGTACCAGGTATCTGCCAGAGACACCTCATGTCTAAAGAGCAGAGCACTCTTTTATGCCCTGAAAAAACTTCTGCTCTAACAGCACCAGGAGGACTATCAGCATGATTTAACCTTCAAATGTCAGGTAGATTAGGTGAACTTTTAGGTGTCACACAGCCCACAGTGGCTGGTGTGCACTTGCCCTTCAGGATGCTACAAACAAACATTCAGCACTGCCAAAAGTCAATACGTGCAGTAATCACACAGACTGGAGTAGTTCCAGCAGCCAGTAACACAGATCTGCAGCAGGCAAATACAATTTGAATGGTTGCTGCCTGACATGCTACACTCAGGGCACCTGGGAAGATGGTTAAGAAAGATATTTTCTTAAGGACTATGTCAGAATAAACAAATTTTACAAGTTAATTTCTTGCCACTTTCTTCCAATGAGTACCTTGAGTTTTCCTCAACTCCATGGGAATTGTAACTTTTGTTTTTTTCTTTTTTTCTTTTTTTTTTTTTTTATTTAATAACTCAGGAGAAAAAGGTAAAACAAACTGCTAAATGAGAAAATCTGAGCAACTGCCACTATGGATGGTGGGCATGCTTCAGAAAAAAAAATAAATCCCAAGTGATAACGTCCCCATCTTGCACAAATACATTTTCTCTCTGCTTTGAGTTTCTGGAGTCCTGCAGGAAAAAAAGCAGTGACTGAAACTGCTCTGTGCAAATGTAGAGAATAACAGACTCATGTAACTCTTCAAGGTTGGGCAAAGCCACAGCTCCACTAAAGTCAGCAAGAAGTCTGGTTTCAACAAAACTGGTCATGCTTCTCTCTTGCCTTGTGTCAAGACATACCTGTGACAGACTGATGTTGAGTCTCTAGGTGACAAAACTAATGCTCTCAGCACGAATACATCCCAAAGTGCTGCAGCTCCCAGAAATTCCAGGGATATCTCTTGAGAAGAATGAGGACACACAGCATTGTGCCTCACTGTTTGGTTATAGCCTCCTAACTCTTCAAGTGAAGGTACACCAGAAGAACATTTTTACACTAAATACCCTCCCTAGCACATTTGCACTTGTGATGCATTGAGCTTGATAGGCCACAGCTGCCTCTTGTTTTGTTCAGAGCTACAGCATCTACACTGGTGTGGGCAAGTCCTACAGGAAAGCTTACTTTACTGCACACAAATACTTACACAATATGAGCCAGGTTTAGAGGTTTTTCAGGCTGGTCAGGGAACATTGGGTGCAAAGGTTCACGGCTGGAAGCACAGCTTAAAGACTTGCTAAGTGCATTAGTTAGCTTCTTAGCAGGTGATTTCTAGGAGGAACAAGGAAGGTAGAGGTAATCTGGACAAGTAAGGTTCATACTCTTTCTGCTACAGGAAGCACAAAACAACAGCAAGCTCTACACCTTATGTACCTACGGACCCCTTCCCCAAATCTCCCATCCTCAAAGTCTGGTAAGGCAAAGACTGCTCAGTTTGGAGAACGATTACTCTTACCTTCAGAGGTCTTTAGAGTGGGCTAGGAGGGTATATTTATATGGACGGATGCAGCTGCCATGGCTTCTTTGCAGTGCTGCACTCAAGGAGTGTTGAATGGACAGCACAAAGTTAGTGTTGCCTGGACTGGAGCTGACTTGTAGCTCACCTTCTTGAGAGTGCACGCAGAACAAATTGTTTATGTCTGTCCATATAGACATGCTGCATGGAATACTGTTTCCTTCCCAGTTGCAGGCCAGCCACAAGGCTGCTATATTCTTCCTCTTTGCTAGCATTTCCCTCCTCAGCTCCAGCACCCTATACTGCTCAGCTTCTGCTACAAAGCTGCACTTCCATCTCCTGTGGCTGCTCCAGCCCCTGCCACAGCAGGGAATGGGAAATTTAAGACAGATGCATGGTGGGAATTGCCTCTACCATGATGACCCTGTGTCAGAAGAGGCTGATTACTGTCAGTTCCCAAAGCATGTGGAAGTCCTGTGCAAGAAGCATGGTTTTCACCCTGAAATCTCATCAGTGGCACAAAAACTAACCAGTGCTTTCTGTTTTTGTTTGCAGCTGAGCACTTTTCTAAGACCTTGGAGATCTAGGGTGTCTTTTAGACTACGTGGTAGGTTCTGTGGGAACCCAATCCACTTCAGCTTCTCTGCCAGTAAAACAGGGATAGGGATCTTTGCACTGTCTCCTCCCCTTAAAAACCAGCTCCACATGCTGAAATGTAAAAATCCTTTTTGAGCTTAACAGGAGTGGGATGGTTTTGTGCACACACATCCTGCATCGACTTACGGCTGTAACCAAGAGCATAATGAAACATCTCTACCACAGAAATCCAACCTGAATATCTAAAGTTCAGGCTTTTAATCTTTCATTACTGATGTGACTTCACTCTGAACTGAGAACAGCTGAGTTCCAGTGTACCCAGGAACACCTCTAATCCACAGGTGGAGTTTGAGGTGGATGCGTTCTGGAGAGCACTACCCAGGTCTGAACAAGTGCTAACAAACGCTGCAGAAAGGCAATTTCAGACTCAAAGTAAACCATTTTGTTTCTGACAAGGCAGCATTTGAAACCACTGGGCATGTAGCCATGTCTTTGTCTTCTGCTGAGTGGAAATCTTGAGTTTTCCAGTTACTTCCTACCTATAATTACAGCTTCCTGGCTGTAGCAAAAAATGGTTTCACAGCACAAACTGCTGTTAGGAATGGAGTCAGAGGTAGGCAGTGGGCAGTCTCCTATTCAGAGACTAAACTCAAGCCACTGGTGTCTGTGCAACAGGTAGCAATTAGGACCTGAAAAAACCACTGCAGATCCAGATCTGCTGGGATGCAGTGCTGTGACTGGCACGCAGACCTGATTTAACCCTTGCCTGCTCCATCAACACAAAACCAGACACTGCAAAAGTGTTAAGCTTCAGAACGTTGTTTAAAAATCCACTCCAAGTGCTGCACAAATGTCAATTGTTGCTATTTTCCCTTTTCTGGTAACAATAAGCACTTGTAACATTAGAGATTAATTAGGATTTTTCTGCCAGTCTCTGGATTTAAACCCCAAAGCACTGGGATGCTCCAAGACCAAAGGCTTCTGCTGGGGTTTTGCTCCAGTCTGTGCAGAGCTTAGCCCCCAGGTCTGATGCCCTTCAGAGAAGGCTGATGTAGCAGTTTAGAAAAAGCACCAAGCCACTTTGTTTAACAACAAATAGCATGAAGTGTGTTCTTCTCTGCAGTGAACACTACTGTGGATCTAAGCCTGTGACCATGCTCAAATCTACACTGCCAGGACCATTCCAGTGCTACACAAACGCTGCAGCCACTCAGCTGCAAATATTGATGGATGAGCATTAAGTATCCACCATTTCATTTCCATGGAGCCAAACCGCACAAGCCAATGGTGATTTTACCATGACCTGTGGGACCAGCAGAAGCTGCCACGAGCCTGGTACTCTGCTGCCAGCCCCTCCTGTACTGCCCTCCCCACAGCACTGCCACAGGTACCCCAGATCCTCACCCACAAAAGACCATTCCCACCTCTGCGCTCTCCTGATGGCTCCCAAGGCCAGAGCCTCCCTGGTGGGGTCACCAATCCGAACCAGCAGCCCAGCTCCCAGCCTCCCTGTGCCAGATGGCTGCCCGGAGCCGTAGCTGGGGGCTTCTCTGCCGGCTGGAGGGCAAAGCAGTCTGCAGCGAGACACAAGCTTTCCCTTACCCATGACGTGTACTCTTTCATTTGGTGCTGGTTGCTGTGGGAACCGCTGGCATGGCCCCTCCAGAAGCAGTCCTGACAGAGCTGGTAATTGTGACACTGCTGGCAGCGGTAGCGAAAGCCCATCATGCTCTCACTGTGGCAGTAGGAACACTCCACGGGGTGGAAGACTGCACAGGAGACAAACACCAGCACATAAACCAAAGAGGAGAAACCCCCAGCACAAGTTTGCAGACAAAGCCCCAAACCAAGGGGCGAATCCCTTCTTTGTTTCACCAGATCTGCAGCTTTGGATGCTGCCTACAGCTCTGACCTGTGAGAACTCAAGAAGCCTGTGCTAAGGCTTGGGCAAAGCTTATAGAATCATAGAATGGTAAGGTTTGAAGTGACCTCAAAAATCATCTAGTTCCAATCCCCTGCCATAGGCAGGGACACCTCCCTCTAGTACAGGTCACTCTAGGCCTTGTCCAACCTGGCCTTGAACACCTCCAGGGAGGGAGCAGCCACAACCTCCCTGGGCAGCCTGTGCCAGTGTCTCACTACCCTCACTGCAAACAACTTCCTCCTAACATCCAGTTTAAAATCTCCCCTCTTCCAGTTCAAACCCATTGCCCCTTGTCCTGTCATTGCAAGACCTTGTCAACAGTCCCTCCCCAGCCTTCCTGTAGGCCCCCTTCAGATACTGGAAGGCTGCTATCAGGTCTCTTGGAAGTCTTCTCTTCTCCAGGCTGAAGAGCCCCAACTCTCTCAGCTTCCTAGACTGGACACCAAACCCTGCATCTCTTGCTTGCAGCAGCAAGAAATGTGATCCCTGTCTAACCGAATAGCTGGTAGAAGAAATTCATATGTGGGAAAACCCACAGCACTCTTCAGCTGTGCTGTTGGGGGAAGCTGAATGCTCTGCTGTGGTGAGGAGCAGTGATGTGCCTCACAGCAGAAGTCAAACTCAGCTGGCTGATTACTGGAAGCACTAAAGTGTACTTAGGCACGTCATTGTCTCTTAATTACTGCTGGCTCATCTGTATAACTGGAGTCACTCGGGTACCTATTTATGGAGGTGAACACTTAGCTTTGGATGCCCAGATTTGGAAAGCTGGCCATTGAAGGGTGCTCATGTGGTCCTGTTCTCTGTTCGGCTCAGAAGCAGACAGCAATGAGGACACAAGCCACTGAGTACACCAAGGCACCAATTATGACATTTTGAAGCCCCTTCCTGGCCATAGTGCTATTTCTGTTCCTCTTTCCCCACTACAGCATGTACCAAATTTACCCTGGCACCTTCTGCTTTTCAGCTGTAAGGTTCAGTCTGTGAGGATTCGGATCAGTCTGACTGTGTTAGGAATTTCACAGCAGGAGGGCTTAGTGCTCTAGGCTGGAAAACAGTGCAATGCTAATGGGGGACAGGGATGGATGATGAGACTGGGGAAGGTGGGGTAGATAGGTGCTCTGTAGCCAAGAGGGACTAGGGAACTTCACTGTACCAACCCTAGTGCCTTTCAGCAGAAGAGCTCTGCCCCTGCACTTTAAGTGTGACAGCAGCTTCTACATGAACAGTATATGAGAGCTTGGCTGGAGGACCACATCTGTGAGTCTGTGGACTTTCCCCCCAAGTGCTCAAGAAGCTGGAAGGCTGAGGAAGATGTTGTTGTCCTGGGACATTCAACATGCACTGTGCAAATGAGTTGATCTTCTGCTTTCTTCCTGTATTAAAATCTGAGAATCTACTCATTTTGGGGAAAGGCAATCCTGGAGGAGAAAGAGGCATTCAGTTAAATCCTCATCTTCCATACAAGCAAAGAATCTGGAACTTGCTTCTCAGAATAGATTGTCTGGCAGTGCAGGCCTAGGAGGAGATTCTTCCTAAGGACCTTTTGGCCGGTACCTTGCACTGCACTGGACACCTTCTGCCAAAAATATTGCATGAACAGAAACTGCCCAAGCTGTTCCTTCTTTGCTGCCATATGTCACAGCTAATAAATCTGTGGCCTTGGTAGGTTACCAAACATAAGTGTGTGAATGGATTGAGTCCTACTGCTCTTTGCTTATCTAGAACACACAAGGAGAGGACACGACCAGGATAATTTCCTGAGCACAGCAAAAATTAAGCCAACAGGATTTATTTCGCCAGTGACTGTAAAAATAGCACATGGATGGAGTCAGTGAAGCCAGCAGAGTAGTTCCTGCAAAACCTTCTAGAGTGAGAAAACCACCACATAAAAGTTTACTCTTGTGATTGCTTTTTGGCAGCAGCTCTTACTTACCATTTTCAACATTTGCCAGTCGATGCAGAAGTGGTAACCACACTAGACACTGTGGTGGGGGATCAGACATGAGGGTATCCAAGAAAGTGTTTAATGTGACTTTTTTCTGCTCAAACAAGCAAACAAACATGCACAAAGAATCAGTAATTAGGCATATCAGAACGGTTTTATCTTATCCTTACAGAAACACTTGGCAATAAGCTTCAGACAGTGTTTGCCTGTAGCCTTGGTTTACTAAAAGGAACCTGTCACACCAGCAAAGCTTCTCTGGACTATTCTTACTCATTACAATGCACACTACTGATGGTTAGAAGTCCTTTCACAGGATCACAGGATGTTAGAGGTTGGAAGGGACCTCTGGAGATCAAGTCCAACCCCGCTGCCAGAGCAGGACCATAATCTAGTGCAGGTCACACAGGAACACAACCAGAAGGATCTTGAAAGTCTCCAGAGAATGAGACCCTACAATGTTTCTGAGCAGCCTGTTCCAGTGCTCTGTGACCCCTACAGTAAAGAAGTTCTTCTTCATGTTGAGGTGGAACTTCCTGTGCTGTAGTTTATATCCGTTAGCCCTTGTCCTATCACAGGACACAACTGAGAAGGGTTTCTCCCCTCTCTCTTGACCTCCAGCCCTCACATATTTATAAACATTTATTAGATCCCCTCTAAGCCTTCTCTTCACAGACCAAAAAGCCCCAGGTCCCTCGACCTCTTTTCATAGGACAGTGCTCCAGCCCCTTAACCTTGGTAGTCCTCAATTGGACTCTTTCCAGTAGATCCCTGTCCCTCCTGAAGTGGGGAGCCCAAAATTGAACACAGTATTTCATCTCACCAGGGCTGAGATGAGGAGACCAAGGCTGAGTTGGAGATACCTATCTCCCATTCACGTTAAGATTATCATTGCCTGAAGATGTTTTGTGACTAAGGTTGGCATTCAGCTCTTCATGTTTTCATGTGTTTTAAGCAGCCCCTAACGAGCACAGCAATGTAGGGCAGCACTATGTACTGCCAACTGTCACATGAAAAGTCACTGCAGACAGTGACTGATGACACTCCAACAGAGAAAATGAAAGAAAATAATGTCAGCAGAGTACAATTTCAAAACAAACAGAGGGTAAGAACAGACCATGAGAGGCAACTGTCTGTTTAGTGCTGGCAACTGGTTATGGATGAGCTGTGATGATGAGATGTTGTGTCTGCATACACTCAGGGACCGCTCTCTCTCCTGTACGTACCTCAAGATCTATGCCCCTTCACCTTTCAAAGAGATTTTAAATCTTATATATTGATTTTAAACTCATTTTAAAACACAGTCTAGGGCCTTAAGTTTCTTTATTATTGAGAAAAAGTCATGACAACTCTTAGTTATTTTTCAGACCAATAAGTGCTACTTCAGCCTGAGCTATTTCCACCAAAAATCACTGCTCTTCCCTAGGTAGTATGCTGGCTGCATAGTGTGTGCTGAAGTACAAGGCTGCTAGGTGGTCAAGGACAGAGAGTCCAAGAGAAATCAGAAATGGAGCCTTGTTATTGATGCAAAAATATTAAAGAGAACATGTGCAATTAGAATTTACAGGCATACCTGTAAATACCTCCAAATCCAAAGGGACTGCTACATTTTCATATCTGATTGCTTAAACTACTGCTTTAACTTGTTAAAGAACTGTGGTTACCCCATGAAGAAGCAAACCAGCTTCCTTGCATGATGACCTGCATCATCTTGTGTTGTAAATGTTTTTAAGAGTTGAGATCTCCAGATGGAGTGTGTGTCTGTGCTCCATTTATAAACAATTGCCACCAGATGTAAAGGAAATAATTATTTCTCTCATACACTGAAAATACCTCACTTTGTAACAGTCTTGGGGCTGAAATATTGCAAGATATTGGGAAATATATATTTGTCCCTAGTAGAAGAGAAAATACTTCAGGCTAGTTGTGAAAATGATTCTGATTCTTTGACAAGCAGAAATAGACAGAATGTGAGCTCTAAAGCATGGAATCATAGCATGGCTTAGGTTGGAAGGGACTTCAGAGATCATTTGCTCTCACTAAAATTCTTTTCCCACAATACCTCCATCTGCTTGTATGAATGATCTTCCCACCCAGCGAGAGTGGATAACCCAAACAGGCATCCTAAGAAGCCTCACAGAAAGGGATGCTTACAGAAAGGGATACGTCTTTTGGAGATCTGCTGTAGATGGCTTTGTGGCCAGAGTCTCTCCTGTCTGCAGCACAACTGAGAAGAGGAGAAGAAAAGGCAAACTGAAGTCTGGAAGAAGGCTGCTCCAGTGTCCCATACTGCAGAGCTGAGTAGCCTTAAGTCTTCCCTCTGCTCTTGAAGGCAGGTAGGTTGGCAGCAAACACACAACCGGCAATACATGGGTCTAAATGCGTGGTCCAAACCAGCAATAGGTGGGTCTAAATGGGTGGTCCAAACCAGCAATAGGTGGGTCTAAATGGGGGGTCCAAACCAGCAATAGGTGGGTCTAAATGGGTGGTCCAAACCAGCAATAGGTGGGTCTAAATGGGTGGTCCAAACCAGCAATAGGTGGGTCTAAATGGNTTAAGTCTTCCCTCTGCTCTTGAAGGCAGGTAGGTTGGCAGCAAACACACAACCGGCAATACATGGGTCTAAATGGGTGGTCCAAACCAGCAATAGGTGGATCTAAATGGATGATCTAAACCAGCAATAGGTGGGTCTAAATGGATGGTCCAAACCAGCAATAGTTGGGTCTAAATGGATGATCTAAGCCAGCAATAGGTGGGTCTAAATAGATGGTCCAAACCTGCAATAGCTGAGTCTAAATGGATGGTCCAAACCAGCAACAGGTGGGTCTAAATGGATGATCTAAACCAGCAATAGGTGGGTCTAAATAGATGGTCCAAACCAGCAATAGCTGAGTCTAAATGGATGATCCAAACCAGCAACAGATGAGTCTAAATAGATAGTCTAAACCAGCAATAGGTGGGTCTAAATAGATGGTCTAAACCAGCAATAGCTGAGTCTAAATGTATAGTCTAAACCAGCAATAGCTGAGTCTAAATGGATAGTCTAAACCAGCAACAGCTGAGTCTAAATAGATAGTCTAAACCAGGAAAAGATGGGGAGACACAAACAGCTCTTCCAAATAAAGCAACTTTGCTTCACTGACAGCTTTATGACCTAACTGTTCTGGTGGTCACTAATTCTATGGATTAGAGAGAGCAGAGTCCCTTAAGAGGACACCAGCAGAATGGTTTCCATACATTTTCCAAGGCTTCTTTTCCTCCTGCATTTTTTTTTTCAGCTGCCAGAAAAGTTGAAACTGAAAGCTGTTTTCTAAATATATGCTACGTGCAGATGGAGTCTAGGTTTGTGGAATAACACTTACCCAAGTGCTCAGAAAATGAAGTTAGTGTCTGGCTTTTTAGTTTGAGGTTAAAAAAAAAAAAAGGAAATAAAAAGTGTTTTTTATGATAATAACAACACTTTAATACAACTACAGTACAGCATCACATTAATCCTACCTATGGGGGAAAGTGGTGGTGATGAAACTCCTTTTTGAGCCACACTATTTGTATTCTGAAGCATGAAGTCACTTGCTTTGGCATGTCTGTTCTGAGAATCTGTTGATGAGGAAACATTGTTTCTATTCCTAATAGCCATTCAATCTAGCAGTGGTTCACAGAAGCAGAAAACACATGGTGTGATCAACGGGGAATAACAAAACATTTCTGCAGCAGGAAAAGTCCTTTCAGATGCAAACTGAAACAGCTTTGACACTGTGAGCAGAGGACCATTCCAAGAATTTTTTAGTTCCCTGAAACTGAAGAATCTATGTACCAGGGGGCTGAAAGTCTCCTGGTTAAGCAGAAGTGATCCATCCTGAGGACAGGGAGAGTGCTAAACTTATCCCAAAGTACATCAACTTTTGCTAACGCTGAAGCACAACATGGGAGAGCAAAAGGATGCCCTGCAGTGTGACTCAGACTGCAAATATCATTTATCATAGTGGCACAGGGAGATGCTGCATTGAGTCTCATTTCAAAACTGTGGTTCATCTGTACTGAGAGTGTAACGAGAATTAGCATAAAGTGAATTTCAGTCACATGCTAGACCAGATCTGCAAGGAGTACTTGGCTGTATGCAGATGCAAACAAGCAGCTTTGTGAATCTGCTGTCTACCTACATCAGTCAGACACAGAACTTGTGAACTCCGTTCACTTGAAGCAGAGGTTGTGAACTAAACCATCCAATGCCTGTTTGGGGGCTTTTGTTTCTTACGATATCTTAGTACATCTGGCCCACTCATTTGTATGCAGTGTCAATGACACTGATGGCTGCCTAGACAGAAAATGAAGCCTGAATGATGGTTTTCAGAGAAAAGAAATTGCTGGGTTTTCATCTTAATAACAGCATGACTAGCATGCAAAGCTTGAATGCCCTGTTGCCATGCAAGAGCACCTTATTATTTAACACTAAAGTCCCAAGAGTCACTTCACTATGTAAACTCCAACATGAGATGAAGCACTGCCTTAAGCCTCCCTCCATGAAACTGGTCTCACATATCCAAACATCACCATTTAAAATGGTTTGAGAGACGATTCAATAACTAAATTTCAACAATGGCATTCAGTTGTCTGTTGATTACTGATTAAACTGAGGCAAAAAAAAAAAAAAAGACTCTATTTTGCATGCAAATGACACTATTCTTGCTCCACCCAGCTTATCTGTTCACCAGTATTCAGTCAGCGAGTGGAAGGACATAGAGAATGAAAACATCACTTTGCTTCTAATGTTTTCTCAGCTTTGGCATCTTCCCTTAATTGGTACTTATGGACTCACACAGCGGGATGCGTGGCAAGAGACAGAAAAAGTGGACAAGCAGCCCCAGTTATGGGATCTTTTGAAGTGCTAGCCATTAGCTGCAGCCAGTGTACTGTACTCAGTGTACCTGAGTCAGTCTGGGATGAGCTGTGGAAAAAACTCTTATTTCCTTCAGGATAAACTCACTGCTCTTCTGGCCCTATCTCGTGGATGTTATCTGCAAGAGAGCAGGGATCTTCTAATATCTCCTCACTCCCATTTTCAATAAAGGTTTAAGGCAATTTTCTTCTCACTCACAAACTTTTCTGTGTACATCACCACTTGGAAAACATGTTTGGTATTTCAGTGGGAGTTGAGCTTTCTATGAAAAAATCAAAGTCTCATATAAGCTTATGGCAACGACTAACTGGAGTGGAGGATTGCATGTCTTGGGGTATCTGTAGGACCAAAATGTAACTATCTAACTTAGGCCTTAAATGAAGAAGCTATTCTCCTCATGCTCTCCAACTTACATATCCTAAGTTAAGATCCTGTTCTGGATCACCTTTTCACTAAGCCTTCCTCTGTGGCTATATGGGGCACCTACAGAGGTCAAAAATGAGCAAAGTGGCCCTCCCCTCCACCCAGCCATGCACTTCCTAGGTGAATATCACAGTATCACAGTATCACCAGAGTTGGAAGAGACCTCAAAGATCACCAAGTCCAACCCATTACCACAGACCTCAAGACCAGACCATGGCACCAAGTGCCACGTCCAAACCCGCTTTGAACACCTCCAGGGACGCTGACTCCACCACCTCCCTGGGCAGCCCATTCCAGCAGTCAATGACTCTCTCAGGCAACAACTTTCTCCTCACCTCCAGCCTAAACTTCCCCTGGCACAGCTTCAGACTCTGTCCTCTTGTTCTGGTGCTGGTTCCCTGAGAGAAGAAGGTAACCTCCCCCAGGCTACAACAACCCTTCAGGTAGTTGTAGATAATATGCACACCTATGTAAGAAAGGAAGGAAGCCTTGGGCTGCTCAGAGGGGCGATGCTTATTCTTCATTTACCTGTTGCGAGAAACAGGATTTTGCTGATTGCTCGGTGTAACCGAACGAGGGTCCTTCGAAGACAGCTGTGGGCAGCTTGAGAACCTCCCGCAGGAACAGGTCGTACCTGCCATAAACCATCACTCCACTGGAGTCAGAAATCATCGAGAAAATATCTGGGGAAAACACACAAGAAAAGGACACAGCAACTTCAGTGTCAGCTACAGGATTCAGTATCGGCTGGTCTGAAACAGAAGGGCTACACATGTAGAAAACCTCCACTACTGCATCTTCAACTATAGCCACGTGTACCAGAGAACAAAAGGAATGCCTTACACATTAAAAGGTAGCTGATTTGGATATTAAAACAACTCCCTTTTTTTTTTTTTTTTTCTTACTGTGTGTGGTCATTTTTTAAAGTGAAGTCTGAGGTCTGGCACAAGGCAGTAATTTAATCAGATAAGAAGAATCTAATTTGACAAATGATGCAAGATCAGCTTTTTACCTACTGCCAGCTTACCATGGCAAACCTGCATCTTGGCAATGAGCTCACTAAGTCAGTTATTGTTTTAGGCACACAAAGCAATGAAGCAATGAAGGTCTTTCAAACCCATAATTTACTCTGATTCCCTCTTTTGCTCCCTGTACTGTTATCCTCTTGAGAAGAGAAGGTTCCCAGGTGACCTTACTGTGACCTTCCAATATCTGAAAGGGACCTACAAAAAAGCTGGGGAGGGATGTTTTATGCTATCAGGGAGCGACAGGACTGCGGAGGAATGGAGCAAAACTGGAGGTGGGGAGACCCAGACTGGATGTGAAGGAGGAAGTTCTTCATCATGAGAGTGGAGCCTGGAATGGGTTGGCCAGGGAGGTTGGTGAGGCTCCATCCCTGGAGGTGTTTAAGGCCAGGTTGGATGAGGCTCTGGACAGCCTGATCTAGGGTAGGGTGTCCCTGCTCATGGCAGGGGGGTTGGAACTGGATAATCCTTGTGGTCCCTTCCAACCCTAACTGATTCTATGATCTCTCCAAGTACATGTGATGAACAGTTTAACAATGTCACCCAAAAGACTTACATCTTAATTTGTCCATGATCTTTCCTCCACAGAGAGTTGCCAAGGCCATTTTGACAGCAAAAACGGAAATTTTACCATGTCCTTCCCTGTTCAAAAGTAGAAAGTAGACATATTTTACATGTCCATTTTACAACAGGGACATCTGCCCACTTAAAATAGGTGTCACTTACATGAGATATTGTAATGCACTCTATACTTGGACTGATGTACAAAGAAATGAGCCCTTTAAAATCAAAGTTGGTTTTGTGGGAACACGTATCAGGACATTGTTCTGTAAAGATCTCAAAACAGATATCTGTGTGAAGCTCAACATTAAACTGTTTCTCTCATTACACACTAAGGGGATGATTATTGCAGCTGTATGTGCACTGGAAGGCCTCTGTCTCCCCATCCCAAAATGGGGAACTCCTAAAAGACGTCTGTTATCTTTGGTCCCTAATAGATTACAAGTCAGCCCAACGTGGGGACAAAAGTGGAAGGTAGACAGGGCTCACACTACTGAACAAGCTGCACATTGTGCATGTTAGTTAAGTCCTGCCTACTGCCTTCTAAGTAATTTCCACTGTCCTGAAGCAGGCAATGGCATAACTTTATGTCTCCTCTGGCCATCCTCACTCTCCCTCTGCAACCATAACACTCCCCAGTAATTACCTGCCTTTACACAAACCTCTCTATACTTGAGCTGCATGACTAAAACATGACTGCACATACTACAAAGCACTCTGAAAGTCCTAACCCCCCCAGTGCAGGCAAAATTAAGTCCGGGGCTGATGGGAATGGCAGAATAAAAATGTTGTCATGTTCAGCCCCTTTCCAAAGAGGAGAGTGAACATGGCCTTGTAAGGTCATCTGCTTTTTAACCTCTGTTTTTAAGCATCCATTTGGTGAAATGTGATTTTTCTTGGAATTCTCAGTCTTACCACGAGGCTGTAAGAGTTCTTAGCTGCACTGGAGTAAACTTTTATTTCTCACTCAAACTTCTTAGCATTACTTAACAGCTTCCCATAAGCCTGTGTAATGTCAGCATGCTTTAAAAGAGAGACAGTCTCCCAGTATTTGTCAGCTTAGCAAAATAGGACCTTTGTCTCCTAAATTCTACTGATAGGCCTAATGATGGCACCAGATAATGAAGTTTTGTGTCATTTTCTGGAAGTGGAGTTTCTGTGACCTTCAGTCTTCCCTCTGCTGGGGACCTTCACGCTTATATAAGAGACTTCCTGCTAAAACATGTGTTTATATTTTATGTAAGACAGTCCAATGGCACTGGCAACAGCAGCACACAGAAATTTAGCTCTTCATCAATACTTCTGAAGTTACTGAGACTGGCATTTATAATTGGAATGAAGAAAGTTGTATCTGAACAGAACCAGAAGATGACTGATTCTGGAGAGATACAGAGTTTGTGACTGCGTCTCTCTCTGCCTGTTAACTCCAAACCCTGCTGATACAGTAACATATGCATATATTTTAGACATGAATGCTACACTGACATCTGCACATAAGAGCATGCTACGTGCTTCACTACTGCATTCATTAAGACTTTAGAAAATGAATCAGTTCCCTGCCTTGGCTAGCAGAAATCTAAATTTAAAGTCCAGTGAACAGGATTTACTTCTACACTAGAGTACCCCATAATTTCAAATGCTAAATATTCCTTACACTTGTTTGAAATCTTGCTTTCTGTCTGACAATCAGCTGTACAGACTAAAGGAAATAAATACTCTGCTCTCTAAGAAGTAAATCTTGACTGTAGCATTGGCTTTTGTGCCCATTTTCCTTACATTGTGCCCTCTGATTGGTTCCATAATGTTTAAAATCACAGTACAGGAATCTTCTGCATTTCCATCCTTCACAGACCAGATTTTAACTTGCTTAAACCAGGACCTAGCACTGCTGTGGCTGAGATGCAGTCATTTTGTATTCTTTTTGCACAGGCTTCCCTTCAGACCTTTGGGAACGTTTCTGCACTGTTTCACCATGAGGTTTTCACCTGCCTTTAAAATGCTGTTAAGAAAAATGTATGCTAAGTGGAAGCAATGGCGTTATTAAGAAGCAATGGAAGAACAAGAGGAAAAAATAAAGCCCATGAGGAAGTGCTTCAGATTCAGATTATTTTTCCCAGTAGGTTTAGTTACATTTACTAATAGGATTATACCCTTGAATGGCAGACACATATCAACTTGCCTTCAGCTTTCCACCTCACAGCCATTAGCCTTCCCATACTCAAACAGTTGTGGCACAGGGGAACAGAAAAAGAAAAGATTGTATTTATCTCTTCCAATTCTCTGTTTGAATTGATTAGTTTTGACACTGTACTTGGTATTGGTCATTTGTATTCATAAAAGCATCACTGGAGCCAGAAAAAAACTCAATTTGCCCTCCAAACAGATATATGTGTGTATACACATATGCATATATAAATATATATGGCTGATGAATGGGCAGGATAATGGGGCTTAACACTTGCCAATATCATTTGAATCCAGAAGTGCCCAAAGCTATGTGTAAGCACTACACATGCCCTTGACTGGCAGCACTGGGGCCACACAACCTTTGCTGTGCAAAAGCAAATGATGAGGCAGTGGCTGAGCAGCACAGAGATCTCTGTTGGGGTTGGTGCTCCCTGAAAGAAGCTTTAGTCTGGCTAAGGCAAAGAGAAACCAATTCCACTAGTGGAAATAGGAGAGGACAAAAATTGTTTTTATTTCATATAGCCACCTCTCTACCTGTAGAAGAGCACCAGAAGTACAAATAACAGTAAAAACAGCCCCTGAAGCTGATGTGTACTTAGTTAAAAAAGGGAGTGATGGCCAGGTCTAAGGTTAGCCCAAGCTACTTAGGCAAAAATGGACAAAAAGCAATACAAGCTTTTAGCCACTAGGACAGCAGAGCAGGAGGTTGCCTCTTCAAGGGAGTGGCTGCAGAGAGACAGTCTCTTGCCAGAGCAAGGAAGGGTCATGATCGACTGTCTGGTCGAATCCACAGACCATACAAGGCTAAGCCCAGCTCCAAAGCCTGAATTTGCCCTTTGGGTTAGCAAGGAGAGTGATGCCAAATGGATGAGGCAGTTGTTAGGATCTTCAGCAGTACTCACACTGAGACAGCCTTGTGGTGGGGAAAGCTATAGAGAACTAACAGCACATCTTTAGAAATAACCACTGCGTCCTGTGAAAGGGACACAGAGAAAAGAGGATCTTCCTCATCCACTAGGCATGAAGTGGTGCTCTCCAATGCTTTAGGTTATCTTTTCCAAAAGTAACAAAAACTCTTCTTATGTGTGGGTCTCCTACTACCCACCTTCAATAGGGTAGACAATTCTGGAAAGTCAGAGAAGTGATCACCAATTACCTTTATCACAAACAGGTTTCGGGGGGGAATTTTATTGAAATCAGCCAAAATTATTTCATTTTGGAGAGCAAAATGCATAATGATCAGGTCTCTGAAACACATACTTTTTGTTGAGTTCCCTTCATAAAAGCTGGCTGGCCTGTGTGGCTTTCAGTGATCAGTAAACTTGGAGAAGAGAGAGAATACTTCACAGCTCTGAATAGATGAATGAGAAAAGATCCAGTATGATTCAAATGTTCATTTGATTAAACCAGGGCAGGAATATTTCTTCTTTCCTTTGTAGAAGTCAAGCCCCTCCAGCCAGATTTGCTCTGTTTTAGAGCTCACAGTTCACTGCTCCATTCCTAGGACAGGTATGGCAAGGGACAGAGGAGGAGATCTTGAAGCAAAAGCCATCGCCCAGTTTTAATGTGCAGTTAAACCCACGCATCAGGCACATTTTTGTCCAGAGTTTTAAAGGCCACACTGTCTTGTTCTGCTCACTGGTTTGGGTCTGCCAGGGCCCTCAACCACATGATGCTGCCTTTCACAGACTAACAGCAAATTAACAGGAGCAGCATTTCTGTTTCCAAAGTTTGATGTTGTTGGCTTGCAGTTTTATAAGGCTGCACTCCACTTTTGGCTTAGCATGAAGGAGCTCAGCGACACATGAAACCTTACACAGTATAATTTCCCCCCACTTTTTCCTCCTTTGAGGGTAAAGTAGCAGGGAAATGTAATTATCTGTAGGCCTAATGAATCCCTGAGGCTGTGAAAGAAAATAAATTTTTTTTAAAAAAAAGAAAGGGATGAAAGTTCAGCACAGGCAGTGGCCCACAAGTGACAGCATTACAGTATGGCTCCTCTTAAGTTTTGCTAGCCAGGTTCTATGTCCTGAGAAGACATCTGTACTGCAGGCCTGGGGAAATACTCCCTGCCAGAATCCTGCCAGGTTTTCAGCAGGCTATAAAAAAAGGAAGAAGTTGTTTGAAGCTTGGAGAATTTCAGACAACAGAGTATATGCTAGGCAGTACATACAAACCAGAACTAAAGAAATGACAGAGCAGTAGGCTTGTTAGATTTTAAATCACACATTAACTTGTCTCTTGTGGTCCCTTCATAGATGTTAAGCTGCAGATTCTATTTCTTCACTCTCTATGCATGTCAAAGAGGACATGAAAAACTGCATAACCTCTTCTGGACCTGTGCACAGCAGAGCAGGAACAGTCTTTGCTCTTTGTCACCACAACCACCCAAAACATCCACGATCAGAACAGCCTTCTCATATACACCTAGGAGCTATTTGGTCTCGGTCTACTCTTCTGCTTGTTTTTTGTTTGCTTTTGTTGTTGGTTTTTTTTTCTCCCCTTGTTGTCTGCATTCATAGAATCAAATGTGATCAGAATAATATTTATTGATAAACACAAAAAATGATTTCTTCAGTAGCCACCTAGAAACCTGGATAGCATTTCTGCAGGCCAACTGTTTCCTTAAAACATAAGGCTAAGAAATAGAGGAGTGAGCTCAGATCAAAGATAAAAGGATGACTTTAGGGGTGACTGTCATGATTTCCATATGATCCATGAACCCAGTAAAACCCCTTTTTTCATCAGAGAAGACTACAGGCAATTTAGCTGTCTGGTTTCTATAAAAGGGGGGAGAGTGAGAAAAAGATTTCATCCTGCCTCATAGTTGCATGCATGTTAAGCCATGCATTGCTGCCCTCTGAGCATGGGACCACAAGACCTCACTTTGTCTACCACCTTGCACCCCCAATAGAGAAAGACCTTTCTGATGCACTGTAGGGGGGGGAAGGGAGCAACATGGAAAGCAGAGATATCAGCTCTGGTTCAACCCCAACAGCTCTCACTCTCCCCACAGCATGCAGAGCCACCTCTCTGTGCTTCCACAAACCAGGCAAATCTGGACCACCAGTGGTTGCCTAAACAACACCCACTCCCAAACTTCAATAGTCTGAACCACGTTAAAGGGTAGGGCACATTTGGGGAATCAGATGCTGTACCTGCATGGTTCTACCTGTGAGAGGTGTCCAAAATTCCATTACAGCAAAGAGAGATCTTAGCTGACACACACCTCCGTGATGCCTGAAGGTCAATATTTCATATTGCACCTGAACTTCATCCCAGTTGTCTGCTGCATTTAAAACTGGGTGACAGACACAGGCAGACAGTGTCCATCTCAGACCCTGGAGCTGGGAGTCTCTTCCTGGGGGTCCTTCAAGTGTCTTTGTTTTTCTGGGAAGTACATCCTGTGCACCCTGCTTGGAGGTAGCTGCTTGGCAAATGGAGTGAGGGTCACAACCTCCTCACCCCTGGGAGGGCCTGATGGGAGCCCAGAAACAGGTCATGAGCCACAGGACATGGGATGTCTTCAGGAAAAGCAAAACCATATCACTTTCCTTCTCTGTTTGCCTACAGAAGAGCTAATTCCTCTCTCCATTTTGCTGCAGGTAGCCTTGGTGTCTAGCTGAGATCTTTTCCCCTTTACAGTGAGCTCCAGACAAGCACACCAGCACAGAACCTGGGCCTCCCCCTTTGTTTACCAGCTGGGAAGCACTTTGTCTGTGGCATGCAGCAGTGCACGTGCCTGGCCATTTCCCCTGTCCTTTAGCGGTTCTGGGAAATTAAAGTGCCTGTTCCTTTGGTTTCCTACCCTTGAGGGAGGAAAAACATTCCTGAAGGCTATGTTTTCACAATGTATTGGTGTATTTTTTCTTCCCCTCTGAAGGTCTGGAGCAGAGGTTGGGTGAAGCTTCCTCATGTGAAACATCTACTTTTTCTCCCTGTTGCCATGGCAACTGAGTCTCCGGCTGGTCTGGCTCCATGACACCCAGTACTGGAGCCCTCAAGCAAGCCAGAGGACAGAAAGAGGGAGGGGGAGAGTAGCAGCATCCTTATTGTGTTATGGCCAGTGTTTTTGGCTGGTGAATTTTCAATATATAAGCCATAAAGAGGCAATAGATCATCTGCATCTGTCAGACTTAACCACTGCTCTGCAGCCATTCTGGTTTGAGGATGGCAAAGCCTGCAGTACAGGTTGAGGGCTGTACGCTCAGAAACTGTGCCAGCTATACACAGCACTCGTTAAGGTAATGGGCTGGCTCCACCTCAGACTTGTCCCTTTTGTAATATGGGTCCCATGCAGTAATAAACAACATGAATTTCATCACCTCCAGGTCTTTATCCTATTTCTGTCATGGCCTCAAAATCATGCTGCACTGGCATGAGCCAGAAAAAAAAAATTAAAAAAAAATAAAAATTGCTTACAGCTGCAGGAACTTGCAGGAAAATGAGCTCTTTCAAAATAATGAGCTATTAACCCATGGCTCTGCTGCAGAGGCATTGCAGTGGTGTCAGCCACTGGTGTGTCAATAAATAACAGGGCAAATTAGAACTGGATGTAAATTTGTTTCTGTAGATAATTCCTCTTTGACATAAACTGGAACGAGTCTGAGTAACTGGATGCAAACACAGTTGTGCTGAATTTGGCTCGACAGAAAGGAAAGCAGAGGTCCTTAATTTAGGTTCTCTCCCCAGCTAGCACCATCCATGTGCTCATTCTTTGGGTCACAATTTAGCCCGTTCAATTGCTTGCCAAAGATATTTCCAGAGCAAGCAAAACCCTTTCACCAGCTGGGCGAGGGTGGGAGCACAGGTGGCTAGGAGAGGCAGACTTACGGATCAAAGGCTGCTAGCAAGAAGTTGAGCAGCAAGCTGATGGATTGCTCCACGTTGATCTGGTGGGTGGTTGGCATCCGTTTGTTGAGCTGGTAGAAGATAGTTGAAATCACAGCTTCCAGGCGAGCCACGTTCAGCTCGATGCTGGGATCCAGGTTGTTCAGCGCATTCTCCCGCAAGGCTTCTATCACGTTCCAGATGTCCACCAGGTGCACTAGGGGATGGCACAGAAAGAGTCAATGGGGACATACACTCCTGAAAGCAACTGAGAGAAACAAACTCACCTCATTCCTCAGGGGAGGGAATAGCCAGCAATGTGCTTTTGTGGCCAGGAGGGCCAATGCCATTCTGGGGTGGATTAGAAGGGCTGTGGCTAGTAGGTCGAGAGAGGTTCTCCTGCCCCTCTACTCTGCCCTGGTGAGGCCACATCTGGAGTACTGTGTCCGGTTCTGGGCCTCCCAATTCAAGAGGGACATAGAACTGTTGGAGAGAGTCCACCACAGAGCCACGAAGATGATGAAGGCAATGGAACAGCTCTGTTAGGAGGAGAGCCTGAGGGAGTTGGGGTTCTTTATCCTAGAGAAGAGGAGACTGAGAGGTGACCTCATCAATGTTTATAAATATGTAAAGGTGAGTGTCAGCAGGCTGGAGCCAGGCTCTGCTGGGTGATGCCCAGTGACAGGACAAGGGGCAATGTGTGGAAGTTGAGGCATAGGAATTTTCATGGAAACATGAGGAGGAATTTTTTCCCTGTGAGGGTGACAGAACACTGGAACAGGATGCCCAGGGGGATTGTGGAGTCTCTCTCTCTCTGGAGATATTCAAAACCTGCCTGGACACATTCCTGTGTTGATCTGCTCTGGGTGATCCTACTCTGGTAGGGGGGTTGGACTGGATGAGCTTTGGAGGTCCCTTCCAGCCCCTGACATTCTGTGAATCTGTGAATAACACAATCACACAGAGCGTGCTTCAGGAATAATTAAACAAATTAACGTATTTTCCATCACTGAGAATTGAACTTGGTGAGGGAATGAGCAAATGAAGTTCAAATCCGCTAATAAGCAAGCAATAAATGGATATTACTAATTGTAATGCGCACAACTTCAGCTTGGGAAATCATTTCTCACTGTAGAAGTGTTCCAAGTAAGAATTTCTGGTTTATGGAAATCACTGGAAGGTAAACACATGCTAATCATTTCTCTGAGCCATGCCTCTATGAAAATCCACTCTGAAATTACTCTTAGATATTAATTTGCATAGCAGATGGGCTTTTCAGAAGATCCCACAAATATTAAGCGCTTAACATGTACTGACACTTTGAAAATTCTGTTCAGCTATTTGTATGGAAAGCAAAATATTTTACAGAAACAGAATTCTAATTGAGTCAGGGTAGACCAACTACAGCAAAACAAAGGACATGTAATCACAGTATCACAGTATCAGCAAGGTTGGAAGAGACCTCAAAGATCATCAAGTCCAACCTGACACCACAGACCTCAAGACCAGACCATGGCACCAAGTGCCACGTCCAAACCCACCTTGAACACCTCCAGGGACGGTGACTCCACCACCTCCCTGGGCAGCCCATTCCAGCAGTCAATGACTCTCTCAGGCAAGAACTTTCTCCTCACCTCCAGCCTAAACTTCCCCTGGCACAGCTTGAGACTGTGTCCTCTTGTTCTGTTGCTGCTTGCCTGAGAGAAGAAAGCAACCTCCTCCTGGCTACAGCCACCCTTCAGGTAGTAATGAAGTAATCCCAGGGCCATTAGTTTGTGCCTTCCAAATACATTTGCCAAAGACTTTGTGAAATCTCTCTCTTTGATAAAGTCTGGGTCTAAGCTGAATCTTATGAGGTCTGTTATTACCTGCAAGGACAGATTAAAGGACAATCTCTGCTCATCCTTCATATTGTACCCAAACAGAACTCTCGTTTGTACAGGACTCTGACTGGTGCAGTATGGTTGGCTTGCCCCAGATACACACTGCCAGAAGCACTGGACCATGCCAAAAATTAAAACACCTACACTGATCCAAAATTTCCATTTAGCTTGAACCTGAGCTCCAAGAATCATCCTTTTTTTGTCATAAGCATTACCTACTGTCCTAATAGACTGCCACTAAAAACAAATCATGAGCTTCAGGGTGAAAATTCTCTTTTTTTACAAGAAACTACCCTATAGTTCTTACTACCGAGTATGGTGATATGTCTTCTGATATACAGTGCTGTTTAACATCTTTGTCAGTGACATGGGCAGAGGAATCAGTGCACCCTCAGTAGGTTTGCAGATGGCACCAAGTTGTGTGGCACAGCTGACTTGCTAGAGGGCAGGGATCCATCCAGAGGGACCTGGACAGGCTGCAGAGGTGGGCCCAGGCCAACCTCATGAAATTCAACAAGGCCAAGTGTAAGGTCCTGCACCTGGGTAGGCACAATCCCAAGCACAATGCCAGGCTGGGTGGTGAATGGCTGGAGAGCAGCCCTGAGGAAAAGGGCCTGGGGGTCTGGAGTGATGATGAACTCAACATGAGCCTGCAGTGTGAGTGCAGCCCAGACAGGAACTGTGTGCTGGGCTGCAGCAAGAGNGGCCTACAAGAAGGCTGGGGAGGGACTATTGAGAAGGTCTTGTAATGACAGGACAAGGGGAATGGGTTTGAACTGGTAGAGGGGAGATTTAGACTGGATGTTAGGAGGAAGTTCTTTACAGTGAGGGTGGTGAGACACTGGCACAGGAGGCTGTTGTGGTTGTTCCCTCCCTGGAGGTGTTCAAGGCCAGGTTGGACGAGGCCTTGAGTGACCTGTAGTAGTGGGAGGTGTCCCTGCCTATGGCAGGAGGTTGGAACTAGATGATCCTTGAGGTCCCTTCCAACCCTGACTGATTCTATGGTTCTATTTCCCACTCCAGTCACTAGTGTAAGGTAGCCAAGGAAGAAATACAAAGCAATATGCTACAAGACACAGCAATAGGCTGGACCACGGAACCAAAGAATCGCAAAACAGTTTGGGTTGCATGGGACCCCAAAGATTACCTAAAGATCATCTAGCCACAGGCTGGACACCATGTGGAAGTATTTTATGGCCTTCATTAACAGGGGAAGGGTAGGTAGAAAGCTGAAGGTTAAGTGTAATATTTTCCTCAAGACCTAGCTTTTGCCTGCCACGAGGGCTGCCAGGTAATTCACAGCAAGCAGATGAAGGAGATGTTCCCACCAGCAAGTTGCCCCAGGCTGGCTTCTGAGTGAGAGGCTATGTGTGCAAACTGTTGAACCTGCACTGTGCCTACCCTAATAAGGTAATAGTGATAACATGAAAAATTACCAGGCATAACAAATAGCAAAAAAAGAGTAATGCACTTGGAGCTAAAACAGCACAAAGAGGGGTATGAGCTTAACAGCACTGCTGACCAAGGCAGAAATTCCTAGGGCAGCCTTACCATAAATACTGAGTAAAGCTGTAAATCCAGCAGCATTGGAGCTGGTGGGTAAAGAATAAGCAGGGACAGACTGTTTATCTGGGAGTGCATGAGCATGGAAGAGGAAAGGGGGAAATGGGAATATGAAGGGTAACAAATTACACAATCACAGAAACATCCAGGTTGGAAAAGAACCTCAGGATCACCAAGTCCAACCCAGAACCCTGCTCTACAAGACTCACTTTAAACCATATCCCTAAGCACCACATCCAAACCACCCTTAAACACATCCAGGGTTGGTGACTCCACCACCTCCCTGGGTAGCTCATTCCAGTCCCTAACCACTCTCTCCACGGAAAATTTTTTCTTAATATCTAATCTAAACTCCCCAGCCTCAGTTTGAGGCCATTCCCACTTGTTCTGTCTCCAACTACTGTGAGAAGAGCCCAGCAGCAGCCTCACCACAATGTCCCTTCAGGTAGCTGTAGACAGCAATGAGGTCTCCCCTCAGCCTCCTCTGTTTCACACTAAAGAGCCCCAGCTCCAGTTCCCTCAGCTGCTATCATGTCTTCAGAGCTGCCTGGGAGTACCAGGTATGTGCATTTACTTCTGCAGTCACAGGGAACTGCAATTGTTTCCCCAGCACTGACAAAAGGACATCCTGGGAAGATGAACCAGGCTTTAGGACTCCTCTAGTGTAAGAGTGGAATTTCACACAGCAATTTAACCTCAATTGCTACAGCTCAGTAGTGGAAAACTCTTGAATAAGAGAGCATGCAGGAAAAACAGCTGGCATAAATGAGGCTGAAAGGGAGGTTGTGTCTTTACACTTCACATGATCCAATAGTGATACTATGTGGCTGCCAAATTTTCTTCATTTTTTTTCTTTTTTCCCCACTGATATTATGTTTTTTTTTCATAACACAATCATACCCAGAGTTAGCTTTGGTGATGGCCCTGGGAAGGGAAATATCCAGAGGCTACCAGACATGGGACTAATAACACCAGTACACTAACACATACAAGAGAAGAATATTGAGTTTAGTATTAACTCTAACCTGAAAGGCTCTTCAGCATTCCTGATATTCATTGGTATGCCAGAAAGGTAGGGCACAAGACTGAGAAAATGACTTATTGGAAATTACACAGCAGTACCAGTCCCCCACTCCCTAGAAAATATTAGTCTCAATGAACTGCTGTGCATTTGTACTATAAATAATTTTACTTGAGTCTTTTTTTTTTTAATTATTTTTTTTCTCCAGAAACACTTCAGTTCCACTTGAAGCTAGATACACAACAATCCTACTGCACTGTTTGATTCTGCATTTTATTCATGAATTTCAAATCTCTCTGCAGAGGCTGGAAAGTAATACTTCCTAGAGGAGGAAATGGAAGATGGACAAGAGCCAGACATTTAACAAGATCTGCTAACTTTGAAGATATCACAGGCTCACAGGATGTCAGGGGTTGGAAGGGACTCAAAGAGATCATCCAGTCCAAGCCCCTTGCCAGAGCAGGACCAGACAATCTAGCTCAGGGCACACAGGAACACATCCAGAAAGGCCTTAAAAGGCTCCAGAGAAGGAGGCTCCACGACCTCTCTGGGCAGCCTGTGCCAGTGCTCTGGGATCCTTACAGCAAAAACGTTTCCGCTTGTGTTGAGCTGGAACCTCCTGTGCTGCAGCTCCTTGTCCTCTCCCAGGGAGCAAGTGAGCAGAGCCTGTCCCCCCCCAGTCCTGACCCCCAGCCCTCAGATATTCATAAGCATTTATTAAATCCCCTCTCAGTCTTCTCCAGACTAAGCATCCCCAGGTACCTCAGCCTCTCCTCATCTGGCAGTGCTCCAGTCCCCTCATCATCCTCATAGACCTCCAATATCTACTGAGCTCAAAATCACAAGAAGAGTTTGTGAGGTTGCTGTACAGAGGTCTGAAGTCTTTACTCAAGACAATTGTTACTTATAGGAATTCACCAACTTCAATTTAAACGTCAGAACCCAGGTGTCTACCACCAGCTGTCGATCAAGGCTCCCTTTGATGTCAGTGAGAGAAAAAGGCACCTTAAAGCAGCTGTTTGGAGACAGATGGGCTGGGCAGTGGGCTGGGCAGTGCTCTGAGGGTGCCCATATTTCTGCAACAACTACAGACAAATCCTAAAGCAACAAGTTAACATGAGACATGTAACCCCAGAGCTGGGAAACTCAACAGATGAATCCCTCACCTTGCTCTTTAGACATGTCAGGCACTGCAATGAGCTGCCCAGGGAGGTGGTGGAGTCACCAAGCCTGGATGTGTTTAAAAGCTGTTTGGATGCGGTGCTTGGGGATATGGTTTAGGGTGCACCTTGCAGAGTAGGGTTGTCGGTTGGACTTGGTGATCCTGAGGGGCTCGTCCAACCTGAATGTTTCTGTGCTTCAGATAAAATGTATTTTCTCTTCTGACTACTCCATGGCCCAGAATAATTCAGGTTTTATGAAAAATGAGTAATAAATACTTTAATCTGTCCAAACACCTCCCAGATCCTGCCACATTCACAGTTTCTTACATTGCATTGCTTAACCTTGCACAGATTATACCTGGGTGTACACTCCTACAGCTGACTTGGAATCCTATTTTTTTAATATGTACTCACACAGTAAGCAGACTCTTACACACTACATCATACTGCCTATCAACATTGTGAAAAGTCAGAGTAAAACACAGGCCTCTGCAAGCTCCATTCTATCCATCTGTACTTTCAGACATTTATGCCCACAGCTAACAGGCATTTGCAATCCTTTCAATGTAACAACAGAATGTCAACCCTCCAGACTTTGCTTACATTCCTCGCATTTTCATTTTTACTCTCCCTGATACCCACTTTAATATTGCCTGCCAGACCCATTTATTTATCTATCTGTCCCTGGGATGGTTTTAACCTCACTGAAGAAGGCACATCTCCTTGCTTTGTTTGCACAACATGTAGTGCACTGAACCTGTTTTCTCTGTGCCACTACAGTGCCAAAAAGAAGAATCTGCAGTGTAACAAACCAGCTTAAGGATGGAAGAGAGCTTTCCCTCTCCTGAGATCTGTCTTAAATTCCCTCAACAAAGTAAAACTCCACAACTTTGCTTGTAAGTTTTCATTGCTGCTCCTGCTTTGGTTGCTTTACTCACATTTCCCTCTGGAAAGGGAGCTGTTCCTCAGCCTGAGAAAGTTGCCTGCCTTGAAATGGATCTGTAAAAGTATGGAAAACTGTCAGTCACTTCTTCAGTGTCACCAGGGCAGTGGGGTAAAAGCTGCTTGGGTGTGGGGTATGGCAACCCAAACCCACACAGCCCAGTCCATCTTCACAGACCCTTCAGAAAGGCCTCGTGCTCTGTACAGAGCACAGCTCTCCGGGTGTGCAAGATGTCCCTCACCTGCCTGACGCCTGGAAAAAGCAGAGATGTTCTCCACAAGCACTTGCCAAACTACACACTGCCCTTTGGATCTTCAAAGTCATCTCTGCAGCCACCACTAAGCTGAACATCTGCGCTATTGGCTCTTCCATGGCAAGCACCATTTGCTAATTTCACTTTTACGAAAATAAGCAATATTTGCACACTGTCATAGAGGGTTTTATACTTGAGTATGTTCTCTAACAGATAGTGATTAGTGAATGTAAATAAAGTTCAGCACCCGGGCAGAAGTGCACAGATGAGCAGCAGTCCAGAACGCTGCCATTCTGCAACTGCTACCCAAGAGGGCACACTTTGAAGAGACCCTGGCTGAACTGCAGAGAACTAGGATTAATACATAAAATATACTCCAAACAACAAATATTATTTCCTTCAGGGAAGTCCTTCTGCTGTTGAAACAACATTTGGAGAGTGCCTGTTGCCAGCATGTTGTAACTGTGACTGAGAGCTCAGCCAGCAGGATGTGAAGGAAAGACGGCTGAAACTGTTTGAAGGGAGTTCTGGATTCTCCTCAAACTGAGAAGTTTTCAGACACCCTTGAAGTTTTGCATCCTGCCCTTCTGCCTTTATCTGTGTTCAGAACATCTTTTCTCATTGTCTTTCCCCACTCTGATGATGAAAAAGAGTAATTAGTGGCATGCAGAATTCTATTACCTACAACTCTGCCAACACCTATGTAGATTTTATTGATCTTGAGTTTCCCTCTTCTCTTCAAGAGTTTTTTCAGTCTCTTCATTAGCAGCAAATCAATGTATTTGTAATTTATTGTCACTTTATCTAATTTATAGTAGCTTTAATTTACTTGCAACTTAAAATTTTCTGTTTGGGAGAGAATGGTATCTTAAAAGCATTACGGGAAGAGATGGAGTCCTCTCTTGGTTTTTCAACTCAAAGCAAAGAAATTGAAATGTATTTATGCAGTGAAAAATGAAGGCTTCTTTCCATCTTGTAGTTTATTAGAAATATGGAAAGGCTGTGAGATATAAATAAATTTGGGTATCTCACTAATCTCAAAGGAGGCAGATTACTTCAAACATCAGTTGTCGAGAAACGGTGCTGCCCGAAGCAAGCATGCAAAAGAAAACTGCAGTGGAAGTTTATCTTCTAAGCAGTAAAAAATTAAGCCCCAGACTTGGTGCTTAAGATTTTTTTACCATTTAATAGATCTACTTATGCAAAAACCTTCAGCTGTTCTACTGCAATTTTTGTATCCCACCTGAACCATGAACTCTACAATGCTATCTTTGCATTTATTACTAAATAAACATGGAAGAGGAGATTACATTTAATCAAACAAGGAAGTGACTAAATTAGGACTTTAATAACCAATTAAAATTTACTTAAGGTACAAGAGTCCTAAATGGGTAGGACAGAATTCTTCCTCGATATATTTTCCTTTGTGGGTGAATACAGGAAAAACTTCTACAAAAGTATTAACTCAAATACTGCTGGAGAGCAGCCAAACAGAAAGGGATCTGGGGGTGCTGATTGACACCTGCCTGAACATGAGTCAGCAGTGTGCCCAGGTGGCCAAGAAGGCCAATGGCATCCTGGTCTGCATCAGTAATAGTGTGGCCAGCAGGAGCAGGGAGCGCATTCTCCCCCTGTATTCTGCACTGGTTAGGCCATACCTTGAGTCCTGTGTCCAGTTCTGGGCACCTCAATTTGAGAAGGACATTGAGGTGCTTGAGCGTGTCTGGAGAAGGGCAGCGAGGCTGGGGAGAGGCCTGGAGCACAGCCCTATGGAGAGAGGCTGAGGGAGCTGGGATTGGTTAGCCTGGAGAAGAGGAGGCTCAGGGGAGACCTTCTTGCTGTCTACAACTACCTGAAGGTTGCTTGTAGCCAGGGGGAGGTTGCTTTCTTCTCTCAGGCAAGCAGCACCAGAACAAGAGGACACAGTCTCAAGCTGTGCCAGGGGAAGTTTAGGCTGGAGGTGAGGAGAAAGTTGTTGCCTGAGAGAGTCATTGACTGCTGGAATGGGCTGCCCAGGGAGGTGGTGGAGTCACTGTCCCTGGAGGTGTTCAAGGTGGGTTTGGACGTGGCACTTGGTGCCATTGTCTGGTCTTGAGGGCTGTGGTATGGGGTTGGACTTGGTGATCTTTGAGGTCTCTTCCAACCTTGGTGATACTGTGATACTGTGTGTGATACTGTAAATTAATCCCTATATTTTCAGTATACACTTCACTAAGGTTTTAGTCCAGCAAAACTCTTTCATATATTCTTGAGTTTAAAAAGGTACTGGCAGTGTCATTTGAAATCAATGGCACTTGAATGCATGTCAAGTGTTTCAGGTGGATTTCATTAAAAGGGAAAGATTTATGCTTCCTTGTCTAACAATCCCAAAAATATTATAAAACATGTTAGACAAGTCTTCTTTTTTTTTTATTAGAATCTATGACCCCATCACAAATCAGGGGATTGGAGCCATTTATCATTGTGATTGCTGCAAAGCCCTGAGAAGTTACTCATCCTTTCTGTTTGGCTTCCTCTCTCCTGCTGCTGGGCAGGTAATGGAGGACTTGACCGAGCAATGTTCCCTCCAAACTAACCTGGCTGTAGCCAAGTTGCCCCTCAAACCAAACAGCTGCAGCACAATCACCAAAACCTTATCTACAAGTCCCACCACTATACAATGGTGCATTAAGCACAGGTGACAAATCTGGAGTGCTTCAACTGCGTTTCCGGGAGAGGCTGAAAGAGCTGCGAGTGTCCAGCCTGCAAGAGGGAAGGCTCAGGGTTTGTGTGCACAAACGTCTGGTGTAAGGGAGTAAAGAATATGGAGCTAGACACTTCTCAGGGAAAGGAGAGTGAAAGTACAGGAGGCAATGGGCACAAATTAATATATGAGAAAGCATTTAAACATAAGAAAAAAAAAATCCCTGTGAGGGCTGTCAAACACTGAACAGATTGTCCAGAGAGGTTGTGGGGTCTGTATTGTTGAAGACATTCAGAACCAAACTGGACGCAGCACTAAGCGACCTGTTCTAGTTGATGCTGCTCTCTCCAGAGGTCCCTGTCAACCCCAGTAATCCTGTGATGTCCTTCTCTAGTCATAACTTATATTGCAAAAACATAATAACTCTTCCAGGAGAGGAATCAGTGCTGCCTCAATGACTTTTCTCTAAAGCTATTGTTCTTTGCCTGTGCTATGAGAGTGCACAGGTGTGTGGTACACACTGGCCCAGCAACAAGCTGAAGTAAGGCTAACCATTTCCACATGCCCACCCCAAAGATGGACACCCAGAGTGAGGAGGATAAGAAACTAAACTTTCAGACCAGTTATCTTTCTTGTGAACTACTCTGCACGTGGAGAAAGCTTCATTTGGACTTATGGAATTCATGCAAATCGCCCGTTCAGGTGGTACCCACTACATGGGACATGCTGAGCTTTGTGCAAAGTACTGGAACCAATCTGCACAGTGCTGTCCTGCCCAACAGGAGCTGTTTCTCTCTGCACATGCTGGCCAGCTGCACACTGCATACACAGGAGACACATCCACGAGTGGCTGCCAAACCTGGCTGCTGGGTGCCTGAAAATCTGCAGGGCATTACCTGTAGCACTGAGGAACTGAAATTTTCTGGGAAAAGTTTTTAAGATTCTCCTGTCCGTGTACCCAGGCTTGGATCCTTGTATCCTCACCTGCCACTCTGCCCAGAGGGAAAAAGGAGTTATTCTATTAAATAAATGTGGCCACAGTTGGAATCATCTGGCAGCTTGGCCAAAGGCAGTAATGAGGAAGAAGCATTAGGATAACTGAAAGGTGCCCTTCTTGCTTTTAATGTGGTACCTGACAAATCCAACATGGTGTCAAGAGTATGCAAAGTTCTTCTTCACATTAACTTGATCTACAATAGAAGTCCCTCTCCTCCTGCTGTCAACCCCTGCCTATTCTGTCTCACCTATATTTAACTGAAGCCTGCAGGGCTCTCTGTGGGTGGCAGGAAAGGCCAGCAGCCTCCCCAAGGAGCAGTACTAATGACAGTCGATCCTGCCAAAGAGAACGGCGCTGGGCTGGGACACTGATGTCACCCTCCTGTCACCCAGATGATGCTGGGAAAGCACTTCCTTTCTTCAAACAGCTCTGACACTACTGGTTTGAGATGCTGAGTGAAGTATGACATAGATAGAGTAAAGCCATACAGAAATCTAACTCTAAGATTCTTACTATTTTTATGACAACCAGGACAAATTCACTCAACTGAAACTCTGCCCTGCTGCTAACAAGTACACAGCTTAAATCCATATATTGTATATTATTTACTTAAGCTTATTGGGGAATTAAAGACCCATGTGGAACTAGCAGACCTCTTGCTTCCTGTATTCCATTGCCAGAAACTTTATAAATCCCCCACTAAAGACAATTATATTCCTAGGCTATGTATCTCTATTATCCTTGTATCCCAACATAATACTATTTTAATGAGGAAGACTTTACTTAAGGCACTGTGTGAGCAAGTCTAAGCCTGACTAAATAATTCCTTCAAATGGGTTTTACAAGTACCAGCTTTAAATCAGCCATGAGGTATCCAAATGTGGTCAGTAAGGATGCAAGATACACAGCAGCTCCCTCATTCCTCTGAAAGTAAGGTCAGTTTGCCTTACACCTGAGTTCACAGTTCAATCAGTAAAACCACAGTATTTCATATTTTTAATGAAACAGAACTCTTCTGTACCATAGAACTACTTTGGAAAAATGCTTCTGTGCTCCCAAAAGGTGGCAAAAAACATCTCCACATCTGGCTGATACTGCACCGGGAGCTGACTTTCAATGTTTTCTCTGTGATAGATTTGGTGACAGAAACTGAGTCATGGAGACTGCTCAAAAATATTTCCAGAGGAAACAAAAAGCCACGTCCCAGCCCTCATATTTAGGACATTAAGATTGCAATTCATAAGATCACAGGATGCCAGCGGTTGGAAGGGACTCAAAGAGATCATCCAGTCCAACCCCACTGCCACAGCAGGACCAGACAATCTAGTTCAGGGCACACAGGAACACATCCAGACAGGCCTTGAAGGGCTCCAGAGAAGGAGACTCCACAACCTCTCTGGGCAGCCTGTGCCAGCGCTCTGGGACCCTTACAGCAAAGAAGTTCTCTCTTGTGTTGAGTTGAAGCCTCCTGTGCTGCAGCTTCCATCCAATGTTCTTGTCCTCTGCCAGGGAGCAAGTGAGCAGAGTGCTACACACACACACGACCCCCAGCCCTCAGATATTTCTAAACAGAAGTGACTGAACGTACAAGAAAAAAACCTTTAGAGCCTGGCACAAGTCAGGCTGCGTTTAGCAGCCCAGGACAAAGAGCTTGCAGGCAAGAGGCAGGAGGCGGCGCAGGAGGCGCCTGGCAGCGCAGACCTGACCACAGGATGGCACTCCGCGGTGGGTTTTAGCGCAGGCAGCGCACAGCTGCTCCAACAACTTCACTCTCTGCTGGCACAGCGTCAAGCCAGCTCACACAAACCACAGGCTGTGTATCCCCTCCGCTGCCTCCACAAACAGCCTCCTCTAGGCACTCAGTTGAACCGAGATTATCTAAGACTATGAGCTTGGAGATCTGGGAGTGGATGTCCTCCACAGGACAGCAGATGTGGCAGGCAAATGCTGCCAAACCTGTGAGGTGGAAAGGGCAGAATGTCTTCATCTTGAATGTCTTTATTACAGAGATAAAATCTCCTCCAGCAATATGTTTCTTCAAATGCCAAGTTTGACTACATCTTCCTCTCTTAAATAACTTTAGAATTCTTTTTTTTTTTTTTTAACTTTGATACAACTGCTGCCACCTCTCTCTATTTCCCACCCCAAAAAAACGTCTCAATGCCACAAGAACAGGACTACAGCTTTCTTTGGCACTGCTACCAGCAAAACTCAAGTGTAAAGTCAATGTAAATGCTACCAAATTGGGTTATTTATATTTTTCATTAATTTGGAAGCAGTTAGCAGCTCTAAGGATACTGGGCATTATCCCCAATCTCACATTAACTGCTGCTGTCTCTTAGAGCAGTTAGTGGTGACAAGAGAATATGCAGTTTAACAGTTCTTTGCATCAATTTCTTCCCTCACAAACCAAGCTGAGATTATATTGTCAACCTTTGGGGTTCAGTCATATCACAAACACCAATGAAAAAGAATGAGCACATTTAGAACTGCTTGAAGATGAAAGCCATCCTTGGCCCATCTCCTGGTTTTCAGAGTCTGATCCATGGTTATATGTTGCCTTCTGTAATTACTTTGCAAAAACACTGAGTGTTGGCAAGACTGGAAATGGCAACACAAGGTACAGAATATTAATGAAACACCACTTGTGTGTTTCCCTGAATGCAAAAGATGCAACAGTTTTACATAGAACCATAGAATGGTAAGGTTGGAAGGGACCTCAAGGATCATCTAGTTCCAAACCCCTGTCACAGGCAGGGACACCTCCCACTAGTACAGGCTACACCTCTGCATATTCTTCATCTGATCCACATTCTATTAATTCAAATAATTTCTTACCTAATGGGGCCTGAACTTGGCCCACAAGATCTCTATCTATTAAAAATAAGTAGAGAAATGCTTAAGCTGAGCTTTGTGCTTGGTTGAACTGCCTGGCACCAGAATTATGTTTTTCACCCCCAAACCAAAGAAACCACTTCAGGTGGCACATGTTGCTCTCTTCTGAAGAGTCTGGGTCAGTCTGGAGGGTTTCTAGGACAAAATCCCAGTATCAGCTCAACTGCTGTGAGAGCACTGCTATGAAGTAGGACATTCATGTGACATGCAGGGATTTGGGGAACAAGCATCTTATGCCTGAAATCCTAAGGACAGTCCAGCCTCTAATCTTACATCACATTTTGCTGAGTCTGATGATGGAGGTCTCTGTGTGCAGTTCTGGAACCCTCAGCACAGGAAGGACATGGAAGTGTTGGAGCGGGTCCAGAGGAGGGCCACGAAGATGCTCAGAGGGCTGGAGCAGCTCTGCTATGAGGACAGGTTGAGAGAGTTGGGGCTCTGCAGCCTGGAGAAGAGGAGGCTTCCAGGACACCTTAGAGTAGGAAGGACTATTGACAAGGTCTTGTAATGACAGAACAAGGAGAATGGGTTTGAACTGGCAGAGGGCAGATTTAGACTGAATGTTAGGAGGAAGTTGTTTGCATTGAGGGTGGTGAGACACTGGCACAGGTTGCCCAGGGAGGTTGTGGCTGTTCCCTCCCTGGAGGTGTTCAAGGTCAGGTTGGATGAGGCCTTAAGTGACCTGTGCTAGTGGGAGGGGTTTGGAACTAGATGATCCTTGAGGTCCCTTCCAACCTTACCATTCTATGATTCTATGATTCGGATGGTCTACTGAGGGTTGATGATGGTCTACTGCCATAGATCCAGGTTTCCATAGGTATTTAAGCACATAATCATGTGTGAAAATGACAGGATTTATTTGGCCCCAAATCTTCTGGGATTCAAGCTATAATCAGCTTTGAGATAGAGAGAGATGGGTCATTGTATCTGGAAGATCCCCCCTTTTTTTTAGTAACAAATTGGTTTGAGTAGAAAATAATCTCATTTAGAGAAACAATAGAGAATATTTGACTGAACCCTGCCTTTGTGTTCACACAATCTTCCCACATTTGCCCTCCTGTCACTACTCATATTCAAAGCAGTAACTTCTGCAAGAGCCACTCAGTGCTCCTGCTCCCCAGCCCAGTCACCAGGATGCCCATACCAGGAGGCAACTGCGGTGGCTCTCAGCACAGTGATTTGTAATATCACACACCCAGAGTTCACATCTCTCAAGCAAACAGGTATGAGGAATAGGCCAAGGAAGGAAGAGCTCCATCTGACACAAACACAGCTCAACAATCTGCAAAAGTAAGAAAGGAAAAGAGACTGCAGGATGGCAAACGGCAAATAAATGGGATTTAGGTGAAGTTCCACACATCTTTCCTTCCCCCTCTGTCTGACAGAAACTCTTTAATGATGTTGTCAGGGCCCCTAGATGGAGTAAGAGCCTCAGTGTACATGGCCACTTATCTGTCATCCTTTATTTCACAGATGCAATCCTTAGAAAAACCCTGCAAATCCAAGACAAAATAAGAGTTTCAAGGCACTACAGATGAATGAAATGTGGAAAATTAAACCTGGGGAAGATCAGCACCTTTACAAGAGGTGCAACATGATACTAGTGCTGGCTTCATTTATCAGAAATTGAGTTCAATCTTCTCAAACTATATAACTGAGAGACTGATTCATTCCTTCCTTTGTGCCACAGCAGTGTCACTGAGTTCAACAGAGTTACTTTCAATTTACTTTCCATTAGGAAAGAAGACATTCATCCATCCACATGGACCAAAGAAGGGGCTGAGCATACACAGAACTCCCAGAATTAGAACACAGCCTGCTCAGTATAGGACCAAAGACTGCTTGGAAATACCCTGCTAGAAATCCATTTTGGCCAACAACATCATAGATACAATTCAGCCTGAATTTAGCTTAGACATGCCTGAAATCAGCATAAGGAAAAGCGCCTGGATAAAGTCTTTGTCCATCACAATCATGAATGCCAGAAAGCAGGATGTAGAATCCCAGAACTGTATTAATAACAATGCACACTGAGGGCATTCTATTGTGTGGCCTCTTCACACTCAGAAAAGCAGGAAATTAATTTTTATGGCCAACATCTTCTGTTCTCACAACCTGTCCTAGCATGCCAGATAGATGCTGTATGGAATGAATCTTCCACCCAAACTTACAGAAAGTAACACCAGGTGCAGCTGGTGGGCAAAAGTAAGAGATGGTGGTTAAGCTAAACATCCTTTTGAATGTTCTGGGTGTCCCAAAGCTGATCTATATTGTTAGAGGTGCACAAACTGACTTTTGATGTAACTCTGAAAACAAACAAACATGGAAAGAAAGCACTCGCTGGGAACTACAAAAGGAGAGAACTACAACAAAAATGATGCCAGGTCCCACACTGACTTTCCTGTGACAGTTGGCTGTATTCACCCTGAACAAACCCATAACTGCTGAGAGCATTCACCACAGCCAGCCAGTGTCCCTGTTGGCTCCACAGTGGGTTTATTTGTAAGAGTTACTGGAGAAGGAGGCTGAAAGGGATGAGGAAGGCAGATCAGACTGCCTGTGCGAAGCTGTGACGGAGGTCACTGCTCAGGCAGGAAGATGGTGCAGACTGTGTGGTTAAGGTGAGGGAAAGCTGTGAGGTGCCTACTCATTCTCTAGAGTTCTGACAGCTTAAAAACTAGGACAGGGCAAAGAAAACCTCAACATAAATTCAAACTCAGGAGATGCAATGGAGAAGGACGCTTTGAATGCAATGCTACAACACACAGACAGGGCACAATGCTGCAGCCTATCTTCTCAGGAAAGTTCCTGAGTGATATCTGCAAAGGACCTTTGTCCTTTGCTCTCTACAGATGGAGCTTGTATATGACTCCTCAAGGCTTACTGCTTTGGGTCCAGAACAGAAAAGCAGGTCTGGATCAAGATGATGGACCACAGTTCCTTAGAAACAAGAGGATGCTAGGAAAGGAGAGAGCACCCAAGAGAATGAGGGTTGCAAAGAAGTCAGAAGTGAAGCAAATGTCACAAATAATCATAGAATCACAGAGTTGTTAGAGTTGGAAGGGACCTCAAGGATCACCCAGTTCCAATCCTCCTGCCATGGGCATGACACCTCACACTAAAGCAGGTTGCTCAGAGCCACATCCAACCTGGCCCTAAAGAACTCCAGGGATGAAGCTTCTACCAGCTCCCTGGGCAACCTGTTCTGGTGTCTCACCACTCTCACAGTGAACAACTTCTTCCTAACATCCAAATAATGACATGGGGCTGAAGAAGGGACAGGGAAATGATGAAGGAGGAAACTCAAAAGCACAGTTATAGTTTGAGGGGAAAAAAACATGAGGATGAAAGAAGAAAAAAGTCCTCACATGAAGAAGCAGCATCCCTCAGAAGATTTGGTGATCCTGTTACCACCAAGCTCTCAGCCTGTTCCCATGAGATTGTATGCCTGCATGTACACTGCAATATTCAGACTGCCTAGAAGAGTATTAAGTTACTAGCAATGTATTTGATTTTGTTTGAAGTGTTCATTAAGAGGATTGATGTGAAATAAGATGCACAAAGCTGCAGGTTTTGGGGAACCAGTCAAAAGCCTGCCTGATCAAAGGTGACTGTTGCCTGTTACCAGCAGCAGATGTTCAGAGATACTGGGGGGAGACTGAACAGACTGCCCAACCTTAAACCTGCATCAGAAAAGCCATCAGAATTGGAACAGTGACTGGCGGCTGTAGCAGAGTTCAGGAAGCCAGAATGAAGAGATTTTCAGCTATGATCCAATTACAAAAGCTGTTTAAATCAAGGCAGGGTTGAGCCACCTGCATAGCAGAGGACAGCATGTAGGTGTATTTGGGACATGGCCTGGTCTACATTTCTGTCAACTTCTGACTCAAAGGAAGCCAGTTCAGCCATTTTCCTCTGTAAAGAACAAAACAACAGTAACTGACAAACTTCTGCAAGTCATGTTTTAACAGGAGCCACTTGGAACCACGGCTGTGGTGGAAAAATCAATCTCTAAGCAAATGAAAATTGAGAGTTTAAGACACACAGCCTTGTTTGGTTCACTCTTTTTGACATTAAAATGAATCTCAAATGTCCACTGATAGTACTTGCATCAATGTTCTATGAGACAGACTTGCAGTGGTAGCCTTTGAAGAGCTCAGGGAGAAGACAGAAAAACTCCTTTATGTAATAGCAGCACCCTTTGTGCTAACACGGAAGAAAAAGCCAACCAGCAGCCCTCCAACAAACATGCCAAGCACACAGGTTATATGGCAGCTCTCTAACAGCTTCTATGTCTGTCAAGTATATTAATAAACTTTTACAGCTAAAAGGAAGAGAAAATCTGAGCCCATATTCAAGATACTGTGCTGTGAGTGAACACTTCTGAGACTAAAATCCTTATGAAGGATTCGTCTGCAGGGAATATGCTAAATCAAGGCCTTTTGAACTTTTGATTAAATAATTGATGCATAATGCAGAATGTATAATATATGCAGCCCTTCCCCATAGTTGCCTGGAAACCCATATGGAACAGTACTAGCAGTTCCAGGAGCATTTAGTCTCCAAGTCTCTGGTAAAGACAAAGGAACAAAAAAAAAAAAAGTTTTTCAAAATCATTAACTCATCTTTCTTTCCATTATTCAAGTACTGCAGGGTGCCAGAATTAGTAACTTACACAATGGTATCATGACTCTTGCAATTGAGAGAGTTTTTCCTTTTTTTTTTTTTTCCAAGCTGTATCTTTTGAAGCCATTTGAATAATGTCATTGACTACAAGTGAGCCATAAGATGTAGCTTCTGTTAAAACAGAAAACAACACAACTAATATTTCAAGCCTCTAGCTTTATGTAATGATGACAATAAGATTATAGGACATTCAAGATGGTCCTAGAATATTCAAGATGGTCAACAGAGAAGAGAGAGAAGACGAAATGGTAGATTTATTTTTCCAAATTCTAGGACTTTTAAGCAAATCCCACAGAAGACTGACTGCTGAGGGTTTAGAAGAATATGAGAATGCTCCAATCACAAATTCAAGAGGCAGATTGTTTTCCTAGGAAATAATGTTTCAAATTGCAGCCACGGAGACCTTTTGCACTTGTTGAGGAGTCAGCATTGCTTGTCACTCCATTTGACTGTTCTGTGACCCAGTCTCAATGCATCTTGTGGTTTATTGCTTTCAAGATGGAATAAAAACCATGATAAAAACCCACACGGAGAACTGAATACTAACCATAGAGACCTGCAGTGACAAAGGAGTTATTTAATCTACATAATTCTGTAATCTTTGGAGGCTCTGCTTCTGATGGTCATCCTGAGATAAAAAAAAAAATGAGGGGGAAGGACCAAACTGCAGAGGTCATACAGTCCTTGAGGTGTTGTCAGACCCCATCTGGAGTCCTGTGTGCAGTTCTGGAGACCCCAGCACAGGAAGGACATGGAAGTGTTGGAGCTGGTCCAGAGGAGGTCATGAACATGCTCAGAGGGTTGCAGCAGCTCTGCTATGAGGACAGGCTGAGAGAGTTGGGGTTCTGCAGCCTGGAGAGGAGAAGGCTTCCAGGAGACCTTAGAGTAGCATTCCAGTATCTGAAGGGGGCTACAGGAAGGCTAAGAAGGGTCTACTGACAAGGTCTTGTAATGATAGAACAAGGAGAATGGGTTTGAACTGGCAGAGGGAAGATTTAGACTGGATGTTCTTTGCAGTGAGGGTGGTGAGACACTGGCATAGCTTGCCCAGGGAAGTTGTGGCTGCTCCCTCCCTGGAGGTGTTCAAGGCCAGGTTGGAGGAGGTCTTGAGTGAGTTGTACTAGTGGGAGGTGTCCCTGCCTATGGCAGGGGGTTGGAACTGGCTGACCCTTGAGGTCCCTTCCAACCTTACCATTCTATGATTCTATGATATTGAGAATTAATGTCCTCTGTCAGAGCAGAGATGACAGAATCACAGTAACATTCAGGTTGGAAAAGACCCTAAGATCACCAGGTCCAGCCAAGATCTTCCTGGGATACTTGCACCCCAAGAATGCCGCCAGTGAGCATTTCTTGTGCACCGTTTCACTTCAGAGAAAGAAAAAACTCACTGAGTCAAAGAACCAATGGCTTTATAACCATGCTCACAAGAGCTCTCATTTCAGTAGAGAAGCAGCTCTCAGTTCCCAAAGCAATTAACAAAAAAGTGAAAGATTTGGTGTTTAGTCACCAACAGGACAAACTGGAACACTTGTAAATATCCTCCAGCCTTGTGTTTAGGGAACAGTTTTTGGTACGTAACATCAGTGACTATTTTGTAATGCAGAAGAGAAAGCTGAACCTGGACCATCTCTTGACTTCCCCAGCCAGTGGGTAACACAGAGGTCACAGAACCATTTCCAGTGTGCAATCAAGCCTTCATATCCTTTCCTTTCACTACAAGCACTAGACACTGTGACTTTTCATTCTGTGGGGAATGGCATGTTGAATGGGATGGGATAAAATGAGATTTTAAGTGCTAGCACAGTACAGAAAAAAAACCAAACCAACCCCAAAATCTATTCATTTTCTTTGGTTTTAATCAAATGTTTTTTAACAAGTGCTTGCCATCCTGATGGGGTCCAGCAGCTCTCACAGGCTGATGTCATTCAATACCCAGACTGTCAGTTTCTAGGACAAAACCAGTTGCAGCATCTTACAAGAGGTATAAGAGTACAGACCAAAAAAAAAAAAAAAAAAAAAAAAAGGCTTGAAGAAAAGCATCTAAAAAGAGTGTGTTTACAATAACTATCATTCATTTTCGGGGGAGTTTATTATATTTAAGGAGGGGGAGGAATTATTCTAACTTAAAACAAATGTAAAAATGCAGATCAGATCAAGGAAGCACCCAAGAGTAGCTATGGAAATGAAGCTGACAGGTCTGAATGCTTCAGCTCTAACTGCCTGAGACCAGAGGAGGCAGGAAGAGCAGAGTGGAGCTGGAGGAGTCTGCCATGGACACTGACAATATCTCTGTCATAGCTGGCAACAGCTGTGCATCAGCTTGGATACAACAAAGCAATGGGACAAAAATATGAAGAACAAATCACTCATGCAGAAGAATATTGAAGGAAAAACCAAAGACACTGAAACCCTAAGGTGCTGGGATTAAACTTCCAGAGAAAGTAGCTCCCTTTTTGTCTCTGTTAATTAAGCCTCATGTCACTATCATCAGCATGGCTTTAGATTCAAGCTTTTGACTGCCAGTGATTTACCCTGATCTAGGGGAATCAGCAAACTCTGCTTTTTTGCAGCCAGAGTCACAGAATAATATCAGAAGACATTCAGGGAAGTTCATCAAGGACAGTAGCAGTACTCCAGCTGTACAGTCCTGTAGCAGTGAGTGATGTTTAACTGTGTAATGGTTTTGCTTACAATATCTTGTTATGTTCTACTCCTGCTGCCACCATAGCCCAGGGAGAATCTGCATGTGAATGTGACATTTCATCTTGGTTTTCTGTATAAACAACTGGGTTTTAATAAATTCACTGAAAACCAAATATTGAAGTAAAACATCCACACAATGATCACTGGGAACAACTAGAAATTGTTCTTTTTGGTGGTTCCTGAATATTGGTGAGAAAAATATGTGGGACTGCTGTCATTGGTCCTTCATGCCATGTTTCAGGAAAGGGAGGTGGTAGAAGCCCCACTACTGGAGGTCTTTAAAGCCAGGTTAGATGGGGCTCTGAGCAACCCGATCTAGAGTGTGAGGTGTCCTCGCCCACGGCAGGGGGCTTGGAACTGGGTAATCCTCAGCTAGACTGTCTGGCCCTGCTCTGGCAGGTGGGCTGGACTTGATGCTCTCTTTGGGTCCCTACCAAGCCCTAACATCCTGTTATCCTGTGATCCTTGAGGTCCCTTCCAACCCTGACAATTCTATGATTCTGTTAGCTTCTGTGTCTGAATGCTACGGATAAACAGCTCCAAGTCAGCCTTGCCAAGATGGCATTTTCCTGGTGGCAAGGGAAGCTGAATGGGAGTCTGTGCAGTGAGAAAGTATATCAGATGCTCCAAAACCTGTTTCCATGTTTTTCTGTCTCTCCCCCTCTCCAATTCTTGCAGCATGCAGTGTTTAGGGTCACCATTAAGGCCCATTTAGAAGATGTTAGGTGAAGAGAAGTCAGCTCTGAGCATGTTGTACATTTTGCACAGTACAGACCGGAATAAACACGCAGTGTGTTTGATCAGGTTTCTGCACCTGCTTCCTATCTGCTTTTATTATCCCAAATAATGAAATTTAATCTCAAATGATTAGGGTGTTACTATTTCTGAGACTACATCCACCCAACACCACGATCCAGTGGAGCAGCCACAGGCAGCTCACACACTCCTGCTTTACATTCCGAGACCCGACGAAGGCACAGCCGCCGGCAGCGTTTTCTCGGGGGTCCATCTGCCCAAGACTTTAGGCACTCATTGGGAATTATTCACACCCAAATCTCAAGGCCTCCTCTGGGCTCCCTCAGAATTTCAATTTGTATTTTATCTTGCAGAAAAGGCATCTCTGTCTCGTGTCAGCATTTATGACTGAGAGGAAACTGCCACTCCTGCAGCTGTATTGCTGCAGGAATAAGCAAGGAGCCTGCAATCACCTTCCTTTAGCCACCACATCCTCTAAGTTACCTCTCTTAGCTACAGACTTTGTCTTTTCCTTACTTTTAAGCCAGCAGAAAGAGAGTTGCATACAATTACTTCATATTCATTGGTGCTCTAACAAAAGCTTTCAGGATTCCTGCACGTAGAATTGTGTAGGTCTCTTAACTTGGAGGATTTTGTCACATCCCACATTGGGGCACACAGTAGATTCAGAGGTGAGTCCAGAATAATTCACAGAAGTTTTTGTTGTTTATTTGTACCACTAACATAGGCAAAGGGGAGTGCTTAAATTTGCAGTATTGTTTTTATAAATATGACAGGTTTTTCACATTTATTAATATTTAAGTTCTTAAAAAGAATTTCTTGCTTCCTAGAAAGGTGAGGCTGGACTGGATTCAGTTCTGTCCTGTTTGACAAATAACTGCAATGATGAACACTGATATTTCTCACTTTGCTGATCTTATTTAAACTGCCTGTTTGTTTAAATGCTCTGAGAGAATTTTATATAAGAAGTACTTCTCACATGCACAGGTTTTCTCTTGTGAAAACAAAACCATTCCATGAAGCAGCCAATCTAGCAACAGAGATAGTACTCAAAGTGTGACATACATATATATATAACACATACATATATACATACAAATATATACTGGTATTCTGGTAAATGGTGGTGAATTGCCACTTCCTCTGCAACCTCTGGCCAGATGAATCAGTTTCAGGAGAAACACTGCATGAGAGAATGGTTCTGAGATTATCAAAGCACTTCTGCCTGCTTCACCAGTACAACCCAGCCTGCTGCTGAAGGTTTCAGCAAAACACCCTTTTGTATAGAGAGAAGAATTCATAAAGGAAGGGCAGGAGAAGAACCTGTGGTTCAGTCTGCACTAAGGACAGCAGAAACAAACAGTGCCTTGTGATAAGCATAGCTGCCTGTTAAATGACATCCTGTGACTGTCTATGCTAATGGGAGCCTTTGGGAGAAAAAATGCTGTTAATGAAACCCCTGCTCTGCTTTCCTTACAACAGCCACTTCGGGCACTCAGAGCTGCTCTCTGCTTCCATCCTCATACAGCTTCAGCCTGTAGCCAAGAGTAGGTCCCTGCAATTTATTAAATTAGCTCTTTAAAAGAACCCCTTAAATACACTCTTTACAAGCAATTTTTTCCCTGGCAAGTCCAGGCCAGTGAGTCAGGGCAGGGCAGGAGAGCACATTGGAAAGAAGATGAGGATGGTTTGAGTGACAGGAGTTGCTATGCACTGGGAGTGAAACAGAACTGCCTTTGAGCTTTTCCTTTTCATATTCTCCACAAAATGAAAGAGTTGAGATGCAGCAAAAAAAGAAAAAAAAAAGTTTGAATACTTTTCCACATCCCTTTTATTTTCCTCCTAAACTTACTACTAGGTGATGCATAATGGTCATTTTTGTAAGGGGAGGGGAAAAAAAAAGAGTAGTTGACATGAGCTGGAGGTTTGATATTAACCATTTCAGGGCACTGCCAACTTGGTGGCTCTATGTTTTGAAGCTCTGTCTTGGACAGCCATTGCTTGAAATCACTTCATGTGAATAAATGATTTCCCACTAATAAGAGAAAGCCAACTGGGAGAGCAGTGGCCTACAAGAAACAACCAGAAGAAAACTGTTCTTGGTAGTGTAAAGATCATAGGGTGGTGGTTCAACCCACTCCACAGCAACAGGAGTTATTCCTTAAGCTGCACAGAACCTAATTCTTAGGAAGACATTTTAAGTCCTGCCTTTATTTTTTATTTCAGAAGATGCTGATTCAGTCTAAGTCTTGATACAAGACCAGCAAATCACTTCTCTTAGGTTATCAACAGCAGCCAGAAAGCAAGCACTGTTTGGCACAAGCTGGCACACTGAAGGGCATGCCCACTGGTTCTCTGTGAAGAGAAGCAATAGCTCCACAAAAGCAGACTGCAAGTGGTAAATAAAAGGAACAAAGTTAAGATTTACAACCTGTATTTTCAGCCTGCCAGCAATGAGGTGAGTTCATCCTTACACTTCTTCCTGTGCTTTGTATACAGTTATCAAAGCAATTAGTGTTATGACTTTGCTATCACTGACAACTTAATTGGATACTTTTGTCACCTCAGACTATTGTATTCTATTACCATGAAAATGAGGTGAGAATTTCATCCTCTTAAACATAAAATTTTTAAAAAATAAACAACCAAATGAATCATAATAGTGTCTTTCAATGCATTCTCTCCTGAATGAGAGAAACCAGCTGCTAGGCAGGTGTTAAACCCCTCCTGGGTTTTGTGCCTGGCAGTCTGCTTACAATGTGGTGATGTTAACCCTGCAATTCATACTTCAGCTAAACATACATTAAAGACATGAGAGATGTGCTGCAGAGGCCATTCACCGACCAGCTCTGTAGCTAACAACCCAATAAATACTCTGCAAAGTCATTTCCACCACAGCTTGGCCTCTGCAGTATGTTTGGACAGCATAAGCTAAACATTTCTGTAACACAGAGAGATGTAACCCCCCAAGTAGGAACTGTCTGCGGGGCGGTTAATCCCTGTCTGCAGCGAGCAGTTCTTAACGTACTTACCACTGGGTGTAACACAAGCATGGCCAGGCTGTCAGTCTAGCTTAGCTATGAAGACTTCAAAAAACTGTTTTCTCTGCATTAGTCCTCTCCACACTGCTACTGCTGACAAGAGCTACCCTGATTAGAGTGAGGCCTTTTGACTGTTGTCCCATATCTGAGGTAATAAAGATCATCTGAATGCAAAGGACAAAGGCACATCTTCAACCACCCTCTTGCACCGTGCATTTGTGATGAAGTGCTCTTCATCCATGTCAGGGGAGAACTAACAGGTAGCACAAGCCACCCCTGACTCTGATTTCAGGTTTGTACTGAAGTGGCCTAGGGAAGCTCACAGAGAAGTGTACCTTAGAATCATAGAATCAACCAGGTTGGAAGAGACCTCCAAGCTCATCCAGCCCAACCTAGCACCCAGCCCTAGCCAATTAACCAGACCATGGCACTAAGTGCCCCATCCAGGCTTTGCTTCAACACCTCCAGAGACAGCAACTCCACCACCTCCCTGGGCAGCTCATTTCAATGCCAATCACTCTCTCTGGCAATAACTTCCTCCTAATATCCAGCATAGACCTCCCTTGGTACAGCTTGAGACTGTGTCCCCTCGTACTGTCCCTGGGTGCCTGGCAGAAGAGCCCAACCCCACCTGGCTACAACCTCCCTTCAGGTAGCTGCAGACAGCAATGAGGTCTGCCCTGAGCCTCCTCCTCTGCAGGCTGCACACCCCCAGCTCCCTGAACATCTCCTCGCAGGGTTGTGCTCCAGTCCCCTCCCCAGCCTTGTTGCCCTTCTCTGGACACCTTCCAGCACCTCAACATCTCTCCTGAATTGAGGGGCCCAGAACTGGACACAGCACTCAAGGTGTGGCCTGAGCAGTGCTGAGCACAGGGGCAGAATAACCTCCTTTGTCCCGCCGGCCGCACTGTTCCTGATGCAGGCCAGGATGCCATTGGCTCTCCTGCCCACCTGGGCACACTGCTGGCTCATGTTCAGCTGCTCTCTACCAGTACCCCCAGGTCCCTCTCTGCCTGGCTGCTCTCCAGCCACTCTGTCCCCAGCCTGTAGCACTGCTTGGGGTTGTTGTGGCCAAAGTGTAGAAGCCTGCACTTAGTCTTGTTAAATCTCAACCCATTGGCCTCTGCCCACCCACTTGCTGTGGAAAGATCTGGTAAAATGCATAAACCAAACCCCACTGCTCAAAGGACTGGCAAACTACTCTGGATACATTCCACTACAGAGTTTGTATGTTTTGCCTCTTTAAAGTTCACAGCACATGGCTGTGCTAATAGAAATTGCAGCAGGAAAACCAAATCTTAGAAGGAACATTTTAAAAGTCAACAACCAAGTGGGAAACTTCTGAGGAATGAAGTCTAGATGGAGCACAACAGACCTGCAGAGGTCACAAGCAGGTTCATTCTCTTAGAAGAGATGTCTCTAGCTGGTCCTCTAGGAAAAAGGGGCTGGCTGACACTGCACATACTTTGGTGCTGCCCACACAGACAAGGACTGAAACCACCACATCATCTTCTCAGGGAGTTGCTCTAAAAGCATTTGATACGCAGGATGTTGCAGGAAGCCACAAATGTTACTTTAGAAGTAAACTGGAGAATGTAGTTACTGTGCTTATTAACTAAAGCTGTGGCCTGCAGCACAGCTCAGCTTCTTGTGGTTGAATCACTGCCATGTTTGACACAAGCTCCTTATACCAACAGGTTAACATTTAAAACCTGCCCAGGCACCCTGATTAGCATCCTCCGCAATGCTGGATCAAACAGTCCTGGTTCGTGACTGATGGGAAGGCCAGAGGAGGAGTGCAGTGGCAAGCCAGTGACACAGGTAGATGAAAGAAGCACTGAGACACTTACAGTTGCACTTCTTCTGAACAAATCTGAGCTTGCAGGCTGTTCTGTAGGTGGACAAACGGATGCGATCCAGATCTTGAGCCCCTAGTGGAAGAGAGTAACAGCGACATCAGTGTGGAGTATGACCTGTGCCTGTCTTTGATAGCAGGGAAGCCAGAGAACAAAGGGGACACATGAGCTGACTGTTCAAGACGTTTCAAGGCTCTCTCCTTCGCAGGGAGGCTAGAGAGGGTTGAGGAGAAAGAAAGGGAATAGCAGGAGCTACAGTGTTAAAAAGACTTATACAGGAAGGCAAGGAATAGTCAGCCCACTGTGTCTGTCACTTTGAAGAACAATCTGGTCAAGCTGCAGGCTAAAAGACACATTGGCCAGGCTCCAACAGCAGGGAAAACCTCCATCTAATTTTAATATTTAACAACAAAGCACATAAATCTCTGGCTGACATGCTAGATCCGAGCAAGGTATTGCCAGCAAACAAAATTAGAAACAATATCACACTGTAATCAAAGGACTGACAGCAGCCTGCAAAGGGAATAAAAATGATGCACAGGCTGTGAGGCTTTTCTCTCTTTTGTGGGGGTGTGTTCACTGCAACAGGGACCTCAGAGGGTCAGCTCTCTTCTTCACACACAGCTTGGACCTGACTGCTTCAACTTAAAGATCTCACATTTCCAACACAGCTGTCTAAGAGATGGGTATGAACCGCCTGGTAGCCATGTGTGAGCACAGTGAAGAAGGACTACGATGGCAGCAGAATCTGGCACAGACTTTAGGTCTCCTTCCCTTGTGTATCACTCTTAACATTTCCCAAGAAAAGTTAAAAAGAGGATGAGGAGGTTGAAGTTTTCTCCTCCTTGGCTGGTATGTCTTACTCAAAGAGTTGCTACCTTGCAGCTACAACATGGTCTTTGAGTTACAAACTGAATATTCATTTCAGCACACATTTCATGGCAACACAGTCAATCCAGTGCTTATGTACTTGCTCCATCACTGTGGATAGTCCTGCAACAGGACTAAAACCCATCCTATTTATTTCAGTAAGGTAGCAAGTTACAAAACCCAGGGGTTCTTAAGGAACTGTCCCCACGAAACACTTCCAAACAAGGCAATTGGGCTGCAAGAGAAGTGGAGGGGGAAATGGTCCTGTTCTGATTTCACACATTTCCTCTTGACATTACTAGGCTGATCACTCAGCTGCACTGTTGTACCCATGGCTACGTAGGCATCCTTCATCCACACTTTTTAAAGCAATCTGTCATCATTTGGACCCAAAATTTTCAAATGGCTCTGACCTGCAAGATGAAAATGGGAATGATACTCTTTCCAGTCAGGGAAAAAAAAAAAACCAGAAGGGTGTGGGGAGAGGTTTCTCCCACACTATCTCCCCTGGATTCCCAGCTACTTCCTTTTGCCAGCTGCCTCTCTTAATCTGTTCCCTTAGGTACTGCTTTTAAATTTTTTTCATCATATGCTCCTTGGTTAAACTACACAGGCTTTTCTCCTCTTCTCATTGACAGCTTTTGGAAGACTTCTTTACTGGGAAAGGGGAGGATGATGCTTGTAACACTTAAGGTTTTCCTTTTTTCCATAGGGTTGACAAGTAAAATGCAACTTTTCCCCTCTCAACTGTTCTAATGAAAGCAGCTTCTTTGTAGAACTCCAGCCTTTTAACCAGATGCAGAGGCTCAAAGCAAAGTGACACTCAGGTTCCCTGAGCTTCCTGAATTGCAGCATTAATCCTAAATAAACAAAGTTGTAGGTAAAAATGTTCCTTTTTATCTTTACTATTTACACACGCAGTGGGCGGTGTTATTTTGATACTACTTTGGGAGTAGGTGATTCCATTGTTTGCTTTAGAGCAGCCTGCATGCTGCTGTCTGGTGGATTTGTGGCTACAAAAGTGTTGACAACACACCAAGGTTTTAGCTGTTGCTGAACAGCCTTTGCACAGCATCCAGGACATTCTGTTTCCCATACTTTCAGTGTGGGCTGGGGGTGTGTAAGCATCTGGGGCAGGACACAGCCACAGCACAGATGACCCTACCTGACCAAAAGGTTAGGTCAGACCATATAATGTCATGTTCACCAATAAAACTAGGGCAGGGAAAGAAGCAGATGGGGAGATGTTTCTTCCAAGGTGGACACTGCTCAGAGACTAGTTGAGCATCAGTCTGCTTTTGGGAGGTGATGAGTGACCACTTTTGCATCACTTGTTGGTTTTGTTGTCATTTTTTCTCTCTCTTCCTGTCACTCAATCAACTGCCTTTAATGCAAGCTGTGAGTTTCACAGAATCACAGAATGTCAGGGGCTGGAAGGGACCTCAAAAGCTCATCAGTCCAACCCCACTGCCAGAGCAGGATCACCCAGAGCAGATCAACACAGGAACATGTCCAGGCAGGTTTTGAATATCTCCAGAGAGGGAGATTCCACAACTCCCCTGGGCAGCCTGTTCCAATGCTCCGTCACCCTCACAGGGAAAAATTCCTCCTCATGTTTCCATGAAAATTCCTATGCCTCAGCTTCCACCCATTGCCCCTTGTCCTGTCATTGGGTATCACTCAGCAGAGCCTGGCTCCAGCCTCCTGGCACTCACCCTTTTACATATTTATAAACACTGATGAGGTCACCTCTCAGTCTCCTCTCCTCCAAGCAGCACAGCCCCAGCTCCCTCAGTCTGTCCTCATAACAGAGATGTTCCATTCCCTTAATCATCTTTGTGGTTCTGTGGTGGACTCTCTCCAGCAGTTCCATGTCCCTCTTGAACTGGGGGGCCCAGAACTGGACACAGTACTCCAGATGTGGCCTCACCAGTTTTCTTGCCTTTGCTCCCCCTACATCCTCTCCCATCCCATTGGGGGCTGGTTGAGGATCAAGTGATTGTGTGGGTGCGTAGTAGCTGGTTGGAGTCAACCTAACCACACAGATCTCCACTAAAGGATGTGGCCTGTGGAGATCTCATTGCCACCTCTGCATTGCAGCAACATCTCAAGAGCTACTGATTAAAATAACACAATCACACAATATCTGATGTAGAAAATCTCTCTCTCCTGCTATTTGGTCAAACCAGCCCATTTAGCTGCAGTTTTTGTCTCACGACATGAAACCATTTGTGAAATGGAGATATCAGTTAGTCCAAGTGGAAAGCTTGCAGAAATTTTCCTGACACTGCACTGCAACTGGCTTGGGCTGTCACAGGGAAACATTTCTAGGGATTACTTACGCATTTCTGCAAACAGCTGCCTTCTTTCTGCCATGGTATTTCCTCTTTTCCCACAATCTTCAATCATTCTGGAAAACAGAACCATGTGAAAATATTGAGCATTATTCCCAGACTGAACATAGGCACATAAGCATCCATAAGCAATCCTGCAGAACCTTGGAGGCTGACTGGTGTTCCACGCGTACCCAAGACCTTTTGCCAGCCTCTCTGTGGCAGGGTTTGCAGAGAAGTTGGTCCCCAAATTGTCCTCCATTCCCCAGACTCTGCTTTCAAGCATTTGTTTCCCCCTGCCTCTCTCTCCCAAAGGCAATGTTCAGTTTTTCTGCTTGATGTAACTAACTGACTTACGTAACACAAGCTCTGAAATTCATTTTAGCATTTCTTAAATAAGGAATCTTCTGTTTAAATTATGTAAGAGAGAAGAAATCATAAAAGATTTGGATACTATTTTATGGCTTAGAAAATGCCTTCCTAGACAATTCTGTGTGGAAAGACAAAGAAAATAACACAACAGCAACTAAATCTCTACTCCACAACATAATACCCTCTTATTCACTCAAGCAAATACACTCCAAATATTTATTCAAATTCAGGACAGTATGTCTCTGATTAAATAAGCTCCAGTAAAAGGCTCAGAAGTAAGAACATATTTTCCTTCAGTTTTCAGATATAAAAGTCAGTGCATTTTGAAGAGCACTACTGCTGGAGAGAGCACAGAGAGAAGACAGCTTCCTTCACAGTCAGCAGCCAAACCATAAAGGACTAAAGCCTTCAGAGTGGAGATAAACATCTTTAGCAGCACTCAAAAACAGAAGGCAGTGTCAGTATCACCACTTCTGATGGGTAGTAATTAATCTAGCAAACCAAGATCCCTTCCTCCCTGCCAAGTCTGGTTAGGGCTTCTGACCTGCATTGTAACCTACATCCTTATCTTGACTAGACTGTAAAACAACACTGGACCACCTGGGATATAAGGAGATGTTCTGTGGAGACCTGCAATCCAAAATACTTCACCATATCCCATAGTAAACTTACAGATGTATAGAACAGGAAGAATAAAATTACTGGATGCTGAAGGACTAGAAATACAAAATCACTTCACTTTTTATTTGTTGGAGAAAGCAAAGCTACCACACAAGAGATGTTTTATTTTGTGGGGTTTTTTACCTTCCAAAAGGCACTCTTCAAATGAAGAGGTGGCACAGCACAGTTGCCTTTTCTAAACAGCCTATTCACTTCTCAGAGCATGACAAAGGCTCCTCTATAGCCCTGTCTATGTGGACATTTCATGATGAGAGCAGTAGTCCCATTAGGCAGTGAAAGAAGGGTATGGCTGCAGCCTGTTTGCAGGGATACTCAATTCAGCCTTATTCACCTCTAGCCAAAAGTGATACAGATGTGTGCAGCATGGCATTAAACATGACCTAATACATTTTGCCTTTCCAGTACAGTGTGCGACCAAAGTGGTCACAAAGCCTCTGAACTGGAGGTAGCTGGAGTCTTGCTAGCTCAGAGGTGTCAGGGAAGACTCACATCTACCTGCAGAACGAGATACACCTCAAGATACGCCAGACCCAACCTGCATCCTAATTAGACAGAAGTGCTAATGTCTTTTGTATCTGGATCAGCCTTAAACCTCTGCCCTTATAAAAGATGAAAAACGATGTCATCCCCCTGACCTCAGCTTGAGCTCCACACCTCTTTCTGTTGCTAATCCAGCTCTCAGTAGGAGACAAATGTGCCATGATAAATGACCAGACCTCTTAGGACAGGCGGGTTAATAAAGCCCTTTGAAAAGATAGCATCTTTCACCAGGCAGGGCTGGTGAAAAGTGAGTACTTCAGAGCAAATACAGTTTTAGATTAACTTTCATTATTTGTGGAGTGGGTCACAAGCCAGCATCATTTTCTCTGACTTCTGCCGTACTCAGAACTATTCTACAACATGCAAGTGATTTTCAGGCTGTGTGCTGTTGTCTGAGGCTGGGTTATTTTGATTTTGGCATGAGAAGTACACCATCATCTTCTAGTTTCATGATACAGTTTACACCTGCATCTCACAGATTTTTGCCCATGTATCAATTTGCTGTTTTCATTCCACCAATGTTCTCCACCACTCACAAAATCATCACCACTGTAGCAGTGAGCACTGCAACCTTTATGGAAAACAAAAGGGCTATGACTTTAGTCTCCCTCCCCTCATACTGCCTCTTGGATAAAAACATTCTGTGGATTTTAAATATCCACAATGCATCCACTGGAACGTGGCTCACCTGTGACCTTATGCACCATGTGGAATAATCTTCCCAGTCATAATTCAGTAAAAAGAGAGATTTCTCAAACAGTGTAAACTGCACAGCAATTGCTCCACTTCAGAGAGCCCATTCCTGAAGTGTCCCTTCAGTGGGGTAAAAATCATTAGTTGGTTCTCCCTTCTGTGCAATTCATCCTTCCCTTAACTTTTATTGATGTTTATATCTCCTTATATAAAATGTTCCCTGGACCTGATCATCATTTCTCATAATGTCCCATTACCTACTGAAACTGAATCATCCTTTTCACTGCTGGCTCTTGTGGGGATTACCAGGCCTGACAAATAACTTTATATTTATACACACACAACTCAGGCTTCCTTGGAGAGGGAAGGAACCTTGTATTTATGTTTTTAAGACTCTCACTGCATTAGATATTTTGCAAATTTTAAAGCAGCCTTCATCCCATATGACAATCCTAAACCCCCCTGCAATGGGATATAAGCTATTCAGCTCAGAAGAATATTAGCAGTGGCAGTGTTTTCAGACAGCATCACAGAATTGTTTCAGTTGGAAAAGCCCTCTAAGATCATCAAGTCCAACCATTGACCTAAGACCAGCATGTGCACCAAAATGTGTCATAAAGTGCCACATTTACACATCTCTTGAACAGCTCCAGGGACAGTGACTCCACCACCTCCNGCAAATTTTAAAGCAGCCTTCATCCCATATGACAATCCTAAACCCCCCTGCAATGGGATATAAGCTATTCAGCTCAGAAGAATATTAGCAGTGGCAGTGTTTTCAGATAGCATCACAGAATTGTTTCAGTTGGAAAAGCGCTCTAAGATCATCAAGTCCAACCATTGACCTAAGACCAGCATGTGCACCAAAATGTGTCATAAAGTGCCACATTTACACATCTCTTGAACAGCTCCAGGGACAGTGACTCCACCACCTCCCTGGGCAGCCTGGTCACTTCCAATCCCTACCCACTCTTTCAGTAAAGAGATGTTTCCTAACACCCAACCTAAACCTCCCCTGGCACAGCTTCAGGCCATTTCCTCTCATTCCATCACCTGAGACTAGGGAGAAGAGAGCAACCCTCACCTCACCCTAACCACTTTCAGAGAGCCATAGAGAGCAATCACAGAATGAACCAGGCTGGAAAAGACCTCTAAGATCGAGTCCAGCCTGTCACCTAAGCCTTCCAAGTAACTAAACCATGGCACCAAGTGACTAATCCAACCTCCTCTTAAACACCTCCAGGGATGGGGACGCCACCACCTCCCTGGGCAGCCCATTCCAATGCTAATCACTCTTTCCCTGAAGGACTTCTTCCTAACACCCAGCCTAAACCTGCCTTGGCACAGCTTGAGACTGTGTCCTCTTGTTATGTCACTGGGTGCCTGGCAGAAGAGGTTTCCCCTCAGCCTCCTTTTCTCCAGACTCAACAACCCCAGTACCCTCAGTTGCTTGTCATAAGATTTGTTCTCTAGAGCCTTCACCAACTTTGCTGCCCTTCCAATTCACCCTCACACCTTTTCCTGGTAGCAAAATGACAGATGATGTTCGTCAATATTGTTAATTTTGAGTCCACAGGCACTCAGCTGTGTCTTCTGAGCTCTTCATAAGCATTTTTAACTCTAGAATGTGCTGTGGCCCAGGCTCAACTACCACCATAGGTCATGGGTGTTGAGTATCTCCCTTTTCAGCCTTCTTCACCTGGATCCAGCTCACAGGTCCTCATCTCAGCTCCTTAACTCAGGTCACAGCTCCAAGCCTGGGATGTGCTCAGCTCAGTCCCTGAGGCTGCCCATCACAATAACTGACTGTAGCCATGTTCCAGCAGCTCTCCTTTTGCATGCACCACCTTGTCAAGTCATAGGGGGAAAAAAAAAAAGTACAGTTTGTTCCAAAGGGAAAAGGAGAAATTCACAAAGTGAACTTTCATGTACTCTACAAACCAGAATAAATTATCAGAGATATAATTCTGAAAAAATATTAATTAATGTAAGCTCTTCCCATAGCAAGGATTAGATTATATTTGTCTTCCATTGATCCCTTCCACTATCTTTTTCCCTTCACTTTTTTTCCCCCAGGAAACAGCTCCTCCACTGCAGGTAGGGAGAACACCTACTGTGCATCTAATTAAAATTCTTGTCACGGGCTAATTAGTAAGCTACCAATTAGCAAGGTATTAAGGCATCAATATATTACAGCCATTCCAGAGCAGAAATCATTCTGAGCCTCTGAAAAAGATACTGTGAAGGTTTCTTTCCTCCCTGGGTTTCAAGCTGAAAACTTTGACCATGTTTGTAGTGCTTGAAGGAATGTAGTAAAGAAAGAAATCATTTAGTTTGATCCCTTTTGATTACAATTTCATCTTCATGCTTATCATGTATCAGACATATAGCTGGCATATTTCTTTCATATGTTTCACTTGTTTTTAAAATCTGGGAGGGAATATTATACAGTGCATGTAAAGTAAGAACTAAATGCCTCATGTTGCAGTGCGCACATGCAGCCCAGACAGCCAACTGAGTCCTGGAGTGCATCAAGAGCAGTGTGGGCAGCAGGGCAAGGGAGGGGATTGTGCCCCTTTACTCTGCTCTCCTCAGACCCCACCTGGAGTAGTGTGCAGTTCTGGAACCCTCAGCACAGGAAGGACATGGAAGTGTTGGAGCGGGTCCAGAGGAGGGCCACAAAGATGATCAGAGGGCTGCAGCAGCTCTGCTATGAGGACAGGCTGAGAGAGTTGGGGCTCTGCAGCCTGGAGAAGAGAAGGCTTCCAGGAGACCTTAGAGTAGCCTTCCAGGATCTGAAGGGGGCTACAGGAAGGCTGGGGAGGGACTATTGACAAGGTCTTGCAATGCCAGGACAGGGGCAATGGGTTTGAAGTGGCAGAGGGGAGATTGAAACTGGATGTTAGGAGGAAGTTGTTTGCAGTGAGGGTGGTGAGACACTGGCACAGGTTGCCCAGGGAGGTTGTGGCTGCTCCCTCCCTGGAGGTGTTCAAGGCCAGATTGGATGAGGCCTTGAGTAACCTGTACTAGTGGGAGGTGTCCCTGCCTATGGCAGGGGGTTGGAACTAGATGATCCTTGAGGTCCCTTCCAACCTTACCATTCTATGATTCTATGTTGCTTTTCTTTGCTGTTGTGCTGCTCTGATTTAGGAGTACTGTAATAATTTCTTCCATACAAGTGCTTTCCTTGTTTTAGTATTTAAAGGGCAAACAGCATATTTTATCAACTCTTGGTTTATGTCATCCTTCTTGTAATTAGTGTATTTCCATTTCTTGAGCTATCTCCTCATGGTGAAAGCAATGCCTGCCAAATTAAATCATTAGCTAAAAAAAAAAAAAAAAAAAAAAAAAAAAAAAAAAAAAAAAAAAAAAAAAAAGCCATCAAAGGAAGTAATTGCCTTTATACCTAGAGAAGGAGCTCCCCTGTGAAGAAATGGCAGAGGGGAGATTTAGACTAGATGTTAGGAGGAAGTTCTTTACAGTAAGGGTGGTGAGGCACTGGAACAGATTGCCCAGGGAGGTTGTGGATGCTCCCTCCCTGGAGGTGTTCAAGGCCAGGTTGGATGAGGTCTTGAGTAACCTGTACTAGTGGGAGGTGTCCCTCCCTATGGCAGGGGGTTGGAACTAGATGATCCTTGAGGTCCCTTCCAACCTTACCATTCTATGATTCTATGATAAATCCATGTACTGTCAAAAATTCCTGACCTGACACACACACAGTTTGATGGCTCTGAGAAAAGCCACCCCATTAACACTTCCAGACATCCCCATCCCATTGGTCCATGACAGATGAAGTGCCCCAGGGAAGTGGGAAGCACAGCAGTGAAGAAAATCCTCTGCTGAAATTGATTAATTGTGGCATGAAACACTTATCAAGTCCCATGTGATGGCTGTGACACAGACATACATTTGACAAGAGAGAATACAAATCCTGCCTGGTGACATTCCTGGTAGTCTTTCAGGCTGGACAGAAGTTGAGTTTTCCATTGCAGGAGGCACAGAGGAAAAAAGAGAAACACTTTTGTCTGCTCAAGTCTTGTCCAGCTCTGAAGTGCTTGGGAGTATTCTGGGAAGCAACTCCTAGCTGTTAGTTTTGCTCCAGCAGACTGGCTAAACCGAGAGCAAGTACCTCAAGACCACTTTTGGAAGGAGTACCATTGCTGGGTAGAAAATACCAGCCATGCTCCAGTATCCTTTGTCTGAGCAGTCTGCAGCTCCTGATACAAACAGTAATTTTTTTTCTTCCATGAAATGTCAAATGTTAGATGTTTGTTGTGGTGTCTCTGGGAATTGGAAGCATTAGGATACAGAGAACTGTGCTGGTTTCTCAGTGGCTATTTTTCGTGCTGTTGACAAATCAGATGTGATTTCCTATGCAGCTGGTCAACATTTAGACCCAGCTTTGAGCAGACCACACTAACATTTTACAGTTGGGCAGGCTTCTTGTCTGCCTTTGTTCAGGACAGTGCTAGCCAAATATCCTCCATACCTAACAAACTGTTGTTTCTTTTCAGGGTTTACCAGTATCAGAAACATGGATTTATTATAATGAAAGCGCCTGCTAGGGTCTAGCTTGCAGAGACTTGATGGGAAGCTTAAAAGCTGTAGTTACATCTAGGTTTGGAGTGCTGTTTATGCAGGATTCATAGCAATATGAGAGAGGAAATTTTCCACAGATTTTTCCTCTTCTCCCATTTTCTCCAAATTCATCCCTGGCAGGCAGTTGCTGCTCAGCTAACTCGAGCACAGTCTTATTTCCAAGTGAAGTTGGACTGGAGAGAGTTAAAAGGGACAGTGAGTGCTGGCTAAAACTGTGTTTGCAAAGTCACCAACATCAACAATCCCTGAAGTTAGTAACAAGATTCATGAACAGCCATTTCAAAGTCCTGTTCCCCTTAATGGATTTATTGGTGCCTTATGAATGTCTTGCTCCACATCATTTAATGAAGCAGATCCCTAATAGGTCTCTCTTAATTTTACATTCCAGGACTAATCCTTGGCACTACCATAGAATTGCTCAACGCTCTTTCCTCAGGCTAGGTAAAATTGCATTGCACTTAAAAATGCCTGCCTGCATTTTATCTAGATGAGCTTTTTACAGTGAAGAAGAAAAATAAAAGCTGTTGCTAAGTTCATCTCCAGCATGAGCCCCAGCTCAGGCTGCTTCTCCTTATTTTTCTCAGATTTTGCAATTTTAATATTATGAAAAAAAAAATTTCTATCTTGACTTATTCCTTTAGAGAAATGTTTCTTTTGTTTTTAAGAAGGATTTTTCCTATATACAGTTATAGGAAAGGTTACAAAACTGTCTTACAAGAGTTGCTTAGCTCTGCTATGAGGACAGGCTGAGAGACTTGGGGCTCCGCAGCCTGGAGAAGAGAAGGTTTCAAGGAGACCTTACAGTAGCCTTCCAGGATCTGAAGGGGGCCTACAGGAAGGCTGGGGAGGGACTACTGAAAAGGTCTTGTAACGACAGGACAAGGGGCAATGGGTTTGAACTGGCAGAGGGGAGATTTAGACTGGATGTTAGGAGGAAGTTCTTTCCAGTGAGGGTGGTGAGACACTGGAACAGGTTGCCCAGGGAGGTTGTGGCTGCTCCCTCCCTGGAGGTGTTCAAGGCCAGGTTGGAGGAGGCCTTGAGTGACCTGTGCTAGTGGGAGGTGTCCCTGCCTATAGCAGGGGGTTGGAACTAGATGGTCCCTGAGGTCCCTTCCAACCTTACCATTCTATGATTCTATGTTTTCCCAATTGTCCTCTCTTAGAGTCAGCCTTCCTGCACTACAAGAAATGACCCTATTGAATGAAACACAGAAAGAAAACTTAAGTTCAATGCTTTAAATGCATTTTCAACCTGCAAGAGTATAAAATGATCCAATACAATCATTTTAGTCAGCTCCAAAAAACTTTTCTTTAGCCCTTGATTGCCATCACTTCTGACAACAGCTGTGGTAAACAGCAGGGATCAATTTTAACTGCCTGCAACAGATTTAAATACAGCTTTTCAAAGCTCTGTTCAAATGCCTTCTAAAAATTATATTCTGCCTATGTTTTATTAAATGCTTTAAAAGAAATAAAGCAGATGATCGATTTCCTGTACACTCCTGCACAATGTTTCAGAGCCTCAGAGTTCAGTTGAGGGCTAGTTAGAAATAACCTCTGCTAACAGTAACCTCTCATTTGTTGCACTCAAAACACAGCAAAAGAAGAAAACCCCAAAATTTGGGACACAAAAGGTGACCATAGACAATGAATGTCGAGTCTGCTTGGCTGCTGTGTTCATCTTTAATGGAGTTTTGTCATGCTCTCATCATGGAGCTGGGGTTCACCCAAACTGTTGTTTTCCTTTCAGTGTACATTGTTTTTTAAAACTATTTTTCTGAAAATAGAAGATCAATAAAGTATTGATCAGCCTTAAACACTCACATTTGCAATTCTGCTTCTCTCAGTTGGTTAGGACTAATTCATAGGGAAAATAGTAACGAAACCCAAGGGATAAAAAGTTGTAAGGGATAAAAAATTCTAAGGATGTTATCATGGGAAGCAGGTAATTGATACTCTGATACCTTGGTACTCTCATCTCCTCTCAGGTCTCTTTTGTTTGCAGTTGTGGAGACACAGAGGAGGCTGCAGGATTTCACATATAACTGAACTCCTACTTAGTCAAAAGGATCTTTCAGTTCTTCTTGTGCTGCCATAATTAAACTCAAATTCATTTGGAGTAAGCTATCAGCAGTACAGTTGTGTTGGGAAGCATTTCCTGGCTTCTGCCAATTACAATAATACAAGTTGTCAGTTTTTGTAAATAGGGATTTGATGATTATTTGCTGTAGGACAGTAGATACTTCCACCTCCTTAGAATTACAAAACCAACTAAATAAACCAAATGGTGGCTGTGGGAGAAGATACATTCCCAGGCGGTTGAAATGATTGAGCTCCTTTGTGTTTACTGTCAAAATCTTTCACTAAAATTAAATATTGTTGTGTAGTCAAATTATTTAACAGAGAGGCTCTTGGCTTTGGTAACCTTACCTGATCAAAAGTTTCGGCATCCAAACAATCAACTGAAAAGACATTGGTTGAAAGAGGCTAAAAAATCCTTATCAGCTATGAAAAAAAAAATCCATTATTCATAGAATGGTAAGGTTGGAAGGGACCTCAAGGATCATCTAGTTCCAATCCCCTGCCATAGGCAGGGACACCTCCCACTTGCACAGGTCACTCAAGGCCTTGTCCAACCTGGCCTTGAACACCTCCAGGGAGGGAGCAGCCACAACCTCTCTCGGCAACCTGTTCCAGTGTCTCACCACCCTCACTGCAAAGAACTTCCTCCTAACATCTACTCTAAATCTCCCCTCTCCCAGTTCAAACCCATTGCCCCTTGTCCTGTCATTACAAGACCTTGTCAATAGTCTCTCCCCAGCCTTCCTGTAGCCCCCTTCAGATCCTGGAAGGCTACTGTAAGGTCTCCTGGAAGCCTTCTCTTCTCCAAGCTGCAGAGCCCCAACTCTCTCAGTCTGTCCTCACAGCAGAGCTGCTGCAGCTCTCTGAGCACCTCCATGGCCTCCTCTGGACCCGCTCCAACACTTCCATGTCCTTCCAGTGCTGGGGGCTCCAGAACAACATTCAGCTGACACAGTCCAGAAGAATTTGACCTTTGTCACATTTTAATTTTCTGAACTATTATAACAACTACTTTTTGTGACAGCATAGCCTGGATTGCATCTACACAACACAGCTCCAAGAAAAGAATCTTGAAACCCATTCCAATGGAAATCCACGTACCTCCAGATCTAACTGGGGGAAAGGTGGAAAATCAATTAAGAATGATGAGGCACTGATTAAATTGTTCACATAAATCCCTTTGTAATGGCAGCTGCTAATTTGTCTTGAAGTTCAGCGAGAGCAGGCACTAGGACAGCAGAATGGCACTAGGATGGCAATTAACAAATTTATGAGCATATTTGGGTTAAATATACCTTCTGAGACAAAAAAGCTTTGATTACTGAGCCTGTATGAATCTCATGCAGAGAGAAATCAGATCCTTAATGCAAGTAAGAGCAGCCTACAGGCTGATCTAATTAATATCTGAAGAAGTAATTTTTAGCAATTAGCTGCTGTCTGAGAATAATGAAATGGGAGATTTACTCTTATTTTACCTGGCCATATCTCTTCTGTGAGTGGCCTGAGAACCCTGACTGGGCAAAAGCAATACAGTTTGATTGTTCCAGTGGCTGTTTTCAGCTGAGGATTGTTTTAAAGCAGATGCCAATGTGTTCCTTTTAATTCTGTTTTCGAGTACCACATCACACTGAAGGACAGAAGTCTAAGTCTCTACATTTGTGGTGGGAAAACAAGTTTCACATGCACTGTTGATTTCACTTGGCAAGATACTCAGTTAAGATACTAACTATTGCAAAGGCAGAATGACTAAAGCCAGTGTTTGTACATCCATGTCCCATCAGTGCCTGCCTGCACACCCATGGGCAACCACACAAGCAGTCCTGCCATACACCCATATCCAACAGAAACACAACAGGTAGGCTGGCAGCACTATGTAATAACACAGAAGAAACAGCAGAGAAAAAAAGAAATCCAAGCAATGAGATGTCTAAATTTGTTAAAAATTTAAGTGGTGAGAAATTAGAGGGAAAAATGACCATTTCTGAGACTGATATATGAAAAGTAAACTCAGTTGGGCTCAGCAAAAGCTTTCCTGAATCTGTTCTTTACACACAGACTGGACTCAAAGCCCACTGTGCTGATCAACCACCTAGCTGAAGAGAAAAGGGCTCAAAGGTCTTCTATTTAGTCCTTGACAAACACCTAACAAAAAGAACAGCCTACAAACAGCGTATATGAAAGGGAATGTTCTTGGAACTAGTGCTTCAAGAATATCTCTACGTACAAGACAAGCTTTAGTCATGTGTCTAACAGAGAACACACCTCCCCCACATGAGATGTGGAAGCTTACAGAGTGCTGGATGTCGCTTGGAAAGCAACAGGGAACTAAAGAATTAAAGAGAAGGGTGTAAGAAACAGAAAGATCCTTCTCTTCATTACTTGGATGCACGTTGAGATGCTATTCAGGACACTTATAAAAGTGAACTGTGAAGCAAACTACATTTTATGTCAGTTCCTGCATCATTGCTTATTCCTCCAGTAGCCCACCACAGAAGCTTAGCATAAGTTTTTCTCTTACAGAAGTGTCTTTGATGCAAATGTATTCTGTCTTTGCCTCCCAGTAAATTTAGGCCTCCTGTTGCTGGACTGCTCTCCTGTAATATTACCATACCCTTTCACATCAGTCTAGTTAATTAATTTCAGTGATTAATAAGGTGCAGCTATTTATTAGGAACAGGAATTTCTGCAAAGCCACCTACTTAATAAATAGTAAGTCAGACATCTTATACCCTTGCTACAATGTCACAGTGATAGAGGTAAGGCCGTGAAGGGCTGCAATAACTTACAAACAATTAAAGGGGGGGAAAAAAAACCCCAACTCACAAACCCACCCTTATTTCAAGGAGTAAAGGTTGACAGGAAATGAAAGCAAATGCAAACAAAAAGAAACGGGCAGCTTGATATGCACTAGTTTATTTTCTCAAATAAAAACCTTAATATACCAAATTACTTTTAACCCAATTAAAATCTGACATTATTTTATTAGGCACAATAATGATTACAGCAGTGCACGGAAGACAAATGAAATAGAGTATCATTATGTAGCGAACAGTCTCCTACACCCAGCCAGAAGGGAAAGCTAATGCCTGAAGCATTGAATGCAAAGATAATGGCTGCTGATGTTTGCAAACAGACACAGCAGAAACAGGCTGCTACACACCAGGCACTCATCCTGTTCTTCCCTCTCACACATGCACTTTGGACCCTGCCAAACTCTAGGTACTGCTGTTAGGGCGAAGTATGCCTGAAGAAGAACATTTTTAATAAACCACTATTAATTATATTGTAAAAGAACATTTCGGTTATAAAAACCCTTCTGATGTGGCATCAACATTTCAGTTGGGGGAATTATGATTCCATTCAGTGTCCTGAATCTACCTTTCCCATAGTGAGAAGGAATTGTGAAGAAAGCCAAGGGGAACGTAGGAAAGCCCAGAAGAAGCACAGCTAATCAAACCGGCAGCTAGGCTTGTAAAGATTCCTCATCTGCTTGGAAATCCCCAGACAGCTGTTAAAAGAGTTTTTTGTTCATGCAAAATGAAGCAGATAGCTTCTCAGAAACACTCATCTAAGGGTAGCTGAGAAAGCAGACATGCTCCTAACTCAAGCACTGCTCCAGCATGCACAGAACACACCAATTTCTGTGGGAATATGACTTTGGTAACGTTAATGAGGAGTTACAAGGGGTGCCAAAGCAGCTGGGACAGCCACACATCACTAAGACTGGAGGTGCTTTTCTCACCTTCCACAAAGCCTAAACTTCCTCAAACCCATTTGCAAAGACCTCATTTTCCTTCTCTTTCTGCTGAGGCCTATCTTATATAGATTGATCCAGTGTGAGGTGTCCCTGCCCACGGCAGGGAGGTTGGCACTGGGTGATCTGCAAGGTCCCTTCCAAGCCTGACAATTGTGTGAGAGCAAGACAACCACTCACATCAAGCTCTAACAGAAGATGAATGCTTTGCATGCTGTAAGCCTCCCATTTTCACCTGTGCAGGGTAAATCTTTACCCTGCCATGGACTTCAGGGAGGCTGCTCAAAGAGCATACAGCTGACTGCATGGTGACTGCTGACCACCACCCTAGCAAGACAGTGCCCATGCTCCAGCTGCAGCCAGCTGTGGGGACTGTCACTGAGTATTGATGATGATTTCCCTTTCCTCCTCAAGCCCCACTGCTGCAGTGGGTGGTGTCACCTCCACGTGCCCATATCTTTCTCCTCAGGAGATCCAACTTGGGAAGGGCTATAGAGATGACCTGGAGAGTGTAAGGAAGCCTGATAACACAACAGAAAATCCTTCTCAAACATCATCTGATGGATCTGAAATAACCCAGTCAAGCTCAGTTTTTTAGCTCCAAAATTTCCATTTCTAAACCCTGGAGAGAAAAAGGATCATTCTGTCCTCTCAACCCGTTGCTTATTGACACAGGTTATCAGTTATCTCAACTCTATTTCATCTCTTCTAACACCTGTATTTCACCAGAGATGCCCAGAGGCAAAGGGTACTTAGGAATTAGAGGTGTGAATTCATTTCCAGAGGCACTGAACATGATTTAACAAAATCTGTTGGGTAAATATTTAGCTGCAGGCCTGGTTCTAAGCAAGCCTATGGAAGTGTGGTTTTACAACACAAATGAGTTGAAAAGGGGGCTTGAAAAAGCCAGAGAAGCCTTTTTTTTTTTTAATCCCTCCAGCTGCTTACAATTTTATATTACTTCCTTATTTTGCTTTACTTACAATTTTACCACTCAATCCTATTTGCGGAGCAGACAGAAAGGACAAATACCTTTGCCTGGAACAGACCTCCATGCTGTAAAGCATTGAAGTGTTTGACAAGGAAAGGCTATGTAGGGTTGTTCTCTTCCACACATCTCATTTCTATGTAACTGAGAAGAGGTACAGGAGGATTCCCACTGACAATCTCCAATACCATAAGATTTGTCTGTACCAAGTGCCAGTCACTCCTCACTGCATCAGCAACAGGTTATTTAAGGTGGTCCAATCCAATGCATAGCATCACAGACACTTGGGTGAGGTAGAAAATTACTACAGGGTAGCATTTGTATGTCAGGCACTTGAGATGGTTACATCAGCAGGGCTGCCCTGAGCACAATCACACAGAATCACACAAACATGCAGGTTGGCAAAGCCTCTCAGGATCACCAAGTCCAACCTAGAACCCTACTCTACAAGATTTATCCAAAACCATATCCCTGAGCACCACATCCAAACAAACTTTAAACACATCCAGGCTGGGTGACTCCACCACCTCCCTGGGTAGCTCATTCCAGTGCCTGACCACTTCCTCCACGGAAAACTTTTTCCCAATGTGTCCAATCTAAACCTCCCCAGCCTCAGCTTGAGGCCATTTCCCCTTTGTTCTGTCTCCAATTACATGTGAGAAGAGACCATGAGAAGAGCCCTGGAGAGTCCCTAAGAAGCCAGGTTGGAGTGAGATCCTGGTCTGTGAGGAGCCAGGCTGGAGCAGATCCCACTCCAAAGCAGAAGCAATCCTGTATTTTTTCCCAAATACACAGTTTCTGGTAGAGTCAGTCTGCCTGCAAAGGTTTTACCATGGCAGACATGCAGCTGTAAATAACCTTTAGAATTAATAAGGTCAAGATAATGAGGGCAAAAACTCCCCTGTAACAGGATCCCTTCAAACTTTATTTTCATCTAAAGTCTCGCATTAGGAAGAAAACCAATATGCACTTTTGATAACCATGTTAGCTATGCAAGAGAAATACTAAAGGCTGAGACACAAATAGCTAAATTTCAGTAGATCATTACAGAAAGCCCTGCTGAAATTGCCCTGACTCAAATGGTGTCACTGACTTGTGGAGGAGACTAGAAATCATTACAGTGTTTTAGAAATTGGTAAGATTTACAAATGTATGTAACTGTAGAAACACATACACATAAAAATGATAAATTAATGCACTTAGGAAAGAGAGAGTTGGAGAATCAACATTTTTAAGCTCTGAGAAGTTGCTGCCAGCAACAGTTCATGACATCAGCTGAATTCCTGAACGGTGCCAAAAAACTCAGATCCTGGAACAGTTTTATGTATCACACACAGTCTCACAGTATCATCAAGGTTGGAAGAGACCTCAAAGATCATCAAGTCCAACCCATTACCACAGACCTCAAGACCAGACCATGGCACCAAGTGCCACGTCCAAACCCACCTTGAACACCCCCAGGGACGCTGACTCCACCACCTCCCTGGGCAGCCCATTCCAGCAGTCAATGACTCTCTCAGGCAACAACTTTCTCCTCACCTCCAGCCTAAACTTCCCCTGGCACAGCTTGAGACTGTGTCCTCTTGTTCTGCTGCTGCTTGCCTGAGAGAAAAAGGTAACCTCCCCCTGGCTACAACCACCCTTCAGGTAGCTTTAGACAGCAAGAAGGTCCTCCCTGAGCCTCCTCTTCTCCAGGCTAACCAATCCCAGCTCCCTCAGCCTCTCTCCATAGGGCTGTGCTCCAGGCCTCTCCCCAGCCTCGCTGCCCTTCTCTGGACATGCTCAAGCACCTCAATGTCCTTCTTAAATTGAGGGGCCCAGAACTGGACACGGGACTCAAGGTATGGTCTAACCAGTGCAGAATACAGGGGGAGAATGAGCTCCCTGCTCCTGCTGGCCACACTATTGCTGATGCAGGCCAGGATGCCATTGGCCTTCTTGGCCACCTGGGCACACTGCTGGCTCAAGTTTAGGCGGGTGTCAATCAGCACCCCCAGAACCCTTTCTGTTTGGCTGTGAACCACTCTGAAGAGGAAGAATATTGAGCACCAAATCCAGTGCTTCATATGTGAATGCTTTCTGCTTGCCTCAAAAATCTCAGCAGAAAACCTAGGTGCAAACATTTTTTTATTTTAGAAAGAGGCATCTTATCACACCTGAAAAACGTATTGGCTAGCATCAAAATGACACACATAATCTTTGTCCTGGTTGCTCAGTTTTAGATATGGCAAAGGATTAGGGGAAAAAAAAAAAACAACCAAATCCAGTGCTCTCTCAAATGCCCAAAGAAAAGACGTTTCCATTCTGCTCGTGCACACCAAACAAGCCAAGATCACATCTGCACACATTCGATTACATCAGGATAGAAGTGAGTTTAGTTTATATTTGTTTCCCTAGCACTGCAAACACTGACTGTAAAACAGGTTAACATGGGATAGAAAACCTTTTAAAATGAAACTTTTAAAGCTTCCCACAGGCAACAGTTACTCAGAATAATCTTTCTGACTGTATCCTTATCCATGGAAAAGATTTCTACACAGATTTCCTATCCTTCCAAGCAAGATACATCATCTGGACCATCTCTGTCCTGCTACAAAGCTGCTTTATTTGTGCTTGAACTCATGGATCTACATATGACAAACACAAACTTCAGTCTATGCATCATCTTATGCTGGTATTTGTGGGGAAAAAAATAGAGATTTGGAAAGAAAGGGACTTCAGCACACACTTCCTATCCTTTTTACTGGGTGGCTTTAGAAAAGAAAAATGTCTTTTTTATCTTTTGTTCTCAGTAAACAGTTCTCTGGTATTCTGGACAGGTAATCATGTGGGAAAGTAAATGTTTGTTCTTTAAAAGAAAGGTTTTAGTTTTTTTCAGGAGCTGGGCCAAAGTTTTGCTGTGAAGGATGAGGAGCAGACACTTAAGAGATTTGAATTTGAGGGCTGCTGGCCAGAGTTACCATGAGCACTGGAGCAAAATATTGTGGCAAATGTCTCTTGGCTGGAACAAACACTGCAAACTCTCCTGTGAAATCATGGCACCCTGATAGAAGCCCTGCTCCTTCCTTAAGGCTGTCCACTGTAAAATGCAATAGTAGGTGCCCCATTGCCAGCAGGTCCCCAGCTGGTCTCCCTCAGGATCAACACTTACCAAGACAGACCTGACACTGGTCCCTGTTCCTTACACTTCTGCCAGACAGAAAGGATGAAACTATTATCTGTCCATGGAAATAATCAGTTTTAAAAGACAGAATCCACTTACTTTGAGTATTGCTATGACTTAGCTAGTTGCAGACTTACTCTCTTAGGTTGATAACAAAGACACTGTTCTCAGTTTCACAAGTGCAGCCTGCCCACCCCCTTGTGCAGCCTGTCTTGCTCTCAGTTTGAAAGCCTCAGTAAACACATACAAAATTTCTCCTTTAACACTGGGAGTTGAAGCCTGTTGATATCCACGTGGAGGTGTTGAGGTTTTTTTGCTGCAGCCCTGTCAAGTGGAACATCCTCTTGTTTGGGAGCTAAAGGCACTGACTGGCATGGGCAGTCATGCCTGGGCTGCACCAATCTGTGCTGTTCTGCTGCTGGTAGTCCAACATTCCTAAAGGCTCTGAACTTCCCAGTGGCTCCCTCCCAGCATAACACAATTAAAAGCAGAAAAGGGAAGAGAAAGGCTGCATATGACCAGGTGTGAAAAAAGTAAATGTTCTTAATCTTCTATATAACATACAGAGTTTAATCCCAGTTCAAATAATGGGAAGGTTTTGACTGACTTGAGTGACAACGAAATTCATGTCACCAGGATTTTACTCACATTTAATTTTAGCCGTAATGGCTTGTGTTTTCAAACACAACTTGTGATTTTGGATGCCTCTATTTCTGGGTAAGATGCCCACAGCTGCCTGCCTTTTCCAAAGGAAGAGTTCTTCCTCTCTTCCCACCCCAGAAAAATCAAGTTAGAGAACGAAAACAAACACGGTGCTGAGGGACCAGGTTTAGTGGTGACCTGGTAGTGCTGGGTGAGCACCTGGACTTGATGATCTTAAATGTGTCTTCCAACCTCCATGATTCTGTCATCTTTTAAAACACTCCAGTCTGTATGGTTGTCTGTTTGGTAGTGTTGCAGAGTGTTAAAATTAGAATGTTGCAAGGTTAAATCTTAATGTGAACAGACTCACGACCAAGAGGTGCCCAGACAGCAGCACAGCAATATCAGAAATAACAACTGATAAGCAATGGCTGACAGCAGTGTGTGGATCAACTCCTGGTCTCCAATTACAGTAAGATACTCCCTTTAAAAGGTGCTGTTTGTTCTAAATGATACCATCTTGTTCAACCTTAAGTGGCAGATGTGAAATACTCGCTGATGGGAGACTTTATGCATCATTATATCAGTTCATTTTCCCCACATCTTTATCCACTTTAGATAATTTTAGATTTTGGATTATACACTGTTTTACAAAGACAGGAAATTAACCTAATGACCTTGATGTAATAATTTCACTCACTGATTCCACTGAAAGTAATCTATCCCTTAACCATCCAGCATGTTGACAGGAAAAGTGTTAACTACCAAACAGTGACTATAGAAAGGAGAGGATGAAAATGCAGAGCAATTGCATGGGACACTCTCAAAAGAGAGCTTTAAAATACTGCCTGTTTTTATGCAGCAATTCATGGCGGGGGAAGTTACCTTATAATGCAGCATACCCATTCCCACTTTTCTTCCTTTTCTTCACAAACCTAGTTTTCACCTGATACAACAGGAATTTAAAGGGACAGGACTCTAACTAGCAGTAGCTCACAAGGTCCTGCCCTTTGCAAGGAGCTGCAAAAGCCAAATGGAACATGTTGAAAACAGCAGCCATGGCTTGCTCTGCCTCCAGCACAACACCGGGACCTTTCTGTTCACTGCTGAGCAGCTGCAGTGGAAGGGAAGATGGATTTGTGTTTTCCCAGGTAGAATGAATACACTTGTAGCCCTGATGAGACTTCCCTCAAAAATCAAAGTTTCAGACACTAGAATGGGACTCCAGATTTTTACTCCTCTTCCAACACTTAGAGTTGCACAATATTAATGTCCTGGGTCAACAGTTAACTCAAGATCAGAAACACCATTATGAAGATATAATCTCTCATGTGGCATCACTTAATTTAAAATATGCAGCATAGACTATTTTATTTCTATTAGAAATTACACATAAAATTTCAGTTTTACAGAGAAGGGAAGGGCATGGTAGGGAAACAGAAAATTTAATTCTTTCTTTTTTACAAACTGTTGAGATTGTTGCAATGACGTCCTTATCCTATTTGCAACTTTTATCATGCTGGGTTTTGGTCAGAATTCAAAATATATAGAGGTAAGCTGAGCAGAAGGTAGCAAAATCACTAATTTCATATCTGTAGCTGCTCTCTTTACTGCAAGGTCACACCCTGAACTAACAAAAATTTTCTAAGCTAATTTTAATTGCACTGGTGGACTGGTGATTAAAATTCTTCTTTCCTAGGCTTCAGAAAGACAAATGGGAACTGAATGGCCTGGCTAAATTCTGAATTGGTTTCTGGAAGGGTGTTTTATAATCTCACCTAAAGCTTATGGGTCTGGGATGTTCTGCTGTTCAGAAATAGGTTTTGAATAGCAAGATCTATTTCTGCACCTATCTGATACAATCTCTGCCTTACAAAAAAAAAAAAAAAGGACTCCTACAATATCAGTAGCTTTAAACCACTTCTCTCTCTTCATGCAGCTCAGTTAAACGTGCTGAGATGTGCCTCACATTTAACTGAGAGGGAGCAGAGAGCAAGCTGTAAAAAAAAAAAAGCCTGCAAAGAACACACTGACTTAGAAGTCTTCTGCTGCAAAAGGTGGTGGTTTAGTGTGTATTCATCATAAATCCAGGCATTTAAAGAAAAAGGAGGTGACTAATCTTTTCCCCCACTGACAGTTGGAAGGCTGCTGTACTTACACAAGCCTGTAACCAGCCAGACCCAGCACAAGTCCTTGACCTTTGCATCCACCTCACTGCCCAAGACTACCTACTGTCTCCTCTCCTACAGTGCAGAGATGTATAAACTCACAATATCATGTTGGTAGACAAAAACACCCAGCATATGTCCCACCATATCCATCTGTACACAGAGGCAGAGGCTCCAATGGACAAAATAGGTAGTAAAATCTGAAGAGAGGTTTGAATGCCTTAAAGCCAGTGAGAGTTAACTGGTTACTTGCTAAATACTACAATTACCACACTTTCAATACCTCAGTGCTGAAGCGTATTCCCTAAAGCCTGATGGTGGAAATCATGTCAGAAAACTAATACAAGGGATAAAGCATAACTTTAAATTCATAGAATGGTAAGGTTGGAAGGGACCTCAAGGATCAGCCAGTTCCAAACCCCTGCCATAGGCAGGGACACCTCCCACTAGCACAGGTTACTCAAGGTCTCGTCCAGCCTGGCCTTGAACACCTCCAGGGAGGGAGCAGCCGCAACCTCCCTGGGCAACCTGTGCCAGTGCCTCACCACCCTCACTGCAAACAACTTCCTCCTAACATCCAGTCTAAATCTCTCCTCTCCCAGTTCAAACCCATTGCCCCTTGTCCTGCCATTGCAAGACCTTGTCAATAGTCTCTCCCCAGCCTTCCTGTAGGCCCCCTTCAGATACTGGAAGGCTACTCTAAGGCTTCCTGGAAGCCTTTTCTTCTCCAGGCTGCAGAGCCCCAACTCTCTCATCCTGTCCTCACAGTAGAGCTGCTGCAGCCCTCTGAGCATCTTTATGGCCTCCTCTGGACCCACTTCCATGTCCTTCCTGTGCTGAGGGCTCCAGAACTGCACACAGTAGTGTGTAGAGTCCATCTATTAGATATCAGAGAAAAAAAACAAACCATTTGTGTTGCTATTTAGAGCCATAACATTTCACTGAATAGGAAATCAGACAATGTCACTTTTGTTAAGCTTACACGTTTTCAAACATAAATTTCTTTAAAATAATCCAATTAAAGCATACTTTGCATGTTTAAACATACTCCCAAAAGCATGTGGTGCTCCTTGATTTGGAACATACTGCAAGAACTCGCTCCATCTAAAAACCCCTTTGTGTCCATACAGGCAGAATCTGATTAGCTTCATTTTGGTGTTATTATTGGTATTAAATTTGCCCCCACCCCAGATTGGACATACATTTTTTTTCAAAGGGGAAAACAAACAAACAAGCAAAGCTTCACTTGAATGTGCTGTTAAAAAAGCCCTAGAAGAGTCAACTAATCGAAACCTGGGTTTCCTGACACCAGCAGAGCCTGACCCCTCCCCAGTTATGGAAAAGGAAAAGCAGAGAGATTTGTCTAAAAACCCTTCCTCACAAGGTTCTTCTTGGTTAGTCTCAATGCCTACAAAGAAAACAAAAGAAACATCTATTTGGTCATCTTCTCTCTAGCATTTCTGGTGTCCCCATCATAAGAAGGACACAGAGCTGTTGGAGTGAGTCCAGGAGGACCACAAAGATGGTCCAAGGGCTGGAACACCTCTGCTACAAGGACAGGCTGAGGCAGCTGCAGTTGTTCAGCCTAGAGAAGAAAGGACTCCAGGGGGACCTTAGAGTTGCTTTCCAATAGCTGAAGGGATCCTGCAGGAAGACTGCAGAGGGACTTTTCACAAGCATATCTAGCAATAGCACTAGGGGGAAAGGTTTTAAGCTGAGGAAAAACAGGTTTAGACTGGATCTGAGGAAGAAGTTCTTCAGTATGAGAGTGATCAGACTGCAACGGGCTGTCCAGGGAGGCTGTGGATGCCTCCTCCCTGGGGGTGTTCAAGGCCAGGTTGGATGAAGCCTTGAGCCATTAGGGTTGTGTCTAGTTGAGAGACATCCCTGCCCATGGTGGGGAAGCTGGCGCAGATGATCTCTAAGGTCCTTTCCAACCTGACCCAAGCATTTGTACAACTTAAGCTCTTTCTCTTCACAACTCTGAAGACTTCAGTGTGCTCTTAAATCCTGAAGAATCATAAAATAAGCTGGTAGCTGACAGGAAGACATGAAAAACTTGGTCCCTGGCTACAGAAAAAATGTTCCTTGTTTTGCAAATACACTCTCCCAGACTACTGGTTTTAGGGGTTACTGGTGGCTATTTATCTTCTGAGTAAGGTACATCTACTTGAGAGTGTATGAAAACAGACACACAACTTCTTTGCCTTGGTTCTGTAAATATTAAATTAAGCTAATAAACATTTTAACGGAAACAAATTAACTGTGCCAGTGCAATATTTCAGTTTCAATTAACCTTTTAATTCAAATGTTCATCTGCCTACTTTAAATATCATTTAAAGCTGGTAAAAATCCAAGGAATCTTCAATGCAAGTGAAAAGTAGCCTGACCAGAATGACAATAAATTCCTAGGTGAGGTGTCAGCAGCGATTTCCCAAGCAAATTGACAATAAGCAAGCACAATGCATTTATGAAGCCTAGGGGTTACGAACAGGAGAAAACCCCTTTATTTTTCCTCTTTACTCTGCTAACTTTGGCAGAATTAACAATCAAGATGTTCCGAGTTCTATGCTATTAGCATTCCTCAGCGCACCCTCAGCCTCTCTGCCGCTGTCACAAGGTGCTCGGAAGTCTAATCTGCCTCTTTCCATGCTAAGCAGCACTCCACACAAAAATACTCCTAACTGAAGACAGCCAACATGCTTTTAGTCCTCACCTCCTGACATAAATGTGTGAGAAGTAACATTCTTAATTAGCCAGGGGTAGGTGGCACTGTGCCTCCTAGCCTTTCAAACCCAGTTGCCTTCAGCCCAGCGTTCAGCTGTGGCTTGCTGTGGGTTGTGGATGGTCTGCCTGAGCCACTTGCACAGTTTGGCACAGTTGAGGCTACCTGATTAATAAAAGGAAGGAGAGACTTGGAGTTTGTGCCTGTTTTACTCTCCTTGACCCGATGTGACAGCACTTCTGAAGTCACTCATCTTTAATAAAAGAGTTCATGGCATTTAATCATCGCTTCATTTTTCCTTTTGGAAACGGTGAAAACCAAAGCAATTCAACCCACTCAATAATTTGTGTCTCAGGACACACATGATTCAGTTTAAATGTGTCTCTCTCTGCGTTCGTGTGGATGGACACACACAAAAGCATGTACACGAGGGTTCTGTTACATGGCGCAGGCAGGCAGGGAGGGAGAAGGAGTCTCGTCCCAGATTAATTAATTAGCATAGCCTGAAGTCAACGGAGGAGGTGGCAGAATCACAGAGGGAAGCTTTCCCTTAGCACAGGATCTGGATAGGTGCTTTAGTCTTTGATGTTCAGAGCTAGAGACTAATCTCAGCACAGGTTTATTGGGGGACAAATCTGTAGGAGGAAGCTATGCTCCCTTTCCACTCAAAAGCCTAACATCTAGAGCCACCAGATGCCCTGAGCTATTGGTTAAAGCATTTTTCTCTTTTTTTCAATAGAAGCTAATTCCTCTCTGAAAGCAATCATCTGCACCCATTCCCAAATGAGTGGCTAAGGTTTAGGGTCTCTGCACTATATGCCACTCCTTGACCACCTCAGAGAGCTTTTCTTCTGGTTGCACCTCTACTGCTTCATCAGAAAAAGGTCCCCTCCTCTCAGGATCTCAGAGCATTTGGCACGTTTCTCTGAAGAGACTGCACTGCTGGAAACAGGAGACTGAACAGACTCTTTTGCTCTGCAGTGAACTTAGCAGTTCTCCACGGTTCACGGCTGCAGAGAAGAACGTGCAATGAGCCAGAAAGCAGGGGAGCTCCAGCGTCTCATGACTGCTCTGTAGCACAAACTCGTGACCTGGGAGCGCTTGGGACTTGGCAACACTGAAGGCAAGTTCCTCAAAGGAAGAATTATAGGGCATTTGCAGGCCTGCAGAACCCCAGGTAAACGTGTCCAGGTGGTAGCTTTTTATCTCCCCCTGAGGCATTCATACGCAAAACTCCTTCCCTTGCTCGGTGGCAGCCGAAGCCTGGGAGCGAGTGCCTCAATTCCAACAAGATGTGGTGTGTGTCTGACCTGTTCCAGCACACCCTGAACGCTGACAAGGCTGCGAGCTAGCCTCACTGACATCCAAGGGAAACATCCTGATGCCACCAGCTCTTGTGTTCTGAATCTGTTTCTCCTGTGATAGTTTCATAGTGGACACCCTTTCAAAGAGAACAGATTTAGAGGACACCCTTTCAAAGAGAACAGATTTAGAGGACACCCTTTCAAAGAGAACAGATTTAGTTCTCCATGTGGAATGCTGTAAGTATCTGGATCTTTTGGAAATAACTGTCCCTGAGAGCATAACTCCTGCATGTGAAGACAATACCCTGGACTGCTGTCGATACACCCACTCTTGAGCCAAGATGTGGCCCTGAAGATGTTAGCTCCCCCTTTGGAAATGCTTTTGTCTGTTTTGATTTGAGCCAGATGAACATTTGGATGTGAAGCCCAAGCTCCTAGAGTTAGCATCTGCTACTATAATCATCCTTGTACATATTTATCTCCAGGAAAGAAAAAAAAAAAACCAAACCAACCAAAAAACCTCTCAGCCATCTGACAGCTGAGTGAGGGACTGGCCTGCTCCTAATGGTGCACATATTCCTACACCCATTAGTCACTGCGAGTTGTTCCATGCTGGAATTTTGCCTGTGCTGTTATTTGCATACAAGGCATAAACAATCTGATTATGAAGCTTTAAAATTTTGTGTCTGTTTTGATTCCCAGCAATCAAGATCGTAGATTTCTTTCTTTTTGGAGGCTGACATGGTCACATCAGTCCAATGGATTAATCTTTTTGCTTTCCAACAGAGCCTGTTTGGGTTTTGTGCTGTTTTCCATGAGCCCAGAACCAGTACAAGGATTATTATATTAAGAACAGGTGTGATTTTAATCTGTAGGAGTGGACAGATGAGAGTTCTCTTACAGATGTGTTGACAATATCAGTGACTGAAGTTTTAATGCTGGGTAGAATTTACACAGCAAAATCAAGCAGTGAAATTACTCTGATGGTGCAGTCGTCTGTTTCAGCAGTGTAAAGGGTTAGCCCTCCTGGGGCAGGGGAGTGGTCAGAACCTGACCCTCAGGTTTGCTGGACCCCAGGTGTAGTGTTCAGCCCACTCCCACCTCCTGTCTGGACCCCCTATATAAACAGGGGAACTGCCTGTTTTCTGGCCTTCTCCCACCTTGTGGCTAGCCTTTACCACCCGGTGGGCATCTCCCCGGACCCCTGCCGTCCTATCTGGCTGTATATATACCTTTTGTACCTTGTTACCCCTTCCCTATACCTATTTGTATCTTCCCTATTCTGAATACCTCTCATTTGTTGTTAAAGATCTCTGTTTTACCTTCCAAATCGTGGTCAGATTGTTCTGTGGGTGGTTTTACCCCTTCTGCCGTTTTTTTCTCTCCCCTATCCAAAAAGGGAGGGGAAAGACATCCTATTATCATTGTATTGGTTTCCCCTGAAAAGCTAAACTCAAACCAGCACAAGCAGTCTTTCATGAGTCTCTCAGCTGGTTTGTGCATGAGAAGCACTCCTATGTTACAAAAAGAAATCATTGGTTTTACTGCACCTGTCAGAGGGTTCAGTTAGCAGCTGTGCAGTTTACAGCCCTATGAGAGACTGCCTCTTGTTTTGAAGGTTTTACAAAAGGTTCAGTGGATTAAAGAGACAGCAGAAGGCAAGTGGTACAAAAGTCCAAAGGGGAAGACTCATATCACAGTATCACCAGGGTTGGAAGAGACATCAAAGATCATCAAGTCCAACCCATAACCACAGACCTCAAGACCAGATCATGGCACCAAGTGCCACATCCAAACCTGCCTTGAACACCTTCAGGGACCGTGACTCCACCACCTCCCTGGGCAGCCCATTCCAGTAGCCAATGACTCTCTCAGGCAAGAACTTTCTCCTCACCTCCAGCCTAAACTTCCCCTGGCACAGCTTGAGACTGTGTCCTCTTGTTCTGGTGCTGCTTGCCTGAGAGAAGAAGGTTACCTTCCCCTGGCTACAACCACCTTTCAGGTAGTTGTAGACCGCAATAAGGTCACTCACAGATCCTAAAACCAGATGAAATGTGACACTTGAAAACATAGTATCACCAAATCATGACCAGGACTGTCATCTAAGAACATCTGTGGAATCTAGTATCACCCTAGAAAAAAATGGCCAAAAAATACCCTTTGGTGAAGGAAACTACCTTTTGCTGGTGCTCATGTTCCTTCTGCTCATCAGACTGTACCAAGAACATGATTTTCCATACCTGCATTTCTATACTCTCAGCTTTTTGCTACTCCAGCTAGATGCTCTCCTCTGTCCTGGTTTGCTGTTGGTGCTTAATAATGAAGCCCCTGAGTATGAATCTCTGCTCCTTTTCACCATTCCTCATGAAGAATTATCACAGCTGTGATTCCAAAGACAAATGACACTCACAGACAGGGAAGGGTTTATTAGAGAGTGCTTTGTCTCCTTTTATTAAGGTTCCTTAATTTCTGAATTCCTTGGAGAAGTTCAGTCCTAGTGCATCTCTGTGGCAGTCAGACAGACACATGGTGATCCCATGCTATGAATCACGTGCATCTCTGCTGCCTTATGCTTTGGGCCTCAATGGGTGTGCTGTAATAGTGATAAAGAGCTTCTGGGCATTTGAATTAGATTCCTCGTTCACCCAACTGAGCAAGGTCCCCAAATCTAGATAGATTAAGCATCTTTGATTGCTTAGATAATTTGATCTGGACTTTCCCTGCTCTGCTTGAACTGGTGGAATTAGATCTAAATTACAGTCCTACTTTACTTGAGTTTTTCCTTACACAGCTAATCTTTCCCTTGGAAGACTTCCATCCTTTCTGAATCCTTGTTTTTGAGAGTCCCAACTCAACTCTTTGCAAATGTGTCTCGCTGGGGTCGTTAATGGGTTGCTCATTTATATACTTCCCTACTTCACAGATTCTCTGCTATGAGCTGAGGGGCAGGATGGCTGCTTCTTTCCTCACCTCTGCTAAAGTCACCTCATTGGAGCTGGAGGAGCCTCATTTAAATCTGAGCCCTGAACATGCAGTCCCTAAAGCATCACATAAAGAACACTTGCTCTTTGCCTGTGGCACAGCTGCCTACCACCAGACTTGGTTTGGCTGTACTGTAACTCAGGCTGTCGTTTCTTGCCTCTAAAAAGGATGAATGAGGAGAATGTTCACCTTCACATCAGTCCCCAGCTTCCACAGGGATGCTTACAATTTGCCTACACTGTCAATGAGGGTTTTAAAACTCTGGATCACCATGGATAAAAATCTGTCTGGAGAAATGGCAAGGTTCCTTCAAGTCTTTTATGTACAACTATGGAGAGAGCCTCCACACTTGCACACCCTTGCTGTGCCCTTTTTTAAAAGCAGTGGCCAGGCTACTTTTTCTAAATCTTGTCTCTGCTATGAAACTGGAGCCTTTCCCACACACTGGCTCTGCACACACATCCACACTCTGTGTCTTCTGCTTTCTGATTAAACTAGGCAGGGGATGAGGCTTCAGCCTCAACATGGTCTTAAACTGGAATGGAAAATGCATTAATTTCCACCTCTCATTCTTCTCATCTTATAGAATCATAGAATCATAGAATGGTAAGGTTGGAAGGGACCTCAAGGATCATCTAGTTCCAACCCCCTGCCATAGGCAGGGACACCTCCCACTAGTACAGGTTACTCAAGGCCTCATCCAATCTGGCCTTGAACACATCCAGGGAGGGAGCAGCCACAACCTCCCTGGGCAACCTGTTCCAGTGCCTCACCACCCTCACTGGAAAGAACTTCCTCCTAACATCCAGTAGAATCCATCTGTCTAAGTAGAATCATCTATGGAGCTAAAGTCTGAGGTTCTCAATCATCTTTTGCACTGGCAGGAGAAAAAAAAACTATTTGGTGAAACAAACAGGAGCCCAATAGCAAGGAAGAAGTAGCCTCTAAGTTGCAGATATCAAAGTATTAAAAAGTCTCATGGGAAGCATGAAAAGTATTGAGGCATCTAACCTGAATTTCAGACATGCTGTCTACCCTCTCCACTACTGTTTTGGTCCCTTCCTTTCTGCCTCTCTAAAGTTCTGTTCCCATCCTCTACCTAATGGATGCTACCTGCAAGTCTGTCACATTTAACCTAGTGATATGTAAAAGCAAAAAAAAAAAAAAAAAAAAAAAAAGATGCAGGGAATATGGGCAAGTAAAGTGTATTTTTCAGTTTGATAGGGGTCTGAATAACCACAAATTCTATGCTGTCATTAATTACTTCTCTTTATCTGTATATGGATAAATGGTTCACAGGGTTAGAACAAGAATATCCTGTAGCACTGTTTCCACTTCCATGGCTTTACAGGTGCACTGAAGTTTGGTTAATTGCATTAACAAAACTGCTAGAATTAAGGAGGCAACAAAAAAATCTGATGGAGGAAATTACATGAAAATTCATTTCCAGGAAGACTCAGGCACCCTGATGCAGCTGATCAGGAGGAAAGGAGGGAGGAAGAAATGTTAATAAATACTAAATACAGTAGATTGTTTAAAAGTACTGATAATGTAAAGCACTGAGTAGGTAAAGCCCATGATTCTGACTGGTGAGAGGTGTTCTCTGCAAACAAATAACAAAACCAAAACGTGTTCAACACCTTGAATTGGAGCTGAAACAGCAGCAAGATTTGGGGACAACCACCTCCTGGTCTGCAAGGCTGTTCTGCACAGTAAGAGACTCTCAACAGCCAATGTGTTCACTTTGTCACACCAGCAAAGTAACTTGGGGAAAACCAAACTCAAAACCCACTTGAAAAACCGATGAGAAAACTCTGTGGGCAGTTGTGCTGCCACACCAAGGAGGGCGAGATCCAAGGTTAATGGATGCAGCTGCACCTTACCTGGTTCTGCAGTTCAATACCGACCGCCACGCACCCCTACTCCTTTCTGCTGAGCACAACATGTGCTGGGAACTGGAGCATCTGACCTTCCCCAGCACAAACTTCAGTGTAACCTTTACCTTGAGCAAGGAGCTCTGCTCATTTCCCCCCTCGTGCTCCCAGCAGAGCAATCTAATACACCTCATCATGTGGTGTGTTGCCATAGCAGCAATGAATCCAGCTGCTGCAACACAAAAGACTGACAAAAATTGGGGTGGGTTTTGCTATTTTTTTATGTCCACCCACCCGGGAAAAGTCAGGACTGTTTTCTTGTGCAGCAAAGCTCATCCAGGCTCCTGCCACCTGTGAGAGCTAACCTGGGGCAAATTCTGAAAAGAAAGACACAACTAAACTAAGCATTTTGCTCTGGGGGATGACTTGGGGTTTCTTTTAAAATGATTAAGTTAACAGTATGAAATCACCACTGGTCACTTAAAGAGCTGATCATTAGTTTTCTACTCCTGCCATTCACTGGTTTCAAAAGTCAGGTCTCTATCTCCATAGGATTTGCTCAGCAGGCAGAAATGCAGCAGTAGAGCTGCAGAGCCAGCACAGGTAACAAAACACCTTCAGAAACAAAACAACCGCCTGCTTCCAGTCTCCTTGCTTGGAAAAAAGAAACCAAACCAACTTCTATTGAACTGTTTGCTTGTGGAGCTGAATTATAGAGCCTGGAAAATGCCAAATAATGATTATTAACACTGCCCTACTGCATTAAACATGAGTACTAACCACAGCAAAGCCTCTTGAGTTAAACATTGATGCTTTACAGCTTCAAATGAATTCCTGCACTGCTCAGACACCTTAGTAACACCGTTCAGTCTGCCTTGGAAAATGTACCAGAATCCATCAATTACCTAAGGTCCCAGCCTTGAACTGCATCTCTGAGAACAAATTCTTCCTGGGAAGCATGGCCATCATCCTTCCCCAGCAGTTTCAGCTGACAGAAAAGGACTGAACATGGAAGGCAGCCAGGCCCTTCACCTGTAGGAAGTTTCTTCAAGAGCAGGAACTGAAGTGGCAGCAACCTGATATGTGCCAGATGAACTGTGCCAGGCTTTTCTGAAGTAGCCCTAATGAGGTTTCCCCAGCACCCAGTCTTTCCCAAAACCTGTCAGGCATTTTGAGCTGGAATAATTGCTTCTCCTTTCCAAGATAAACAAAGACTGTTCAAGGTGTGATAGATACTATCAATACTCCAGGAGCATCTTGGGTAAGAATGTAGTTCTGCAACTGTACCACCAAAAGCTCAGCTCTCCACTTTTACCTGGTTCTGTGTCTGAATGTGATGGAAGATGCAGGAAAACCACCTAGTACTAAGAGAGACCTCAGCCCACTGTTTTAGAGTCCAAAATACAAAAATCCTAATTACCAATTCATCCTCTATTACTGCTTCCCAAGTCGAGTCAAACTCTGCCCAAGTTAATTCATAGCATTTTTACCCAATTTTTACACAGGATCTGTCAAAGCTGTTTGTGGAATCTGTGTCTTACTGTAACAGCCAGCAAAGGCTGGACTTGGAGTTCACACATCTCCAGCTCTACAGATGTTTACAGAATAACTGTGGTTGGAAAAGACCTTTGATCAAGTCCAACCACTTTCTAACTCTGCAGGGGCCACTACTACACCATCTCCTTGAGCACCATATCTAACCAGCTCTTCAATACACCTGGTTTAGAGCTCCACCTGCTCTCTGCTTACAGACAGTTGACAACTCCAAGACTAACAATGGCATAATTTCAATAATTCATGTCATCTCTGGTGTCCCAAGGCTAAAGGCAGCCTCCTGTGTCACTCATGGTTTTGCACTAGCCCAGTCTTTATCTTTCTGCTGTGTTCCCCCCAAACCCAGTTCTCCCTCACTCCTGTGTGTTTGTAGCAAACTTCAGGAGCCCTGCAGGAAAGAACAAGGCAGTTTTAGAAACTGTGCTTCTCAGTAATAGGAAATAGTCCCAGACTCTTCAGATTTTTAATACAGGTAGGCACCTGCAATGTGCTCCTAAGGAAGGTGGGACCCAGCTGCCAGGTGGCACTTTTGAACAGAAGGGGTTGGGCATGGCTTGCTGTCTTGCTTACTGTTCTGGAACAAGACACTTAATACACAGCCTGGAAAATTCAACAGGAGATTGAGCCAATGTCAAATGTACTCAAAGGAAGGTTGCTCTGCCTTTCCTTAAACACTTGTTGGGCAGGGGCTGCTTTACACAGATGGCATCATGCCCATCTGACTTGTAAGATGAACAGCCACTTTTCCATCAAAATATTTTCTCCTTAGAAAAGCTACTGACTCTTCTTAGAGGGCTTTCTTCCCACTGCTGTGGGCTAATTGATCCTCCCACACAATACTCAAGCCAGGCAAGAGGCAGAGCCTGGCTCCTGTGGAAACTGACTGCCTCTGGAGGAACTCAGCCTGCAGCAGCCATCCTTGACTCTCCCTTTACAACAGGGTGTGAGCACAAGGCACAGAGCAGCAGCGCTGCTCCAGCACTTCTGAAATCAAGTAGGAGCCAGCACAGGGGATCACATCCCTTCTCACCTGGTAGACAGACTGACTCCTTCACACTGCCTTCCTGGCACCCCTGTTCTGGCACTGGGCAGCTGCTCAGGTCAGTGAGTAGAAAATGCCTCCTTAGTGATGCCCAATGGCTGAAGTTTGGGCTGCAGACCCCAGGAGATTGTAAGATATTAAAAAGCAGACACTTGTGGTTGAGTCTGCTCACTGTCAAGAGTTCTGAGCTACAGGTGATCAGTTTTAAGCTTTCCTTTACACAGAGGCAGGCAGTAATTCTTTACTCCACATTTAACTGCTTTCACAAGGAGCCAAATCACATTTAAGACATAAATAAATGGAAGCAATGGACTAGCTGAAGAGAGCAGACAATATGAATTTGCACATCTTCTATTTTAAGCATCTATCATGGATGTCCTGAATTGCCCAGGTAGAGACACCTGCCTCTCCACAATGAAGCTACAGGGAACTGCTGCTCCTAATGCTGTCCTCTGAATTGCATCCAAGTTGGAAGCTTAAAGCAGATGGTATCAGCACATTTCCTAAGGCTCTGCTTCAAGTAGACAAACCCCAGCCTCCTTAGAAAGGAACAAAATCAGTTACAGGAGAGCAGATGTAAATCCTGGGGACTCTGGGGGTCAGAGAGACCCTCTGCAGAATTCTCCCATGGCAGAGCAGTGCAACCAGCTGCCAGAACAGCCATGAGGGCTTGTGCCAGAAGCCCCATGTTACTTCATCCCTTTATTTTCCCTTACCTCAGCTAACCAGTAAGAACTAAAGAGGGTCAAGCCAGTACAGAAAAACAAACCTCAGAGGGAAAACAGAGACCAGCCAAGGAGGGTGGAAGTCAGGGGGTGGCAGCTTCCCCGGAGCAGGGGTGGATGGCGAGTGCCAGCAGATATTTCCAGACCCAGGGCTTTTAGGCAAGGAGCTGAACAACAGCACTGCTGATCACAGAGCTTTGGGAACCCTGCAGCTCTGCTCCATCATGTCCTGACCTGCAGCAGACACCAGGTTATGCTATCACTGGGTAGTTCTCCTTGTGACAGTTTCCCTGGCAGCCTTCCTTGCTTTCTGACTTCAGATCCAGGTTCCTCTGATGGGAACAGTTAGTGAGATTCCTGTAAATACAAAGCTTTACACAATCTCCCAGAATGCTTAATCCCTGCAATTATTAGGGATGCATTTCTGTATCATCCTTATCAAGTTTTGTGTGGGTTTGTTATCTTTTGGGGTTTTTCTTTTTGGCTACATCTGTCACAAAACATATCAATTCTGCCTTGTGAAGAGATCTAAGGATTTGCTGTCCTTAGTTTAGCATAAACTAGATGTGGTGATGTTTGCCTCTGCAGATATGTGGTAGGAATCCTGTTAGCATTCATGTATGCCTCCCTAGATACTGATTCCATACTTTAATTAACCCTAGGATTGGAGTCTTTCATGAGAAAATTATCAAGTAGGGCCACTGTAGTGTGATTTAACCACTCAGCCAGAGGGAGACAAGGATATTTTATTTTCAAAATTACAAAAGATATGCCAACAACCTTTCAACTCCAGCAGCTCACAGGCAGTAAAGGCACCATGATAAAACCTAACTCAATGACAACAGCACCATGACATCAGGAGTTGAAAAGCTAAAAATGCTATGCATGTCTGGCCTGTTTTGCTGCACTTAGTTTTAGGATATCAAGGAGACATATACCAGGCAGAGCACTTCCAGAACCAGAACCTGGCAGTCTGCATTCATAGCTTAGCACAAACTACAAAGGAAAACTCTTGTGGAGTGCTCATCTCATGCTCACCTGAAACGATCATTAACCTGCCAGAAACCGTAGAACAGTTAAGCATCCTTATTTGAGAGCAATTCTGTGGGCTGAGGGGCAGAGTGGGACAGGGCCAAAGGAGTCACCAGCTAGCTGAGACCCCAGGACTACCTCTGATCCCTAAAACCCTTTTCCTACTGACCTGCAGGAGCTGCCAATCCCATTACAGGGTGGAACAGCTTCACTGCCTCTCCCCAGCCATTGGAGCAGAGGAAGAAGCAGCAGTGTCACCACCCTCCAGGGGAACAGCATCCACCTCGGTGGGGCTCCTGCTCCAGGGCTGCTGACTCCCATGACCAGCTGACAGTGTGCTGAGGCAGGAGTTGGGCTACCTGGAGCACCACTGAGCTGATAATACACACTTCATGGTCTGGAGTTCTCCTCCTCAGTCACAAATGCCAGAAAGACATGTTTTTAAATCAAATCTATATATTAAAAATCAATTAAAGAAATTCAAAACAAAACAAAATAAAAAACAAACAAAACCACACAAAACCACCACCACCACAAAACAAAACAAAACAAAACACCACACAATAAAAAGTGTGTCCAGATGCTGCTGGGACCTGCCTGTCTGTCTGGGACTGAACTGGGCCACAGGTTAGGGCTGCAGGGATCCAGAAGAGAGAGAAAGAACCAGACTCAGGTGAATAAACAATATCCAAACACCATGGCAACAAGAACAAATTCCTACCTATCTGCTTTGTACAAGTCCTCTCAAGCTTGGTGCCCTGTCACCCTGCTGCCAGGCAGCATGTGTATTCTGCTAGAGGCTGCAACAGCACGCCTCCCTGAATGCTATGAAAGCTATTTTGCCCTCAAGCAACAATAATCTGCACAGGGTTCTGTCTGACTACACTTCTCACTACAAAGAACCACAGTATTTAGGTGAGCTGCCTTTAAAAGATACAATCAACCTTCTCCTAAGGAAAAAAAACCAAACCAAACCACCTCTCCAGCTTTCCAATATGCTGTTATTATATGATGCTTAAAATAGCTTCAAATAAAACAATTCTATAAATAAGTAATTTTTTTTCTTTCTTTCTTTTGTTTGTTTTATGATTTGAACAGCACTTTGTAATTCTGTGTTGGTAAAGCTTTTCAGCATAACAGCAGAGGAGAAAGTAGTTAGAAGAATAAAAATCTTGAAATAAAAACATGGCCAAAAAAAATTAAGAGAAGGGCACTAAGTGGAACTATTTTTAACTCTTACTTTAATATTTGATTACACTTCATGGCCCATCTACATTTCTGGAGGCAGGAAAAGAACATGATTTTGCTGCAATTTTACATACTGCTTTATTATCTTACCCCAAAGGCTTTTTTTACTTGCAGTGCTTTGCCACCAGTCATCTTCTGGCCCTTTGCGCAGCCTGCCTTACAAAGTTTGGAAGGGCAGTAAGAGGTCTGAGATACTTCCACCTCCTCTCTATTTTTACAGAGCAAACTCTCCCTGTCAGCTTCCCTAACACAGGAAGAAAAGCTCCACTGCCTGGGACTCACAGGATCTCTTTGCTCCCAGCATCACGGAGTGGACCCAGCCCAACACTCCCACACAGACTTTAGAAGAACACAGATCATACCTCACATGGTCACCACTCTGCTGCCTGTACTGGTCCAAAGCAGTTTCCACCTACATCATAAACAAGCCAGATGCACACAACACCATGTCCACAAGCTTAAATCTTCTGCCATTTAACCCACCCTATTTTGAAGAGCAGATCTCCATTCTCACCTTGCTGACTGCAAGCAGGTGAATCAGATGTCCCTGCCCTCTGACAAAGGTCAGCAGGTGATTCTGATGTCCCTGCCCTCTGACAAGGGTCAGCAGGTGAATCAGATGTCCCTGCCCTCTGACAAAGGTCAGCAGGTGATTCTGATGTCCCTGTCCTCTGACAAGGGTCAGCAGGTGAATCAGATGTCCCTGCCCTCTGACAAGGGTCAGCAGGTGAATCAGATGTCCCTGCCCTCTGACAAGGGTCAGCAGGTGACTCAGATGTCCCTGCCCTCTGACAAGGGCCTGCACCACATCTAGCCAAGTCTCAGTGCACTGGCACTGCTGGAGGTAGCTGTGCTCCCATGCAAGGGAGCCCAAAGCTGCTGCTGGGAACTCAAGTGTGGCTCACAGGGTGTGCCAAAACTAAGCCAACTTCCAAGGTCCCTGCTCTGCACTAGTGGAACAAACCTTGCTTTGGAACCCAGTGAGTCCAATTAAGCACATCCATAAGCCTCGGGAAGACTGGGAGCTAATAAATCTTGCATTGACAGAGATGCAACTATGAAATAAAAACAACTCTTGATTTTCATTTATGGGCCTATTTGCATTTTTTTTTTAATTCATGCACTGGGATGTAGTGCTTTCCCTCTCCCTGAATGTCTCTGAAAGCATGTTAACGTGTCTTTTTAATTTAACAAAAGGAAAAAGCAGATGGATTGAACAAATCTAACACTACTCAGAGAGAAGTCACATTGAACAGGGCACCATCAGCAACAATTACAATAATGTGCAAGTATAACTGTGTCTGTTTGCTATTAGCCTGAAAGATAAGCACAGGGAAGAGCAGGGTGATGAATGTAAAAGCCTTTCTAGAGAAACCTTTAAGGAAAATGTGATTACAAACAGTGAGTAAATCACAGTGCTGGTGTTACACGACTTTATCCAGAGCAAACCTGACATCCCTGTGGGGAGAATGGGGAAATGCAGCTGTACCGAGAACGAAAGGAAAGATGGAAGAAGACAGATTGCCCCAGGTGACTGGAAATCACTAATTGTTGTAAACAAACCATCACTTTTCAGTGAACTTTGAAGCACTCTCCACTGTCCAACCGAGGGAAACAGGACCTCTCAATGCCTTCATCTGGCCACACAACTCATTACCACACATACTGAAGTCCAAAGAGCTCCAAGTTTGTGAGCTGGGACCTCACTCAAATATAACTCTGTTCCACTCTGGTGAGACCCCAACTGGAGTACTGCATCCAGTTCTGGAGACCCTGTCACAAGAGAGATGTGGACATGCTGGAGTGTGTCCAGAGAAGGGCCATGAGGATAAGCAGAGGGCTGGAGCTGCTCTGCTGTGAGGACAGGATGAAGGAGTTGGGGCTGTGCAGTCTGGAGAGGAGAAGGCTCTGAGGTGACCTTATTGTGGCCTTCCAGTATCTGAAGGGGGCTACAAAAAAGCTGGGAAGGGACTTCTTAGGCTATCTGTTAGTGACAGGACTGGGGGGAATGGAGCAAAGCTGGAGGTGGGGAGATTCAGACTGCAAGTGAGGAGGAAGTTCTTCATCCTGAGAGTGGAGAGCCTGGAAGGGGTTGCCCAGGAAAGTAGTTGAGGCCCCACCCTTGGAGGTGTTTAAGGCCAGGCTGGATGAGGCTCTGGGCAGCCTGATCNCTTAGGCTATCTGTTAGTGACAGGACTGGGGGGAATGGAGCAAAGCTGGAGGTGGGGAGATTCAGACTGGATGTGAGGAGGAAGTTGTTCAGCATGAGAGTGGTGAGAGCCTGGAATGGGTTGCCCAGGGAGGTGGTTGAGGCCCCACCCTTGGAGGTGTTTAAGGCCAGGCTGGATGAGGCTCTGGGCAGCCTGATCTAAGGTTTGAACTAGATGATCCTTGTGGTCCCTTCCAACCCTGACTGATTCTATGATTCTACATCCACCCCCTCCTCTTACTCAGACTTGTTTACCTGTGAAATGTCATGTAGGAAATGGAAGTGCATCCTAGCTAGAACTAGTCCAGGTGGTTGAAGGGGTTCCCAGCTTCCCCAGGCAACCAGTTTGTTGCAATCTTCAGGCAGGAAGCCTGAAACAGGCTTCAGAATTAGGGCAGCAAGTCCAGCCCCAAATGTAAATGGCGAGTGGTTTCACAGGTTTTGGTTTCACATCTTCCTTTTCAGCTAGTATGCAGTGGGCACACCTGGGAGACCCTTTCCTGCACTCACACTCTCACTATGCCTGGCTCTGGAGGGGACGCAAGACCCGAGAAAGGTTGCATGAGGGCTGCCAGTGCCCACAGCTACCCCTTGTCAGAAAGACTGAAACCTCAGCTAAGAGCATCTTGAGGGGCAAGAGGATTAGAGAGAGTAGGAACTGAAGGACCTCAGAGAAGGTCACTGAGGAATCTATTTGGGTTTGTCAGACGGAGTCAAAACTGTGGGGAACAAAAGTACTGCTGAAGTCAGCTGTCACATTTGCCTTCTGACATTTAGCCAACTCATTTACCTTAAAACCATCCCATAGAGAGTTCTGGCATAAGGGAAAGTCTGGCAGGAAAGTCTGTAAAGAGTTAAAACATTTGGTCCCAGCTCTGGCAGCCTGGATTCATTTCCAAATAGCATCACGAACGAAAATAAATTCAATCTTCTCCCTGTGCTTTTCCAGAATAAAGCAGTTCCCCCTCCATTTGAGCAGATAAGCAGCCTTTGGCTCAGGAGAAGCTCCTCAGAGGGAAAGCACAGGAGTGATGCTGATTAAAAAACAGGCAAACCAGTCCCTGCCTTCCTGAGAAGACCTGCAGCAGTTCTTACCACAACCACACCGAGACTGCCTGGTGCTGCAGATAGAAGTGACTCTTAGGTGACAACCCTCTGGATTGTGTTCCTGATCACTGAAAACCACAGCATCCACACAGACTGCACTCATGCTAGGTAAAGCAGCAGGTTTCACTGATTGGCACTGAACAGGGGCATTTTTTTTCATTAAATTCTAAAGGATGTTCTCAAATAATATTTTAGCCATTTAATTGTTTTTAATTTTAGCTCTCCTTTTACTATCAACCGGAAAGTTGAAAAGTGTTCTCTTAAAATCAGTTTAGCATCTTTGTTTTGGCAATGTTTTATTATCTAAACTCAGCTGCAGCTGGTTTTCTTTCAACAGCAATATTTGGTATTTGTACCAGACAATCACCATAGCAAGGAGAGATCTGTAACTGTGAACCCAACCAACCAGAGTATTATCAAAATAGTTCCAGAAACAATCTTTGACAACTTATAAAATGCCACAAAAGGCAATACTCAGGTCTGTACTTTCCCCTGAAAACAAACAGAACTGAAACCTGATTTCTGACTAAGCCACTTCGCTCCTTTCCCCAAGAACCTCTGGCCAAGCTAAAACTCAGCATTCAAATGCAAGTGTGCTGCCCAGCCCTTCAATTTTGAGCTGAGAACCACATTCAGGACTGCCATCCACAACAGAAAGGTGAAACAGGACAGAAATTATAAAATGGGGTTTAGATTTGACTGCTTATGGACGATGAGCAGAGACCTCTGGGAAGGCAGATCTCCTGGTGCCATCACACCATGGCTGTCCTAAACCACACCACTGTATGCTGCTATCTTCTTTCTCTGCCTGTCAATCAGCTGGTAAACGAGCTACATCTAATCATGCCTCACTTCAGCTGCATCCTCCACTTCCACCCAAAAGATGCATGCCAGCATGAACCTGTGGAAAAGTCAAGAACTCCACAATATTGCAAGCACTACATAAACCCACACAACTTCTGCCTCTGTGCTAAGAAACCAGCCTTTATTTCCTGGGCACATTCTGTGTGGGGAGAGAGGCTGGCACCTTGATACTCACTCCCTTAAAGTTCCAGACTGTGGATGGCAGGTCAAGGACACAGTGAATATTCTCTTCCAGATCCAGCCCCTTCTGAAGACAGGACAGCTTCCAGACCACAGACTAGCACCATGGAAGCCAGCAGCTCGACTCATGCTTCCCCAGCACAGAGAGGTACAAAGCATGGTGACACTTCCAACAGGGGCATTGCTGCATTCTGAAACTCCTCTCAGCGTTCACCCAAGAACCCCTAAGCTCACCTTCTGAATTAAACCAACAAAACATCAAGCATGACAGGAAGGATTTCTCTCTGCTACTACTCATCTGCAGTGGCAGCTCTATAGTGCCTCTACATACCCTCTAAATTCCCTACCTATGCCAAGCTTTGTAGGATCCATTTCTCCCTAGCTAGCTTTGAATGTCTTAAAAGCAACACCTGTCCTCATGCCACAGTGGAACTGCACCTCCTTGTCCCTAAAGCTCCTCTCCAGCAATTCTGGACAAAAGAGAACCTGCGTCACTGCATGTTTGTCTCAGGGGGAGAGGATGTTTGTGATGCACAAGAACCTCGTCATATTTCAACCTGCAAGCAGAAAGGAGAAAGCCTTTCTGGTGACTAACAGCTACACATTCTCAAAATGAATCCCTGTGTGGAGCACTGCAGTAGAAACAACTCTATGACCTCATGAGTTAAGTGCACTGTGGCCCAGGAGATGGAGATGACTCTGCCCTCTTGGGATCCAGGCACACAGAAATGACTGAGGAATTACACTGTGGACCTCCAAATGAAGCACTGGCATAAATAAGGATAATGTGGGTATTCTACTTCTCTATCTTTACAGATATTATTAATAAACCTACAGATAATGCTGGGGAAGACAGCTATGAGTCTGTATTCAAAACAATCAAGTTGAGCTGATTAAAACAGTTTTAACTAGTAGTTGGGAGCAAGAATGCAGGTGGAGTGTTGGCTTGTCTTGCAAGACTCAGAGCTTGGACTCCTGGGTATCCTGGAGTCTCCTGAGCATCTTGGGTCTCCTGGGCATTCTGAATCTTCTGGGTATCTCGGGTCTCCTGGGCATCCTGCCTGTGCAGCCAGGGCAGCAATCACTACAGCAGCAGCAGCCCTGCTGAAATGCCTGCAAATCACAAAGCAGCCCCAGGTAACCTGAGTGTGACAGGACATTTGGCTGTGGTAAAAAGATGCACAAGCGAACAGCTCAAGACTCCTGCATTTTACAATGAAAGCTTTCTGGAGTGGAGGAAGCAATGCCCCAGATGCAGCTCACACAGAGCAATATATTTATCTATTACAGTGTAGGAGAAGGGACAATTATAAAGGGCACCAAGCTGCTCTTACTCCACACGGTGTAAGTAGTGTCCTCAGGCAGCAGCAGTCTAACAGATCTGTTTACTTTGCCTACTACAAGTTCTTACTATGTCAAACTACAACAAACTTTTCAGAGATGCAATAATCTAAAATTAGTTTTCCAAGGATGTGTGTGTGAGCAGGGTCCACGTTTACCTTAACAATACCATAGTCTCCTAATCACTTCAAAATCACAGCCACTGATGCTGGGGGAAACCTGTGGATTTCTCTGTGGAACATTCTCCTCCCCAACTTGCCTCACCTGACACCAAGCCCTTTGTTCACCTTCCATGTAGGAGCAAGGAGGCCGGGCACAGTAAGGAAATTATTTTAACAGTGAAAACATCCCCTTTGCATAAATACTTCAAAATGAAATGTGGCTTTTACATTAAAGCCAATTATTATTTATATTTTAATATCACTGAAAACATTTTATTTTAAAAGCTGTTCCAGGGAGGGATGAGAGGCAGGCTGGAAAGTCTTAAGGAATACAATAAAAGCAGCATCAGTCATAACTGGGTACATTACTTATGGCTTACAGCAGGAAATTGGTTTTAGAAGAAAAAAACTGCAGAAGGACACTCCTGTTAGAAATCACTTCTATTCTGCAGCAGCCACAATAAATACTTAAAACTAGGAGCTGAGCATGAAGGGAACTTTACAGCTCTGGTGCCATTCTTTATTTGTCCTGGTCTACAACGTTATGAGATAAATGAGAGGAGTCTGGGCTCAAATTCCCCTGAGCCTGGAGGAAGGGGAGGGGAGATGCACCCAGGACTTGTTCCCAGCCTCCTGATTCTCACCACATAGACACAAAACAAGGGCAAGTTTCAGAGAACGTGCTGGACACCTGAGTACCTCACCTAGCCTGCAGAGACTACACACCTCACAGACAGTGCACTGCAAAGCCCATGCAGGTCTGACTTTCCAGAATGAGAAACTCTACTAAGAAACTCTTCTTTTGGTCTGTTTCCTGCTTAGTGAAGCTGAGAGGAAGGAGAATGACTCACATGAGAGAAGGGGCATCAAAACTACTCTCTCCATTGCACAGTCAGCCCACTCCTGGCACTATCTGGAGCTCAGTACAGTAACTTCTTTTTCCCTTGAGAACATCTCAAAATCTTTGTTAAATTCCTGGTTTTATTCCCCTGTGAGGTCAGAGTTTAGACTTCTGTTCTCCCCAGCAGTGATTAACTTCACTTTTCCTTACAGCTAAATCCAGACCTAGCACCTTAAATGAAACTTTGCTCTTTTTTTTTTCCAGTTGTTGTTGGTTTTTTTTTGTTTTTTTTNAGCCACAGCCTCCCTGGGCAACCTGTGCCAGTGTCTCACCACCCTCACTGCAAACAACTTCCTCCTAACATCTACTCTAAATCTCCCCTCTGCCAGTTCAAACCCATTGCCCCTTGTCCTGTCATTACAAGACCTTGTCAATAGTCCCTCCCCAGCCTTCCTGTAGGCCCCTTCAGATCCTGGAAGGCTACTCTAAGGTCTCCTGGAAGCCTTCTCTTCTGCAGGCTGCAGAGCCCCAACTCCCTCAGTCTGTCCTCATAGAAAGCAATCAAATGAAAGATAATTGAAATCAGCTTATCTGTTCAGACAGGGCAGCAGGCACTGCTGATGAACTTCAAACTTCGCGCACGGAAGATGAGAACACTTTGAACAACGCAGTGTGAAAAGCAAAGCTTGGTTGGGACTTCTTCCAGCAGGAATTTGTAATAAGGGAAGGCTGATTTATCAAAGAAACACCAATCATATGCATGGCCTACTTCTGATAACAGTTGCTGGAAAGGTTTCTCAGGTCTAAAGAAGAATTTTTACTCAGAGCCCAGAAGAAGCTCATGCACATCCAGTAGTCAGGACTCCACTGAAGACTGAGAAGACAGATGCCTGGCTCCCTAGCTTTGTCACTCTATCTCACAGAGCTTGGAACTGGAATGGCACCAGGGAAAGCCATTCTCCTAACTTCTGGGCTGTCAAAATATATGTGTGTAAGAACACACCTCTGCATGCGTGTGCGTGTGTCTATGTGTGTGTGTCTGTGTGCGTGTGTCTGTGTGTGTGTGTCTGTGTGCGTGTGTCTGTGTGTGTGTCTGTGTGCGTGTGTGTCTGTGTGCGTGTGTGTCTGTGTGCGTGTGTGTGTGTGTGTGCGTGTGTGTCTGTATGTGTGCGTGTGTGTCTGTATGTGTGTGTGTCTGTATGTGTGTGTCTGTACGTGTGTGCGTCTGTATGTGTGTGTCTGTACGTGTGTGCGTGTGTGTCTGTATGTGTGTGTGCCTGTATGTGTGTGTCTGTACGTGTGTGCGTGTGTGTCTGTATGTGTGTGTGTCTGTATGTGTGTGCGTGTGTGTCTGTATGTGTGTGTGTCTGTATGTGTGTGTGTGTGTCTGTATGTGTATGTGTGTGTCTGTATTTGTGTATGTGTGTGTGTGTGTGTGTAAACTCTTCCTTGTTTATTTTGACAGACTGAAAATGTATTTCCTAGAACAATAAATACAGCTCTGGCACTGTGTATAGCACCTTCAAACAGCACAGGATTTTGCAGAGATCGTTGTACAGGACCTCTGAAACAGTACAGGATGTTGTAGTAATTTCCAGCATCTTACCTCAATTTCCAGTCCACTCACCTTGAGAATGAAATGGTAAGACACAAACTGACAGCCCATTTCAGCCATCAGAGCCCTTCAGATTTAATGTCTCAACTGAGCAGCTGCAAAAGCCCCTGGGAAAATCTTTGCTTACTGTCAATAGTTTTATTTGGTTCCTTGTGGATGTTGTATTTTTCTCTATCTACTGAATACTTCAATACTTAAAAGGCACAGCAACCAGCACTCAATATTTTTATGGACCAGGCTTCCCCTTGCCTCAGCCCCCAGAGCTCCAAAGAAATACTGTTCAGAGACCTGTTATTATGTTCCTGTTATTTCCACTAAGGCCTTAAAATTACACTAATCTCTGGCTACAGAGTGAAAGCAAAACTGTAATTCTCCAAAACTCAGAAGGCACTTGGCTGCAGGACCCACTGAGCCAATGCAGACCCAGAGGCAAGCAGACCTGGCTCTTCAGTCATGCTGGTTTTACTGTTTTTGCTGTTGGACCATGACTAAACCAAGCGGCTGCCAGCTCCCAAAGTGAGGTTTTCCTCAAAATAAAAACAGACTTTAAATGTCCATGCTTATTAGAATGGACAATTAACTTTTTTTGGTGGGGAAGTCCTTTATAAATGAGGGATGGAGAGAGATAAACAAACCAGTGATACACTGGAGAACTGCATTCGGTTTGGGGGTCCTCAGTTTAAGAGGGACAGGGATCTGCTGGAGAAAGTCCAGCAGAGGGCTACAAGGATGATGAGGGGACTGGAGCACTGCCTGATGGGGCTGCTTAGTCTGGAGAAGAGAAGAACTGAGGGGAGGGACAGGCTCTGCTCGCTTGCTCCCTGCGATAGAACATGGAGCAATGGATGGAAGCTGCAGCACAGGAGGTTCCAGCTCAACATAAGGGGGAACTTCTTTGCTGTAAGGGTCACAGAGCACTAAAACAGGCAGCCCAGAAAGGTTGTGGAGTCTCCTTCTCTGGAGCCTTTCAAGACCTGTTTGGCCACAAAGATGATCAGAGGGCTGGAGCAGCTCTCCTATGAGGACAGGCTGAGAGAGTTGGGGCTCTGCAGCCTGGAGAAGACAAGGCTTTGAGGGGACCTGATAGTAGCCTTCCAGTATCTGAAGGGGGCCTACAGGAAGGCTGGGGAAGGATTATTTACAAGGTCCTGCAATGACAGGACAAGGGGCAATGGGCTTAAACTGGCAGAGGGGAGATTTAGACTGGATGTTAGGAGGAAGTTCTTTACAGTAAGGGTGGTGAGACACTGGAACAGGTTGCCCAGGGAGGTTGTGGATGCTCCCTCCCTGGATGTGTTCAAGGCCAGATTGGATGAGGCCTTGAGTGAGCTGTACTAGTGGGAGGTGTCCCTGCCTATGGCAGGGGGTTGGAACTAGATGATCCTTGAGGTCCCTTCCAACCTTACCATTCTATGATTCTATGTTCCTATGTGCCCTGAGCTAGATTGTCTGGTCCAGCTCTGGCAAGGGGGTTGGACTGGATGATCTCTTTGGGTCCCTTCCAACCCCTGGTATCCTGTGAGTCTGTGACAGCAGCAGTGAGTAGCAGTAGATCATGTGTCACACTCAAGATTAAGATTCATGTGTCAGAGTAAAAAACTCTTTAAATGAAGGTGGTGTAAAACCCAGGACATGATGAGGGGAAAGATTTTACTTGATGTGTGGTTTTTCTTCACTGATGTCCATTTGATACTCTTGTGTGTACACAGTGCTCAAACCACTCCCTCCACTCTCCAGTTGAAGCTAAGCTGCCATGACCACTAAAGCAGCTTGTGACTGACAGGAGGTCACTCAGCAGCACAAACTTGACCTGCAGCCAAGACTGTCACACAAGCACATTGGTGTCAAATCTGCCTCAGCATACAACACACAGCTTATGCTGGTTTGACACCACACACAGGAGGTCACCCTGTCAGTGCTCTGTGAGTGGCTTTGAGCCTGTACAGTGGGGATCAGAGTTTTGCCACCACCTCCCCTGGTGCTAGGTGTTAGACGCCCTGCAGCTGGCTTTGGGAGCTAAGTGTTGTAGTGTCAAACAGCAGCCGAGGAGAAGGTGGCCAACAGAAGGATGTCATCAAGGCTGCTTGCTTTGTCAGGCACACCATAGCTGTGGCTTTTTGTGTCTTACCCTTGATCCAATACATGTTTCTAGGTGACAGAAGTTGTCTGTGGTCAGTAATGGGAGAAGGTTTTTTTCTCTTACTTGATTCCTAATGCTCTGTGATGGAGGTGCTCCCTCTCACATCTATTCTGGCATGGCTGCAGCCTGCTCTGATGCTACCTAGATGCATCTTGGGCAACGTTGTGAGTACACAAATATGCACAGTACAGTTTAAGGTCCAACTTTGCTCAGCCAGAGCACAGGTAGTCTTGTATGCAGTATGAGTAGGTACAGAAACCCACCTGTTCCTTTGTATTTTGCTGGAGAGAGTAAATGGAGAGGAACAGCACAACACAGACCAGCAGTCCTGGCTCAGGGCACAAGGCCTGGTGACATTCACATCACAATCTGACCATAACCTAATGCTGTTACATGTAGAAACCTCACCTCTGACTGAGGAAGTCCTCAAACCACAGATGTCTCTGTGCTGGGAAAAGATTTTGGATGATCATCAGAGTATTTCCTCTGGTGACTGCTGGATAAAGGTGAGACACCCCAGGGCTGTCTGCAGGCTCTTACATCCACGAAGGGCACAGCTGTGCATTACTGCTCCTCCAGCAGCAGATCTGGTGTAGGAGCTTCCCAGCAGCCAAAGATAAAGGAGCTGGCAGTAATGAGGATGGTGACCTGGGCATGAGGAGCATGGAGTGGGGAAAAGGATCTCCCACCTATGGCACAGTGATATGGAGCCACAGCCTCCAAAGCTGTGCTGCCAGCACTGGGCAGCTTTTCTCCTTGCTTATCACACAGAGAACCTGATCCCTGTCCTTGGGATGCTCCCTTGACTGTCTGCAACCACGACACACCTTGAGCAGGTTGTACAGCCTGACAAATTTCCCCATGGATGAGATAAAACAAATCCTTTCTTTTCTGCCTGACAAGTGACTTCTTGTTTTCTTTGTTTTAAGGGTCAAAAGGAATTCTTACTCTTCTGGATGAGGTACTTGGTGCTCCGCAGTGACTTGTTTTCTGGGGCAGTGGAAAGGGTTCAGGATAAGCTTACAATCCAAAACACAAAGGATGCCTCTTCAAAAGCTGTGTACAACAGCTCTTAGAGAGGGAAGCCAATGCTGTTACATACCAGTGTGTGTTTTCCAGGGAGGCTGTGTCTGTTGTGGCTGCTGGGATGCCCATCAGCTAAGGTATGAAATCAGGAGTATTTTTAGAAAAACACGGGCTGGTGGAGGAGGCAGCAGGCGATCAGAGAAGCAAAAAAGCCTTTCTTGGCAATGGATCTTGTCTCCTCAGTGCTTAACGGACACAGCTGTAACGAGACCTTTTTATGAACTAAACCAGGAAAAAAACCTGGCTCAACCTACAGCCTTGTTTTCCATGGCATTCTCCTCTTCTCCTTCTATGGTCCAGTTTGATAGCCTGTTCAGTGAGCAGCTAATGCACAGCTCCCTTGGTTTCAGAAGCAAACACTCAAGCAATATTAATTCTAAAAAGTAATTTACAGTTTTTAGGCACGAGTTGGTGGATATTCTAGCAAGGTTGCCATGCATAGTCCCAAGTGAGCATTCTCACAGGGAACAATTTTTCATTTGTCCTTTGATAGAGAAGTCTTCCTGACCTGTTATTAAGAGTTGCACACTGAGAGGGTCTCTGCTATGGGATGCCACTCACACAAACAGGAAAAAAACCCATCATAAGCTAATAAATCCATTAGCTGAAATCATGCATGCCAGCAAAAGCTTACAGTCCCTGGGAAGTCCTTCTGAAAGTCTTCCTTGCCATCCACTCTGAAGAAGCCAAGCCTGTAAGAAGCAGGTTTCTGCTGAACAGGGGATTAACATTTCACTTGAAAACATTGCCCCAAAAACTCATCCTTGCCTTTAGTGTAAAGCTGAATGAATTACCATAGAATCACAGAATGCCTTAGGTTAGAAGGGACCTTAGTGATCATCTACTCCAACCTCCCTGCCATGGGCAGGGACACCTCCCATCTGGACTCAGTTGCTCAAGGTTTCATCCAACCTGGTCTTGAACACCCCCCCAGGGTGCTCCTGTTCCAAAGTCTCACCACCCCTAAGATCCAGTCTAAACCTACTGTTCCTCAGCTTCACACCACTCCCCCTTGTCCTGCTAAGGGACACTTAGGAAACGTTCCTCTTGTGAATGAATTTCAGGCACTGCAGACTGAATTTCTGTCAGAAAACATCTGCATTTCCACTGCAGGGACAACTGAGCTTTCAGAGCTATCTCAGGAGCCTGACTTGCAGCAAATGTCTCTCATAAGCTTGATGTGGGCAAACATTATAGACACGGTCCACGGACCTAGCTCTTAAGCCTTCCCAAATTGGAACCTGCATGGTGGCCACATTTAAAAAGATTTGGTCACTGCCTGTCCACCATAGCTTGGAGATCACTCAGCTTTCCATTCTCAGCTATGCACTGAGTTACAGCAACAAACCTCTGTTTTGCACAGGCTACTTTCAGCACTAAGCTTCAACATCCCGTCTAGATGACACACAAGTCAAGCACCCCTCCTTGCAGTTTGAGATGCTACATTATTCAGATGCCCTGAAGAAGTAACAGACATAACCTTCCTCATTATGAAGGGCCTATAGATTTGGAAATAGGTCCCCTGCCAAGTCATTTTCACACTGAAAATTCCATTTTCTGTCTTTTCACGGTCTGGCCTAACAATCCAACTGCTAACAACGCAGGGAAAAACAAGATTCCCAAAGAAACTGCATCCCTAACAGAACCTGCACTGAACTGCAAAAGGAAACAAGTTGGAAGAGAATGCAAAGTCAAACAGTATTTGCTTGCTGTTCTCTCAAATGTCTGTCTGCAGTAGCTGAAGCTTTGCTGGCTACAAGGCAGAGTAGTGCATTGACAGATGCTAGCCAAATGCCATTTAAGTTTAAAGTTCCTCTGAGTGTCAAGGAGGAGCTGAAGTCAAGAATATTTTCTCTGTCAAGAGACTTCCCAAGTAGGTAAGTTAGAAAGTAAGCAAACAATACCATTTTTATCCTCAACTATGTAAAATCAAGAGTAACTTTTAATTCTACATGCATAAGTGAAAGTTCAGCCACACACAATATTCACCTGACCTCCACAAATTTAAAGGACTGCACTTTTAAGAAAGATCCAGAGGAAATATCTTGCTACAAATCAAAGTGTTCTCCTTTCTGGCAACACCTGAAAATAGATCTCTGAGGGGGAGTGAAAACTGGGGTGTCTCATGAAGATGTTGCCTCCAGACTACATTTTTCATTCTGGTCTTAACCTGCAGAGTCCTAGGTTTAATCCAACTGCATTTTCCCATCCTGTATCTAAAATTAAAACTGTTGTTACCTAACCATATGTACGGGTTTAGGGCACTGCATGGTAGTTTTTTATGCAAGCTTGTCATCCATCCACTATACAGTCTCTGATACCATAAAAACTTTCCATGAAATGGCATTTAAGACAGCAGGAACTGTTATACTCATTTGGTTCAGGGAGGACAGCAAGAAGAAAAAACTCAGTAACAGCATTTCACTATCACTGGTTCCCATGATCAAAGCAGTAGCAACCGTGGGGTGAGTCCTGTGTCTGGCTTATTCTGCTTCCTCTGAGCCCTGGCAAACACAGTGGACAGACAGAGGGTATGTAAAATTTGTACCTGTGGGGATACAACTGGAGAATGCCTGAACCTGTCAGGTCACCCCGCATAGAGCAGCTAAACCTAGCGCCAAGAATTGGTGTATCCAGGTACAGGCAACCCAGCCAAGCCAAGCCAAGCCAAGCCTCTACCATTTCTCCATAGCAAAAGTCTAGATGGAAACTCTCAAGCAGTCTTTTAGATAATGTGTTTCCCTGTCTGCACAAAGAAAACCACAGAGCTGCATAAAGTGAGCACTAAATGAAGAGGTTTCATTGCTTTTGGATGGTTCTTTGCAAAGCTCTGCCTGCTTCTTGTTTTGTTCATGACTTTGGGAAATCATTTGGAACAGCACAAAGGAGTCCAAACGTTGGCTCTTTAACGTTAACTTCTGATGTTGTGCATGTTACTTTTCATTCCTGTTGTTCCTGCACCTGGAGATCTCTCTTTATCTGAAAAGCTGCTCCTTTGCTTTGCCCACTGGCAGGCCAGGCACCCTAAAATAAACTGAGGGAGGGAAACACAATTGCTTTTACAAGCACAACAGTTCATTGTGTATTTGTTTTGAAAACAGTTTCCAGAGCCTAGAGTATGTCAGCAAAAGGCAAGAAAGAGTGTTGATGTTACAAGGTCAGCAGGCAGCAATGTTGGCATGTTGTCAAATTATCACCATGGCAAAGATGGCAGCTCACAGGCAGTGATTCAGCTGCTTTGACAATACCGAGGCTCCAGCTAAATGTGAAGATAAGTTACTCATACTCCCTCACACACACACACACACTCCCACGCACTCTACCTTGGGAGTTTCTTCATGTCTTTTTTTCTTTAAAAACAAACGAAGTTGCAGGGCTTCAGAAGCAACAGAAGCTTGAGCTGGCAGCCCCCAGCCAGAGCTCCTTCTCCTCGCAGGCGCTGTGTGCATGTACGCGCATCCCCCCGCAGACACACACCTCCTGTAGCCCATTATTACAAACAAAGTTTTCCTTAAGTAGTTGGAACAGTGAAACCTGATTCTCAAAGGACTTCCTTCCTCCGTGCATCATTTCCAGCTTCCTCCCTCATTAGTGTAACGACTCTTGAAGCACCTTTGGCTGAGGAGGGAAAGCTTTGCCTTCCTAGGCTAGAGCCAGCAGGCACAGGGGCTTGCAAGGGGCTAGGCACGTACGAACGGTTCAGAGCCAACAGTGTGGAACTCCTCGCCCCCCCTCTCCTTTTTCTCTCATTTTCCACATATTTTGTGTTCTTCCCTTTGCTCAGCTGCCAACGTTTTAACGACAGTAATAGAATTTAACAGCTGTAAATCTCTTTTACAGGTACCTTGTCCTCATGTTCATATGCACTGAATGTTTGCAGCTGTAATGCTAACAACACGGTTTACCATAGCTCGGATATACCCTTGTACTCCAACATCAGAAAACTACTACTGATGGAGAGAGATGCTTAGAGGCTGTGAATAAATTTCAAATCCTCTTACAGCAACAGTGACTGGCAAGCTTCTGGCAGCTGCTCTGTAAAAATGTACAAATTTCACTTGAATTTTTATTGGGAGGTCTCATTACAAAGTCACTGCTTTTGTTTGATTTTCAGGGTCTGGGAGAACCATTTAAAATACACAGGAACAAAAACCCAGCTTGAGAGAAACTACCTCCAGTAAACACTGCAGGGTTGTTAGGAGACCATGTCAGCATTATTTGCTCTGAGAAGGCTTTTGCCATCAACCTTGCTTTGCTATACAAGGTGCTTTGTTCTTAGCTCTTGTATCAAAAAAAAAAAAAAAAAAAAAGCTCTTGTATCTGTGTGTGCCCTGCAGCCATGTCCCCACTCCATGTTAGGGCAAGAACAGGGTGTGCATCAGCTGCCTCTCTCTGCCTTGGCTGGTACCCAGCAGCTTGTGGTTTTCCAAAAGAAAGGAAACCCAGTGCAGGGAGTGCCCGTGCACCCTCACCAGGCACCAGTTGGGACCAGGTGGGGAGGACTCAAGCTTGGCTTTACCATCCAAGATATGCTCCCAGAGGGAAAACAACTCAGCATTTCTGTGTGAGCACCTTTTTCTCCAGCAAAGGTACAGGGGTGGCTGCTCACCTGTACAGTGGTGCACGTCCAAGGGCCGTGCCCAGGACAGCCCTGCAAATAGCAGGGTGATGATGGCAAGGCCAGGCCAGCCGAGCACACAGAGTGCAGTGGAGGCTCTGCTGCCTGTTTGCCCAGGAATTTGCCCAGTAAAGGATTTCTCTCTTTGAAGAAGAATCATGACCCAGCTGATCAGCTCCTAGGGGGGTGCAAGTCCCTTCTGCTCTCTCCCTGCTAAAGCCCTTAGATTCTGCAGTGAGCACACAGTGTGAAGCAGGTGGATGCAGACAGCTGGTTCCTCACAAAACAGCAGCATTAATAGGGCTCTCCTAGCAGCTGCTATTTCCAGGAAGTCTCCTCATTTTCCTAAGAAGAGCTGTTAAGAGTGGAACAGCAAAAAATGCTCAAAGTGCTTTGAAACATAAGGATTTCTTTCTGGAAGTACTGGAGTCTTTGAATGCTTCAGAGTCCTGGAGAACCACTCACTGTCTAATGATGATAAGCATCTCTGTGTGCCTATCCAACTGCCAGGACATGGAAAGCTGAAATTTAGCACAAAGTCCTCCTGCACCAGCAGTTTGCATGGCTCACTGCCAGTCTCCACCCTGTACAATCAGAGGTCAACTCGCCATGCACTTTTTGCCTTATGGCTTCTTTAGCCTTTGGCAGTTTTGGTGCTTGGGAACACAACAGGCTGCAGAACAGACAAGCACAAGCCAGTCAAGCACTGAGCTGGGCTACCTGTCTTCTTCCCTTCCTCCTCGAGATGCCTTTCCAGCCAGACCTGGGCCTCTCTGGATCAGTGAGTGCAGGTTGGAGGAAGGTGTCAGTTTGCACAGACAGAAGCAGCACAGGAGCAGAGGCAGAAAGCCAAGTCCGCTTCCACACTTGGCTGTTTCTCCAAAGGAGAGATTATCAGGTTTTTTGCCTTTCAGAAAGACAGTTGTCAAGGGAATATTAGTGGAAAATGAAAGACAGAAGCAGTGTTCCTGTGCCTGTGATCAGGTATGATTACAGAGAGGAAAGATAAATGTACTTTCAACAAGTACAAGGGCCACTGTCTGAGCTACAGCAAAGGGGGAAGCACTCGCCCATTAGGGGATTACATAAAAGGCAGGAGAGAAAAGAGGTAAGCCAGGCAGTGTTTGCAAAATGAGAACCTACATATGGATGCGGGAGTCTAATTTTAATCATACACGTATGAAAGGCTTGGCCCAGCTCCCAATCTCTTCTGAGCAGAGGCAGTTGTTTAGGATTCCCTTTGCTGGCAGGTGTGTGGGCTGTTCCCTCTCCTTCGCAACGGGGTCCAAATAAACACTGCCGGTACTCCTCCAGGGGAAAAGGGAAGCAGCGAGGAGCAGCTCTCCGTGCAGCAGAGCTGTGCTGCCTGCCCTCGGGCACTGCCAACAGACAGTAACACTCTGGGCTGGCTGCTGGGTGGATTCCTCTCCCACCGCCAGGGCTGCTCCTCGAGCAGGTGGCCAGGTCTGGAGGAAGCCTTATTTCCCATCACCCACATGCACGCTGCTTGGCACCGGGATGCCAGTAATTCTCTTTTATGAGGGTGGGAAGCAATTACTAAGTTCTTAAGCCAGGAAGAGTCTTTGAGAGGCATGACTTCTTCCTTGCTAGCATTGCCATATGCTCCCTTTTACTTCAGCAAACTAAATGCACATAAAAAGGACATTCATCGATTCTTCTGACCTGGCACCTACTCATCCCGGCTACACAGTCCAGGACATGTTGTTTACCAGCAGCAACATCAGGACCCTCTTATTATTCTTACAGGCTTAAAAATAAAAACAAACCATGCTTTAATGCAGGGAAAAGGTACTACAAACAGCTAGGAACTACATGGCCCAGACGCAGAGCTTCTCCTTTTGATATCATTAGGCATCAGCCTAAAGACTGGTAGAAATTTATTTGCTAAAAACTGGTAGTCACTGACTTGCTGGTTTGTTTTTAATCCATGCTTTGCAGATTGCCTTTATCCATTGGGGAAGATGAGAGCTCTCATCTTCCTGCTGCTGCTGACACTGTTCTGGTACCCCACAGGAAAGGAAAAGCAAGGCCATAAAGAGGAATCTTGCAAGGAGGTTAAGATGCCTCAGAGACGTTTGTTGACCCAAGAGTGCTGGATGAGAGGTGTGAGTACTGTCCAGCAACATCTTGCAACATCATCTATTTCCCAACTGCTGGAAAATGAAGCACCATAAATACTTCACTGACACTCAGGAGCCTAAAGCATGAGCCACGGTACTGAAGATCAGAGATCAGGGAGGAGGGGACAGGAACAGGCAAGAGAGGCTTTTTCTGCACTGAGTAGCTCATCCCACCTCTGCTTTGAGATTTAAGGTCTGGTCATATCATGACTATTAAAATTCTGTATTAAAACATTAAAACATGAGAAAACTTGAGTAAATGCAGCACATATAATTTAACAGGAGCCAAAATCTAAGCAAATGGTAACAAAAGCAACTGCACTGTAAAAAACTGAAAATGCTTATGACTTCCTGAACACAAAAGGCACCCAGCTATATACTGTGCATCACAAATCACTGCCAGCAGCTGAAAGTACTTTAACAGTCTACTGAGTTTGGAGGTTTTAATCAGTTCTACTTAAAATTTTATAGGGGAAAACCAATTTCTGTAACTCCCCTTTGTAAAAATAAATTTTCAGAGGCAGGCGAGTCTGGGGTTAAGTAGTTCCAAGACTGTAGATCCTGCCTGAGCAAGAACATTTGCAGAGATGAGATATAAAAGAACACTAAACAACTCTTCCCTTGCAAGCTAAAAATAAAACACGTGAACTCCTGCTTCCTTTCAAGATGTAAAACAAACCCTCAGTTACTTGGGACAGTCTTTCCCTGATTGGTGCTACAGCCCATCCTTCCCCGTGCTCCATCTTCGGTCAGTCCTTGGCAGTTGTTACAGCAGGTTCACAAATGGAGTGCCCTGGGTATTGGTCCCCTATGGAGAACACGATCTCCCTCAACTCAACAAGTAACTCTCGTGGCACTGGATGTGCTACAGGACACAGAAAGGACACCCAGCTCCTGATCTCAGGTAGCACTTGCACAGGCAAGGCCTCCCTCACTCATGCCCACTCTGGTCTCTGTGCACATCCAGGACAGGAGCTGCTATGTGACCCAACACAGCCCTCATCCAAAAAGGCAGGAGGGAGGTCCCTGTGACACATTTTGCAGTAAGTCAGAGCTGGATACTGCCCTCTGCAACCAGCCCTGGCAACTCAATGCTGCAATTAGCCTACACCAGATTTGCCTTTCCCCATGAGTAAACTCTTATTTGTAAGGAAAATGGTGGTTTAAAGCTGTTTTCAGCACAGCAATCTAACTAAAGGTGGATTCCTTGTGCTGAAGTACTGCAGTGGAGTTTTCCTGATCACTTGCATTGATTCAAGGACATCTGCCTGTCTGCAGGGTCTGGAGCAGTGAGGAGAGTAGGAGACAGCTATGGGTTTGCCTTGGCTTACAGCTGCCAAGAGAGCAGGATCTGACCTGAAAGGAGGTGAACAACCAGGCTATCACCAAAGTGTCTGGAAACCTCATCCAGCAGACCTCCTCTTTCCATGGCGGCAGAGAAAGAGAGGGCTGAGGCAAGATCTACCCCACAAAGATGGGTTCAGCTCCCACAGCCTAAGAGTGCCAATTCCCATGGTGCTGGGGGATCCAACTCATGGGGCAGCAGATGTATGAGGAGGCAGAGGTGCTGTGTGTATGCTCCAAGATGATAAACTCCAGTATTTCCTGAGTCATACACATGGCAGTAAGGAGCTTTTCAGGGCTCACAACCAGTCAGAGATGATTTTCCTTCATCACCTATTTTGTCTTTTCTCTTTTGTACTCTCTCAAGAGAAAAAGCTGAATTACAAAACCCCTTGTCAGTGTTTGTCAAAGATGTCAGATTACTTAAGAGACTACTTAATTCAGCTGCTCACTCTGAATATCCAACTAACCTGGTCCCTTTAATCCCCAAGAACACTTAGGCACATGAGGCTGTTCCAGAGCCCCAAACCTTGGAGTGTAAAAAAAAATAAAATCCTTTAAGTTGATGCTAAAAATAAACAAAATATTTTAATTGTCATTTAGTTAGGACTTGAAATGAAAAAATAAATAAAAATGGACCTTGGTTCTAAGCTTTAGCCCTAACTGTAACAATGTTGAACTATGTCTAGTCTGGGGCTAAAGGTACCCCAGGAAAAGGAATGAAATTCTGAGAGAAACAGTCTAAGATCTATCTAAGATCCATTAAGCTTCACAAAAAACCTAAATGCAGTGCATTCCCCCATATAATTTCATCCTCAGGAGTTAATTTACTGCTTTCTTAAAGAAGAAGATGAAGGTTCATATAAAAAAAAAAAAAAAAAAAAACAAACAACATCTGCACTCCCACATCTCCAAAACAATTAACTTGGCTAACTCTGTTGGGGATAGCAGCAGAAGTAACAGAATTTCTTTCTCACTCATAACAATGTACATTCATTTTTCCAGTCTGAGCTCTTACTCTCTGGAGAGTGGGAGGTTGGATGTTGTGGCCCCCCCCCCAACTTTGGCCTTATCATAAATAGGCAGAGTGGGCAATAATCTCTACAAATGAAATGCTGAGGACACCAATAGGGCTTGGTGATCAATAATTCCTCTACATGGGACAACAATGGAAAGCAAGTGCAGTGGTTAAAGACATGATTAGTGGCAGTCAATGATCACCCAACATGATATTAAGGAAGAGTTTCTTACTATCTAGGAATGTTTGGTAGTTCCTTGGAGGTAATTCAGCCCTCCAGAAACAAGCAGCTTGTGTCATTCTCTGGTGGTTTTCAGGTTCAACACACTGGAGCAGGACAGGAGAGCCCTGTTCAGTTGGTTACTAGCTCTGGTCATCAGAGCCAAAAGGTGGCAAGAGAATCTCTCCTATCAATGGGCAACAGATGAAATGGAGAAACCAGACTCTTCTCTCTAGACCTTCCACTAAAACAAACAAATAAACAAGGGCTAGAAATAATACTCCACAGGGAATGGTTTCCCCCCTACCCCCTCCCCTTCTGTTTATAGAAAGCAGAGAGCACTGCTTCATTTCTTAGGGATCACAGATCTTTTTCTACAGATAGTACTACTTGTTAAAACCACTACAGTGGGCTGTTGAGTAATGTCCAGCTCTCCTACCATCAGCTAACCCATATGGCCACACACCATGGTCAGAGAATGCAGACCCCAGGTATCCTAAGGAGACAACATCAGCATGCATGGTTGGAGTGCAAAGAGAGATTTGGGGGTTTAATCAACTTTCTTGGCAATGCAAAAATGAAGTAGTCTGATTGTGGTGCTTAACATCAGTGTTTAGGTGGCTGCTCTTACAGCAGTAGCCTCATGGAGCTTGCAACTGAACTGTGTAACAGACACATAAAGTGGTTGGGGTTGGAAGGGACCTCTAAAGGTCATCTGCTTCAGCCCCCTGCTCAGGAAGGGCCATCCAAAGCCTCATGCCCAGGACTACAGATGTCCTACCAGGAACTGCTCAAGTCTATCCAGTATGACTGTGTGACACTTCCAAAATCCTTCTCAGGGTAAACTTTTAAAGTAGGTGATTTGTAAATGCTAGGACAAATGACCACATTAAAAAAAATAGTTAAACTGATCTTCAGAGTTTAGGTAAGGCAGCTGCTCCACACCACCACTCTTCTGCTCTATGGCTCTGCACAGATGCAACAAAAAGCTGAAACCTCTCAGTTCAGGAAAAAAATGTTATTGAATCAGTTAAGAGCTGAAGCCCAGAGAACCCAGGGAATGGGGCAGTCTATTTAGAGCATTAACCACATTTTGTTTACTGCTTAGGATGAATTCATCATGCAAACAGTCCAAAGTGAGATCCTGGCAAGGCTCTAAAAGCACTCAGAGAGGCTCAGACCAGAGACATTCTACATCCTTATTAGGCTGTGGATCAAGTCCTGAGCTGGATTCAGCAGTCCTGCTTTGCCTGAGACTTTGATTTATGTGCAGAATCACCACTATCTTAACATGCATCTGATCACACTGTGGTTGTGCTGGCTATAGAAGCATGAAACTACAAACACTGAGCTGGAACCAATGCCCTTGTGTTAGAAGACTGGAGGAGGATGAGCAGAAGGACTCTTGTCCCTAAGGAAAATGAAAATATTTGCAAATTAAAGTAGAAAGTAGCCCAAAGCATGAATCTAAAATATATGTCAAATCAAATTTTTGATTTATACCAAGGCCATGCCTGCTTACTCAGCACAGAATTTACTTCTAGGAAAAGAAATAAATCTACCTCTCTAAAAATGTCACTGTGTTTATTGTTGTTGAACAGCAGAGTGCTCAGCAGTTTCAGTTGGCCTATGCAGAGGCTGGGTTATTTTTAAATGCTCATGCCTTTGGATATTGTGGATAATAGCAGGGAACCAGGTAGAAACAGGCAGATGGGGCAGTTCCAGGGGATTAAAACTTTCCCACGACGCTTTGGTATCTGAATACAGTTACTTTAGCTAGTTGGGCAACCAGCAAACGATCCTCACGTAACAGTCACAAGTGGATACAAACTTTATGCACTTAAGAGTTTATGTGGAATGAACTGTTTGCTTAGTCTTGTGCACATGAACAGATGTACCCTTTATAGACATAAATTGAGGGGGGAGGGGAGGGAAGACACCAGATCTGCGTGGTACCAGCCCTTTAGTTCACCTCCCAGCTGTGATTCCTTCACATACAAGCACATCCCAACACAATCCTTAGAAGCTCACTACTATTCTGAATCCACACTTTCCCACTTGGCTTAGAATCACAGAACCACACAACTGTGGAAAAGACTTTTGACATCAAGGCCAAGCGCTCACCTGGAGCTCACAATCCCACCACTACTGCGAAGCTACTACCACTAAACCGCATCCCTAAGCACCACATCCATGCATCCTTTAAACAGCTCCAGGGAAGGTGACTCCACCACCTCCCTGGTGTTTGCTAATCCTTTCTTGAAGACATTTTTTGTAATACCCAACATGCACCTCCCTGGGCACAGCTTGAGGCCATTTCCTCTTGTCCTATCTCTTGCTGAACGTGAGAAGAGACCAAACTCCACCTGGCTCCAACCTTTGAGGTAGTTGTGGACAATTCCTTTGAGGTTGTTCACGTATGTGCATACAGGCACCAATAACATCTGGCACCTCCAGGCCAGCAGAACTCCTGCTACTTAAACCACAGTAAGATGACCACACTACAGGCGATGAGGTACAAAGAGAAGCTACCAATGCTAGTACTTTGTGAACAGAGCAGAGAGAATCTGGAAAACCACTCCTGTCAGAAATCAGGGCATCACTGCCTCACTGCAGCACACTGACCATAGTGCTGAGTCCAGCAGGCAAACTTTCTTGTACCCAATGGCAAGATTTTATAGAATTATCATAGAATTATGGAATGGTTTGGGTTGGAAGAGACCTTGAAGATCATTTAGTTCCAAATCTCCTGCCACGGGCAGAGACAACTTGCACTAGTCCAGGTTGCTCAAGGCTCTGCCCAGCCTGGCCTTGAACACTCGCAGGGAGGAGACATGCACCATTTCACTGGGCAATTTTCTTTGCTTCTGAAAGCAAATGTGCAGTGCCTCCTGAAAGACCCTGCTGATAGCTAGATCCTGCCCAACAAAAACCAAGCAGCCAAGCTGGGCTCTGGTGTTGCCCAAGGCAGATTTGTTCCACCTTAACTTGGGAGTTGTTCATGAGGTAGCTTGCCCAGAGTTCTTTGACAACCTGTTAGAGGGTGCAGTGGGGTTCATAGCCTCTGTCTTGCCACGCGATGGCAAGTGACAGCCGCCAAACCACTTCTTAATGTGGTTTCATCTTCCTGATAAGACTATGTCTGTATTAGTAAGTGAAACTGGGTAAGGGAATGCTCCTGGGAGTTGGAGTTGTTGCCTACAGCCCTGCAGTGGTCCTTGGCATGTTTTTGTCCTAAGCAGCCCTTCTTCCTCCAGCAGGCTCCTGGGCACAGACCCAGGACTTGCAGGGGCCAGAGACTGTTCCAGCAGGGTATTTGCTTGCTGCCACCCACCTCTGGAGACTCAGTTCAGAAGTATGGGCATGTGCTGTGCCTTGCTAGTGTGTCCTGGTGCCAGAGGCATCTCTGCAGCACGTTTAGTGGAACTGACATACCCCCAGTGTCTCAGTCACTGAGCTACTCAGTATGCTGAGGTCTCTACCTCTTCAGCTAGATCCTTAAATCTGGATGCCAGAGCTCTTTCCACAAGGAAGTAAAAATGACACATTGCTTAGAAAAGTTCATGTTTCAAAATCAGCCTTTCCCCTTTGAAATAATAACAATAATGCTAACAATAAATTCCAGACCAGCAGACTTACCTGAATGAACTGCCACTTTCCCAGCAGTATTGAATGCATCCCCTCCACAGCCACGAATGAGAATCTTGACAGAGATTGTTCAGACCTAAAACTACCTGATAAAGATCATAACCTCTAAACCCACTGTTTCTGTGCTCTTTTAAAACCAAAATGCACACTGAGGTGCTCTCAGCAGCCTGAATTTGACTCTCTCAGAGAAAATTCCAGCCTTCCTCTAGCAATGGCCAGATGCTCAGAGCAAGAAACAAAGACAGAAACCATCCCTGCCTGAGTAATTGCCCTGCTCTAGGATATGTCCTTGGCAAGCCTAGACAGTGTGTAGACAGAACTCATTGAAAACTCTGGTACCTCAGAAAAGGTACTGCAGTGCTAACAGTTTCTGCAAGAACCAATATTTTACATTCAAGTATCCTTAATTCCAAATAGAGGTTATCAAATGAATAGAGGTGGTACTAAGATAGGACAAATCCTAGGGGAGTATGAAAACGGAGATGCTCTCAAAAAGAGTTGCTTTTGTTCCCGAGTAGAGGACTGACAGTAGCACTTCCTTCCAGCTAGAAAGAAAACCCTCACACAACACAGTATGGCTCACAGCAGTGCTTCTGGTATGTGTTGTGCTGCCTGTTACCAGTGCCATTAGCAGTGGTGCTTTCTGTGAATGAGCCATTTCTCCACTCAGTGCCTACAACGTTTTTTTCCTCTTCTACTGTGTAAGGTGCGAATTCCCTGGGACAAGCCAGTGTCACACATCCTGTGAACTACATATTTCATCTGAGAGAGGGAGTTTTACTTCCTTCAGCACACAGCCAGAGGCAAAGTTTCATCACCAAAGCTATGTTTAATGTCAGTAGAGTGAGACCACTCAAGCTGACATCCTAAACCCACTTCTTAGCTGATTATCCGAACAGTTGTGTTGTTTAAAGGCCACTTGATTCATATGATTGGAAATTAACTGTCAGAGATTTTCACTTGAAATTGTACAGCCAACAATTTAAGTCTTTGGGGAATTTAGGATTTTTTTTTTTCTTCTTCTTTTAAGCCTTTGTTTCTAACCCCATACACAGGAACTAGCATTTTGTTTGCAGACAGAATGCTGTGGTGAGGCTCTGGTCACAACACCTGGTACATGGCAGGACAGCAACAGCAAAACTGTGTTTGTGCTCTGCCCTCCCATTCCCCTCTCTAGCCTCCAGCAAACATGGTGCCTTCTTTGTCCATCTGTTACTTCTCATCATGAACACAGAGGGACTCTTACCTCTGCTGCCCTTTTTGTACAGAAGCCTCCTGTACGCTGTATTATATTTCAGACATCAAAGTGATCATTGCTAGTCTAGGCCTATGCCAATGGCTACGTCAGTTTGGGGGTAAGCAGTGACAACCTCAGCACCATACAAGCAGAGAAGATGGCTTTGGCACCCAGCCTGGCCTGCACAGCAGTTATTTCTGTACACACAAAACCACTTGCAAAAGCAATATATGCTCACAGTTGCTTTCTCTGCTCACCAGCTCGCACAGTTCAGCATCTTTCCTTTCTGTGGCATCTTGTTCACATTTCCCCTGCAAAATCTACAACCTGGGAAATATGTTTGTCCACAGAACATACCAGCTACTTTCCTCTCTTCATGTCAGTGTTTTAGTCTGAGCAGCTGGCAATCCATTTGTTCAGGTAGGGTAGCCCAGATTGTATTTAAATAGTGGTTGAGCTGAATATTGTTTTCTCCACCCTTTAATATTCCACTGTACAAGGTTTAACACAGATGACAGCATGTGAAGTGGACTGTGCTTCCCTGGAGAAGAAAGTCAGGCGGTGCTGGGACACTGGATTTCTTCTTTCAGTTTGTTTCCAAACATGTATTTCTCCACAGTGGGAAAAATCTGCCTCAGATAAACAAAAGGCTGTGCCTTTAATAAACCACTTAACCCCGGATGACTTTTTTCAGTTGTCCAGCTGATGAATTATTATACACTTTTGGAAAGTGCAGAGATGGAGTCACAGAGACATGGTCATACCCTCTCTGCCTGGGCCAGATTATTCCTCACTGAGCACTCAAAACACATGAGGTCCAATGAGGTGAAAGGCAGGAGAAGGGAGCACAGAAAAGTTTGTGAAAGATCAGAAAAAAATCTGACTGGGGGAGGGCTTTTTTTGTTTTGTGTATCTCTCTTAAAACACAACTCCAAGATGCCAGGAATTTGTGTTTTCAACAGGTCTAAGTTGGCTTTGTAAAAACTTGCAAACTTTGCCTATTATTTATCCTTAAACCATTACTACTAGAGAAGAAACTGAAGTAGTAGCAGCGAGTCTGAAGACAGGAAAGGGCTATATAAATAAGATCTTTCAAGGGGAAAGAGATCTCACAGCATTCTAAACTGCTAAGTTATTTTCCATGATAAAGAATTTATTTAGGCAGCCATAAGAGGATTGGGGGATCAATAGAGAAATGTATCCAAAAGTATTAAGTAGCACTGAAACATAATTAACTCTTTGCTGCCCCCTCCATCATGTCTTTCACATTGTTCTCAAGCACACCTATTCCTGTGGATGAAATGCAGCAAGCATGGGACATTTAACCTGTGGCAAGTAAGAGTCATCTGCCTACAGTGAACAAAACAGAAAGCTCCTCCCCGAGAGAAGGGAGATGCTGAAGAGAATGGCCACAGAAAAACAAAGCAGACCAGAGGGGAGATGTTATCCTAACATCAGGCATACTGGTGACAGGAGGATTGTTTTGTACTGGCCAATGTTCCATAACCAAGGTTTCAAACTGTGCTGTATTTATTTTCCTTCTGGTTGTTTCCCTCCCCTCACAGATCTGTGTAGTATACCTAAAGAAGTTTTGGGAAACACTTCTTCACAAACCAAATGGACAGGAGCTTTGAAGGCAAGACATTTCTTTTCACCCAAGACCATGCTGCTCAAGAAGAAGCAGGGTCCCTCTCCCCTTCCCTGCCAGAGAGCAGTCAGAAGCATCTTTTGGTCTCTAGGAGGCTGTGTGGGTTATGCATGCGTTGAAGCTCCAAAGTACTTCAAGATCCTCAGCTGAGGCTGTTCTGAAGGCTAAGCAGTGTAACTACCACAAAGCCCTGGATGTTCTGCCACCTTCACTCAGCAAAACAAGAAGCAATACCACTTTACATGCAGAATTACTCCTGCAGAACTAGGAAACAAGAACATTACCTCTTTGCTTCAGCAGTTTCAATGTGTAAGAGACAGGAGATGCCAAAGTTCAGGTTGCCTACAAAACTGCAGCCTTGCCCTTGTTGTGTGTAAGGCTTAAGGATGCAGACTGTGACTCCTCAGCACACACTTCTCTCCACAACCACTTCCTCTGCTGATCACTTGATTTGTTGTAAACCAAACACTGGAGCTCTGTGTCTCCACAAGCTGTGTGAGGACAAATACGACACAAAGCCTGCCAGGAACAACACGGACAGCATGAAGCTGGCATGGAGGAAGGCTCTCCAGCACCTGCAGAGGGCCTGAATCCATCAAAGATCTTTACCAGCAGATGGATCTCAGCGCAGGACAACTACTCTGGATTTATTTTCCCCTGAAGGCTACTGTAAAGGCCATGTGTGGGCAGACTTGCAGAGGGACAAATACCAGAAGAACTCCTCACGCAAAGGTCATGTGCACTGCTGAGGTTTAGGTCCCTGCTCCAAAACATGACCTAACTTAAGAGCATGCCACAGAAAATACCTGAGGTTTTCTTTTAAAGTGAAGCAAGCAACTTATTTTTATGCTTGCCCTGTTCTCAGTCTTACTGAATCACTTGAGCTGAACGATTCCAAAAATACTCAGGCTGAAGAAAACAACTGGCCTGGAAAATTTCAGCTCAAAAATTAACAATTTCACAAATACCCCCAAAGCCAAGGTACTATAATGGGAGTGCTGGGCAACCTTCCTAACTGGCACTGCTACCAATCTATTACACAGTCAGGACTTGATGTGTTTTGTTTATAGCAGACCACATTAGCAACTACTGCAGAGAGCTGAAAATAAGCAGGACAATAAAAAGAGGAGGGGAGCAGAAAGGAGGTAGAGCTGCCAGCTGAACTCAGATGAGCTCAGAAATCTGTTCTGTGTCCAGTCTGGACAGTGAGAGACACCAACGGACAGCTTCTTGTGCCTAACAAAGCTGTATCAGACACATGCACATCACAGGAGGCTTTCACAACGTGAACAGTCTCTGTCTCTCCAAGGTCATGTGCCCCAAAGCCACAGCCAGTCAGGCTGCCGCTTAAAGGCAAGTGGAGCCGTACAGGCTGTGCAGATAAAATTATCACAGCCGTACTTCGGCGGATGAAAAAGAAACCAGAGATGGGTGCTCGGATTAGACTCGAGAAAGAGGATACCTAGACAAGCAACAGGCAGTTCTATTTGTGTGCCAAAAGGAAAACAGGAGCAGGTTTCACACAAACCAACCTTTAGAGAGAGAGGAGCAAAACAATTCCTCCTTCTGAGGCACCGAACAAGCATTTCCAGAGCCATCTGAAGACAGATCTGTCTGAAGGACTATGAGGAGCTCTCGGCACTGAAGTCTCCTTTCCTAATTCATTGGGCAAGTTTCAAATGTGTCTGCTAATGGCACATGGAGGGCACAAAAGACCAGGCCTAGAAGCCAGGCTCTGAACATATGGTTTGCAGCTCTCAGAACAACTCCAATCAAGTGAAAACCGGTGGAGGTTTAACAGCTTTTTATTTTCTGCTAACTCCAAAATTAATAACAACAAACAAGTAGCCAGCAACATGTTCTTTGCCACTGCAGTGAGGTTGTGTATGTGAGACTTACCAAGAAAAGGCAGTTTTAGAAATTTTAAGTGTCTATTGTATAAAAATTAGTGGTTATTACAGAAATTTTAATATCTTCAGGCAGGCAAAAAGCAGATTTAGAATTGCAATAATGTATTTGGTTTCCTGGGAGTCATAAAGTTAAGCTATAAAGTTCTGACATCAGGTCAAGAGAACTCATGGCACACTAGAAACTATTTCAGAATGAATTATGGTCAGGTAGAGCTGTCATTTGGCAGATTATAATACCAATGTCCTACTCAATAACCATACTTATAAAGGATGTTACTTTTAAATTTGTAAGCGGTTTTTTGCACCTCTTACCTGCAGTAATGTGTGATCCTATCTCTGGACTGCCTGTTACACTAATATGAAGTGACACTTCTTTACCAAGGGTTCAAATTTGAGTTGACCTTCCATTCTGCCCTGGACAGGTGAATGAATCGGGCTGTCAGTTTTGTAATAACTAGTTGAATTTTACTTTTAATAAGATTTCCAAGGGAGATTATTTTCCAAGCAGTTCTACCCATCAATTTTCTGTAGGGTCAGAAAAATTGTTTTTCTGGATCATGAATTGCATACGACAGCATGGATAAATTACAAGTACAACATTTGATAAATAGCAGACAAAAGATAAGGAGTTCACCTTTAATGAAGAGTTGAATTGCAAGTATTAAGGTCTGGCATGGTAAGCAAAACAGGAGAAACTCGGTAAGGAGCGCTGTATTTTGTCAGTGTGATTGCCATGTGTGACTGCTTTCTGTGGACTCTGTTCAGAACTACAGCTGCTGAGCATCTCTGGAGATCAGGGTAACACTGCAGCTAAAGCTATGGGAAGTGCCTGTGCACTGTCTTCCTCCACAGCATTTCCAGAGCGTGAAACAGGGTTATCGGCTGAATGACAAATGAATGAACGTAGGAATGAATGAGAGTCCTGTCCCAGAAAGCCACTAAGGCAGGGGGCAGCAGGGGGCCAGAAAGCTAGGGGGGTTCTTTTCCCAACACTCAGCCAGTCTCATCTCTGGGATTTAACTCCACTAGAATGGGTAAAGCACATAAATGGTCTTGGGATCTCTTCACTTCGGTGTCCATCAAAGCCTATCTCCCCTCCCTGCCCCACAACCACATACAGTCAGTTTGTTCTGGACTGCTGCTGGCCAGGTGAAAATGAAGGGAATGCTGTTTTTCTCAGCGTCCCTCAATCAGAGAGGCTGTGAAGGGCACATATGTGCAGCACCTTGGTCTACAGAGGGGGTCATGGAAAAAGGCAGACTCAGAAGAATAGAAGCAGAGAGCACGAACCACCTGGGGTTTTCACCACAGTGGGGCTCAGGATGGCAACAAAGAAGATCTCATTTAAATTGTAAAGCTCCCAAGGTATCATCATGCTGAGTGAAAGTTTCAGCAAAGTTTCACTAAGACAAACTCAGATTTAAACTATGCCTGTCACTTTAAATACTGCTACAGGAATCACAACTGCTTATTTTCCAGGATGAAGAGTGAAAGGACTTAGTTGGGAACCAACTATTCATTACACAGACTTTACTTCCTGGGAGAACTAAAAATCTCACTTGCCCAAACTTTAACACCTGAAAAAGAAGATAATTTACAAGTGTTCAATCCGTTCTCCTGCTGCATTCACCCCTTCCTGCAACCTTTGGGAAACCCTGCTCTTTATTTAAAAGCCAAGTCCTCAGGTATGGCTATAAATTCCCCAAACCTTTCTGACCTGTTGCCTACACCAAGATGGGAATTTAAAGTGACCCAGCCTGTACCTCCATACTTAATGTGGTGCAAAAGTGCTTCAGGACAGCTGCAGTTCTGCAGTTGGGCCTTTTCCTTGCCTTCCCGTAGGATCTCTTCAGGTATTGGAAGGCTGCTCTAAGGTTCTCTTAGAGCCTTCTCTCCTCCAGGTAGAACACCCCCAGCTCCCTCAGTCTATCCTGACAGCAGAGGTGCTTCAGCCCTTGGATCATCTTTGTGGCTGTCCTCAGGACTCGCTCCATGAGGGACATGGAGCTATCACAGTAGTTCTGTGTCCTTCTCATCATGGAGACGCCAGACCCAGACACAGTATTTGAGCCTTTCCTTTTCAAATCTGTGACAAAGAGTGTAATGATGGAAAGCCAGAAGTTTCAAAAGCCCACAAGCACCTTCAGTGCAAAGTCTTTTCACATCATCTTTGTACTCAGTGTACAGTATTAAAAAAAAAAAAAAATCATTTTAATAGCTGAGTCCTTATAAATTATTAATGTATTGTATTGCATGTAAGTGCTCTCCTGTTTCTAGGAACATCTAGTTGGGTAATATTCTCATTCGTGATTCATATGCATGTTCTTTTATAATTACAGTGAAATAACAGTTTCAGGGGAAGTGGCTTTTAAAAGTATGTTGGGTGCTACAGGAGATCAAAGTATAATAAAACTTACATGGAAGCAAAACTCAGGCATGAATAACAGCAGCAGCCGTAACAATGGCCTGAATAAACACATGTCATTCCAGACAGGATGGGCTGAAGTTCTCATCCCAGCAATTCATCCTGGAAGGCCATGTTCAGACGACCAAGCTGAGCAGATAAGCTCACACATATCACCACAACCACTTGCTGCAAAAATATATATACACATACATGCCTGGGGCCTCACTGGCAGGGAGACTCTCTCAGCACAGACCCTTATGGAGTGTTTGGGATCCTGGGCACAGGCTAAACATGCATGCAAAAACAGCTTCAGCAAAGAGCAGTGACTAAACCTGGCAGCATTTGTATCAGTGAGCAGAGAGGCTGCCAGAGGAGCTGAAAATACCTCAAGTTCATATCCCTGCATTAGCAAGAAGCAGAAAGCAGCCACAAAGTGTTCCAGAGATAGCTCTTCAGGGTCTAGTCACAGAATCATACAATGTTAGCAGTTAGAAGGGACCTCTAGAGATCATTCAGTCCAACTCCCTTGCCAACCCAGGATCACTTAGGGCAAGCCACTTAGGAATGCATCCAGGTGGGTTTTAAAAGTCTCCACATAAGAAGACTCCACAACCTCTCTGGGCAACCTGTTCCAGTGCTCTGTCACCCTCATAGTTAAGGAGTTTCTCCTTATGTTGAGGTGGAACCTCTTGTGTTCCACTTTGTACCTGTTGTTCCTTGTCCTATCACTGGGCATCTCCAAAAAGTGCCTGGCACCTTCATCTTGACACCCACTCCTCAGATATTTATAGACATTAAATAAGATCCCCTCTCAGCCTTCTCTTCTTAAGACTAAACAGCCTCATGTCTTTCAGTCTTTTGTCACAGGAGAAATGTTCAAGCCCCTACATTGTCCTTGTAGTTCTCCACTGGACTCTCTTCTGTAGGTCACTGTCTCAAACCGGGAAGGCCAAAACTGAATACAGTATCTGGATACAGTAGTAAGCTGTTGCTTTGCTTTAGTGAGGGAAGACATTGAGAAGCAGTGGTTGGGAGTGACATTTTGCTTGGCCATTTGAAATAAAAGGAAGTATTTTTTGCCAGCATGTGGTAAGCAGAGCACCAAACACCTCTTAATAGCAGAGCATCCCCAAGTTCAAGCAAAATTCCTCACAGCAACTGCAGCACTTCTACTACTGCCCATGCAAGGGCTCTGCAGCTCAGCCATCTGCAGCTCAGCCATCTGCATTAAATTGTATTCTGTTCAGCTGTAGGGCTTTAGCATTTGTCTTAGTAAAAGCAAATTGCAAGTGCAGCAATCAGTCGGTGAGCAGAAGTCTTTGTCACCCAGACTCATCACAGAACACACAGGTTAGCTTACTGCTTCCCAAATACCAAATTAAAACTGAAGAGGACAGCCTAAATCTGACTTCAACAGCTGAGGCAATGAGCCATGTCAGAAGATAAGGTTGGTTTGGTTTTTTGGTTTTTTTTTTTCCTGAAAATTATACAGCTGGGATAAAAATTATAGATTTGTTCAGAGTAAAAGAAATGCAGTAAGTAACATATCTGACCTATAAAAATCCTCTTAAAAAAAAATAAATTGTATTGAAATGCAATGCTTTGAAGGCAATATCCAAATACCACCATGCTTCTTCAAAACAAAGTTATATGGATCTTCTTTTGCCAAAACAAACTAGAGAACAGAGGCATTTCTGCAGCTTAAATTGCCCTGAGATTTCTGTGTAACCTCTCAGCTGAAATACTAACCCACAATGTAACATGAGAAAAGCAGCACATAAGGAGATAGGGTCTGAATGTCTTTCTTGGTTCCCAAGCAAACAGAAAGCTCCACAGCTTGTGAACAAATATTTCAGAAGCATCAGCTGAAGGGAGTGACAGGTATTAAAGACTGCCCCTGCCTTCCCCAATTACAGGAACTATCAGATTGAAGAGAGGAAACTTTCTTTTATTCCCCTGGCTATGGCATTTATTTTCATTTCCCTCAACAGCAATCCAGTCTTCTGCAGGATGTAGTGGCACTTAAAAACCTCGAGTGTGAAGGTCATGAACTGAATTAACTCAAAGGTTAAAAAATAATTTAACAAAGCCAGTACCAGGATTACTACAGCAATGTAAAAGGACATAACCATCATGGAGTCTGTGTCATTGTTTGTGTATATGAAGGGCTTCAGAGGGGTGGAAAATGTGAAAGATTTGTTTCTGATGCTGATTGCAGTAAAATTTGATGTGCTCTGTAACCCATGGCTATCCTGCAAGGCCTTGCCTGTGGGACAAGGTTCCACACTAGAAAATGCTGTTCTGTCACTGGGAGACACACAGGGGTGAGAAGACTCTCACTGCGGATGCCAGGAGCCCTGCCAAGTCCCTGTGTCTGAGTGTTGAACAGCCACCCAATGACATGCAGGGAGCAGAACCAGGTGGGACCATGCCCACATCCTGCCCTTGCTGGGGAAAAGCCAGAAACACCACCAGAAATGCACCAGCACAGCTCATGCAACAGGCTTCTCAGTCTGGCCAGCAACGGGAGCAGGATTGTTGGTAACACTGCAAAAAGTACCTGGATGCTGCTTGTACCCAGGCTGGGAGATACAGGGCTTGCTCTCACCACTGCTCTGGGATGACAGCAAAGGGCAGCATGTTGCTGTATTTCTGCCTGCCCTCTCAGATGTCTGCTCTCACCCATCCAGAGTGCAGCCAGCAGGATCACTCTCTCCCTGTCTGCACACTACATGACTCCAGCGCTGCCTGGGCTTTCATGCTCTACTGCTACACAGTACAACACTGAAGGTTTTCTGCTGAGACAACAGTCAGCACAAAGGCACTACCAGAAAACCCCCAAGCAAAAGCCACCTCTGACAATAGAAAGGTAATTCAGAGTGCACAAGTCTACACTGTTAACAGCATTGTGTGAATAACTTAACAGCCCTCTTCTATCTCTACTCTCTCTGCTGTCATACCAAAAGGTTTGAAGAAGCACTCCAAACGCCTGAGCCTGACCCTAAGGGGCTAAAAGCCTTAAACAGAAATTGCACATGGAATTCCTTCTCTTTCATAAGCTTCAGAAACACATTCTTTGAAATCCCCAGTGCTCTTCCATCAAACAACGTGGAGGTGAATAAATGTAGCAAAGAGCAAAAATATTATGGGGCAGATTCTTCTCTGCCTTTCAGGGCGTTGAACAGTCGCTTGTATCTGTGCAGTGTTCAGCGCTTGAATAGAAACTGTCAGTGTCTGACAAAGGCTTTGCACTCTGTTAGCAAAAAGCACCCATTCACATTTTCAACAGTGTTTTTTCGCTCTCCAAGAAGAAAGTTTTCCAACACAAACCATATTTCTCAAAGGCACTGCCAGTACCCAAGCGCTCCCCATGAAGACAGTTAACCGCACCCTACCCGTAGAAATGACGCTGCTCCGATCGCTTGCTCTGTTCCCTGCTTCTTCTGCCTCAGAAGATCCTGCCCCAGAGAAAAAGCAGAGTCAAAGGCTTGGGATACTCAGAGTTGAGTCCTGGAGTCAGGCTGCAGGAGGATCAAGAAGTACTGGGCTGAAGCAGCATGGAAGGGAGACATATCAAAGTGCAGTATCACTCAACCATCACGCACAGGTAATTGAGAGCATCTGAATTTGAAACCCCCGGTCACCATCTGGTGATAAAACACAGAGATTCTAAGGAGTCAAAGCAACCTCCTGCAAAAGAAATGCAAAAGACAGCAGCTGAGACCTACACAGTTGTGCCACTCCCAAAACTGGGTACAGAAGACAGCCTTTGGAATGAGCATGCTAAGCAAGACAGAATTAAAGGGTTAAAAAGAAGACAGGGTGATGCCCCTGTGCCTGCTTCACAACTCTTAAGCGTGAGACGGAGGTAAAATTAGGCCTAGCTGACCTTTAATAAAATGAATAATTTCCCAACACAGCAAGATGTTGTAAGTATATGTAACAGTTTTAAACACCCTAAGTGCTCTGCTTCTAATTAATTTTGCTACATATGAAATATTTGAGGAAAATGTGTACAATGTCTTTAATTTGTTAATTACCAGCTGGCTCCTACTGTGTGTTATTAAGCTACTATGGTAGTGACTAATGCCTCTGACAATACTGAATTACCAACAACACCTTGCGGAGGAATGTGACCCAAGCAGCCTAGAAAGGACTAGCTGCAGGTGTGTGTTTTCAGATAAAGATGGTTTATTAACCCAGGCATAAGACAACAAACAGTAAATAGCACAGGCACAAGTCCTGAGGAGGAGAGCTGCACCCCAAGCCCCATGTGCTGGCTGCCTGCCCCACAGGCACTGTTGTGTCGCATGGTTGGAGTGACCTGGACACGTGCATCTCAGGGTGTTTGCTCATGGGACAGATGTGGAGAAGTGAGAGCACCTGGGATTTCTCTCCAGTGGTGGTTTGGATGCTGTGAGATCTGCAGCCATGGTCCCCTGCTCAGTGGTTTTGTCAGGAGCACCGGATGTGCAGAGGCAGTGCCATACAGTGTTTCGACTCCTCTACTTCCAGACCCTGTTCCTGACGCTGTAGTTTCAGAGGCTTGGTGTTGCCATGACTTTGTGCACCCAAAAAGGGCCAGGCCCTATACCATGCCTTCAAGCAGCTTAGCAACTCCCTGATGTGAAGCACAGGAAGGAAATGTTGAAGTGAAAGCAGGCTGCAGCCATTCCCTTCAGCACACCAAGGGCAGGGCTGCTCAGCTGCAAGGGACCCCTAGGCAGGGGCTTGGGGACAGCAGGGACTTTGCATGGGGGAAAACAATGATGGTCAAAATGAAACAAATGTGCTTCTCTCTGCACAGTTGTATTCCAGGCATGGTCCTTTTCCTCTCACCTCTGAATGCAAGTCTTTTTTTTTCCTCCCTGTTTTTCAGTCACAGCACTTTCTGCCAAATTGATTAGATTAGTAACATTACAGCTTGGACAGGAACTTACAGGTCTTAACACTAAGTGTGTGAAACAACATTACTCTCCTTTCCAAATCCTCCTGGAGTGGCCAGGAAAGGCAGGCTTCCCTTCTGCAGTTGCATTAGAAAATTGCTGAACAAACCCATTCTGCTCTAAAAGGAAGGGACATATTTTCTTCCCTACTCTTAAGTAGGTCAATGAAAACATGATGTTGTGAGGATGAAACTGTTTTCATCCATCCTCTTCCCCCTAATGGCAGTTTCAAATCATCCCAATTTAATTATGTTTCTAGTGTTAGCCACAAGAAGATGGCAAGGTTGTTAACAACTGATCAATTGGTGGTCCTAAAGGCTGGGGTTTGTTCTTCCTTGCAGGCTTCTTCTAGCCTTAGGTATAGACATGCAATTCCTACACAGGGCACGTCACTGCACAGATAAGAAAAGCCTGCAAAGCAATCTGGATGTGAAATGCAACAATACACCACACAGCATAACATTTTAACTTTCAGCTCTGAGATTCCCATGGAGCTTTTACACCAGCGTGATGTAAAAAGATGTGACCTTTTTGAGGATGGAATTCTGACTATTGTCTACTCAAAATCTAAAGCAGCCACGCTGTGCACAGTGAACTTGCTCTGAATTAATACTGGCATAAACAAAGCCAGAGTATTTTCAGCAGAACTGTTTCATCCCATAGCACCTGGAGACTCCGCATGCATTTCATCAGCAGGGATGAGCCAGTAGCTAGAGAAACATTTAACTTGCAGCTATCTGAATACTAAATGCAAATTAAAGGCCACTGATAGTAAAAAAAAAAAAAAGAGAACATTTTTTGGGGGTGGGGAGAATCTCCCCCCCAGAAAAAAAATATTACATTACACCAGAGAGAAAAGAAAGTGCCTGATGAGAATACAGTCTGAAAAGAATACAGAATGCCTAAAGTCTTATCAAATGAAATTTTAAAATCCAAAATGCATGTTGCTTTTTTTTTTTTTTTTTTTTTTTTTTACACTGACTGCCTCTGTTTCAGAGCAGATGGTGTAAATCAGTTTTGGTGGCATTATCTGAAAAAAGGAAAAAGTAATTAATTCACCTCACATAATGCCTGTTGTGAGCTCTCACTCGCCCACGCAAGCACTCCAAAGGCCCTCTCCTGCGACCAAATGTTTGCCATAGCAAAGGTTACACGCTCTCACAACCCACTCCTTACATCTTCAGCCTGAAAACAAGAGGCCTGCCTAGGACAGCACAGCTAAGCACACACAAGTGGACACCATCCTGTCCCCAGTGTGGAATTTTTACCCCATCGAAACCCATGACTTCAAAGGGCACTTGGATTTCATCCGCAGAATCCAATTATGTGTTTCACATTTAGGATGGATTGTCAAGTGCCAGCTGACAGAGTGATGTCCCTAAGTATTTCAGGACAATGACATTTGAGCTGAAATGCAAAGCCAGCTGTTTATGCCTTAACCACTTACCTAAGGAACATTTCAAAATGAGGAAATTCTCTGATGATTAAATGCCTCTGCACCTCTGCAAAACACATCCCTCTGCTCTGCAGAGAGATCTTTCCACCACAATTCAGAAAGCATGTTTTTCATTAAGAAATTAATTCCATGTGCAGTATTACTACTAGTATCCCCAAATCATAATGATGGTAGAAAAGATGTGCAATTCACCTCCCACTGTGAGATAAAGTCAGATAACACTTCGCCTGTGCTTATTAAAGCCATTCCTAACGCCTCCACGATGGGAAACTCCACAGCCTCCACTGGCAGTATATTTCAGGGATCACATTTGCCTAGGGTTTTCCTCTTCTTTCTGACTTTACTTTAGACCCATTTCTCTTTGTCTGTGGGCACAGAAAAGAGACTGCTGTCTCTCTCTTTACAGCAGCCTGTGCTGGGCTATCTGCACTTGAAAATCCGCCTCGCTCCTACCCGCTCCCCAGCAGGCTGCTCTTCCTCTGGCACTGAACACCTAAACATCTCAGTTTCTTGTTCTGGATCTCTGGCCATTTTTTCTGCCCTCCTTTCCACTCCCAAAGTGGCCAGTGTTTCCTTGAAGAGCAATGCTGCAGCCTGCACACAGGACTCCAGATCTACACTTCCCAACCCTGCAGGTTGTATTCCCAAACACATCCCTGTGTATCTGTTTTGCTGCTTTTCCTTTACACCACACAACAGTTTGACACTGCCAATTCATGTTCAGCTGGAGATCCACAGGCAGGCTACCCCTTCTCTTCTTGCAGAGCTGCTGCCACACCAGTTGTTCCCCAGCCTGTCCTGATATTGAAAGCTACCAGCACACAGCTCAGCGAATCCTCTGCAGGTATGCACCACCACTGCAGGCCACTGTGTGCCCGGTGAGCCAAGAGTGCCCTTGCTACGCTGCCTCATAGAAGCAGCGAGTGGTCTGCCATTCTTCATTGGCACAGAGGGAAAAATACTTCAGATCCACCAAGGACTGGGTCAGTGTTTGCATAAGCTTCCCTACTTTTTATTTGCCTGTTCTATCTCCAAGGGGCAGGGTGGGAAAACAATTAGGAGTATTTCTTCCAGGGCTGAGACATGCAGTTTTACTTCCTTGCTCTATATTGAGTCTGTCAGTACATGTAGTCATGTCTAATGCAAGCCTGAGCAGTCACCTTCAATGGTGTACAATGGAAAAGGGATAGGACTAACGACCTGTGAAATAGGCATGGTCAGAACCTGCTAGGCTGAGGGTGCTTCCTGGCAAAGCTTGGTTTCTCCTGGGCATCACACACTGGATGACTTATGTAGTATTTTACATGCACAGTTACAAAAGCTGAAGCTTTGTGCACAAGCAATTTACTCCCAATTCCAGGAGAAGTGAGTGGCATGAAAAACTATCAGCCTACATACTTACTTTATGCCTTTCACACAGAGAACAGAGTTCCAGTGTGGATATCAAACAGCCTAACAGCAAGGATTAGGCCGTGCAGTCCAAGTCACTACTGAGTCAGGAGTAACTGCACATGGCTCTCAGCAGATACCTATTCACCTCCCAGTGGAAATGCACCATCCTGTGAAGAGCTCACCTAAGCCTGGAAGTTTTGAGTTTGGTTGTTTTTTTTGGTGGTGGTTGTTTTTTGGTTGATTGATTGGGGTTTTTTTAAAGGCTTTAACCTCTAGCACTTTAAATTCCATTTATGAACATCTCACCAGACAATGTAGATTAAGAACTTACATTTGCTTGGATTCTTTTCAACCTTCTGCTACCAGATTTATTTACTTAGCTGCATGGTTTCTGAAAGTGTATTTACTATCTTCCAGACTCACATAATTGCTTCTTGCTATCATCACTTTTGCAAGTTTCCTCTGCTTACACCCACTTCCTACGACAAAACTTTTTTTTTTAGTTGCTGTGCTGAATTTTATGCTTGACCTGAAATTTTACATACCAGGCTCAAGCCAAATGCATTATTCATACATTTTCAGTAGTTTTCAGAGTTAAAGTTATTGGAAAGATATGGCTTTACCTGTGCTAGAAGAGATCTTCTGTCATTCCTTTCCTGAGAGGCATTCATCCCTTCACGCTTTCGTACAAAACCTTGAAATGTGGCAAGCAGGTACAACTGCTATCTTTCTGCCACTATCAGCAAAGAGCCATTGAGCTTATTAACAAAAGGAGTATTTTATCCCCCTGCAAGGATGGTTCATAGGAAGTTTATGAGTGCAGGTGACTGCTTCACCAGCAGAAGGTCAGAACATTCTTGATGACTTCTATTTGAACTGACACAGGTCTGTGGGAGACTCGGGGAGCTTCTTGCAATTGAAGTTCTGTCTCCTGCAGAATTTTCCTCCATAACTGAGACTCTTTAGGTAAGTAGAAGAGATGAAGCAAAATCTTTTGCTGAATTATCACTTCTGGATGAGCTGCCAGCCTGTCCCTGTTGTTGTGGCTGTGTGTTTGATATGTCAGACAAAAACCTCATCCAAATCTATGGCTGGAATTAGAGGGAAGATTACTTGGAGGCTGGAACAAAGACATTACCAACGGTCTGGCAGGTGGTAGAGAGGTGGGAAGTCAGAATAGTTTGAAGGGGAAGTAATGTGATAATCAGAAGTGGATTTTTAAAAAGAAAATCATGACCTGTTTACAGAACAGCCAGGCAGAGCACACAGCTGGACTCTGCTCTCCTTGCATTCCTGTACCAGCACTCCTTGTACCTGCATTGAAACTGATGTGATTTATTTTCCCTCATAAGATATGCAAACTGATCAAACTTTTAAAGACATAAAGCATCTTGCATTTTGTTTGATCTGTGTGGAAATCCATTTTGTCTGTGTATGTTCAAAGAAAAGTGAAATATTTGTAACTGCAATGGCAATTTAAAACACAAAACAAATACCAAGATAAATGCTTCCAAACTTGGATATATGATATGCCTTTTTTCCTGGGTTCTAGCCACCTCTCCTAGATTAAATTTAATTCCTCAAGTAGGTGAGGAAGCTTTCAGTTACACAAATTTGTTAAGACTATGTGTGAAAAGAATGGTAACATTTCAGAATTATCAGGTCAAAAGTTAGAATAATGTTTAAATCATTGTGTTGCCTTTGTAAGTTAATGCACTTTTTTCAGATGTAAAGTTAGTCGCTCCTCAGCCAGTTTAAAGACTGATCTAAACCCAGGGAAGGGATTACATTTCCGTATCACACACACAGGATACAGCAGCCTTCTTAATCCAATCTGAATGAGCTGTGCATTAAAAAAAAAAAAAAAAAAAAAAGAGAGAGGGACAGAAACATGTGACAGTCAAACTATCCCTGCTTTAGAAATCTGGAAAGAATGAGAAGTGTTTCCTGATCTTGTTTCAAGGACAATGTCACAATGTCCCATTAAGAATGAACGTGGGTTGAAAAGGGAGCAATTACTAGAAAGCACAGACTCTTGTTAAATAGTGTATTTAAAAACATAGCAGGAAAGCCCAAGATTACCAACTAATTCTATCTGCAGATGTTACTTGGTTATGAGTGCTCTAAGAAAACTTCAAGGAATCACAGAATGGGGTTTGAGTTGGAAGGGATCTCCAAAGGTCATGCAGTCCAACCCCCCCTGCAGTCAGCAGTGGCATCCTCAACTAGATCAGGTTGCCCAGAGCCCTGTCCAGCCTCACCTTGAGTATCTCCAGGGAAGAGGCCCCAAGCACCTCTCTGGGCAACCTGCTGCAGTGTTCCACTACTCTCATGATAAAGAACTTGTTCCTAACATCCAACCTAAATCTGCTCTTCTCTAGTTTGATGCCACTGTTCCTTCTCCTATCACTACAGGTCATCGTAGTCCCCTTCAGACAGCAGAAGGTCATTATAAGGTCTCTTCTCCCTCCGCCTGTCTTTGTAGCAGATGTATTCCAACCCCTGACCATTTTTGTGGCACTCCAAGCACATTCCTCTCTGTGCTTTGCCTGTGCTTACTAGTCACAAGTTCTCAATGAACTGTTATTAAAGGCTACTTGCTCATGGATCTGTCTCTCTCTCTTTTTTTTTTTTTTTTTTTTTAAGTTCCACCAAATGCAAATATTCTTGCAAATTTACAAGGAGGTGTTTCATATCCAAGTAGTCTTAGCTTTACAAAAGATGTAAAACAAGAATGCAGTACTTAGGTACCACTTTTCATCCCCTGATCTCACGGCACTTCAGAGAACAGGGCAAGTATTGCTGTCACAGCTCTCAGAACAGGGTACTCCAAGGTCCCGGCCTGATCTGTCAAAGATCACAGGCACAGAAGCCAACTTGCTCCCTCCACTGCCCTAGGGAAGGTTAGGTTCAGCAAGCAGAGCTACCATCATGCCAACAAATAAATTCATAAATTCAGATTCATTATTTCCACTGCTTTCCTGTCTCTTCTTCATTACTCAGAATATAATCCCCAGCTCAGGCTTTATAGCTAAATGCAGGCAGAGCACACACAGGAAAGATCCAGTAAAACTTGGCTTCCTGTATTACCCCCCTGCCAGGCAGCATGGTTTTCGGGAGACTATTAGGTATCAGACATTCTCTCAGCTACCACAGCTACAATTAGATGCATTTTTAAGCACCCTATTAGTGGGAAGTATCACTGTGTTTTCAGGTAAAGTCACTTCATACAGTAATAATTAGCTCAGGAAGTACTTTATTCCCTGATACACTGGGAGCCAGAATCAATTGTTAAGTGCAGGAGGTCCCGCACCACTTGGACTAGCAACTTCCTTGGGTTTCCAGGGTGGACTCAGAGGTGATAATACAGCTGCAGAAGACATCATAATTGCATTTAGTCCTGGTTGGCAGTGTTTTGGGGGTTCTTTTTTTTTTACAGAATCACAAAATTACTGAACTGAGGCTTTCTGCAGCACGCTGCATTGTATAAAGCATTGACTGTCACACTCTGCCAAAACAAATTAGCTGCTGTCACTGGCAGCAGTTTCATTAGGACCCAGAGGAAATTGTATCACTTGAGCCTCTTCTAGGTACCTTTAAGCTTAAAAAAAAAAAAAAAAGTCAGCACATTCTTGGGGAACCTTGGGGAAACAGCCTTTAACCTCTTCACCAGTTGGTTCCTGATGACACCCCTATTTTCTTACTTAGGTCAGAATGCTCACTGCAAAGAGTTCAAAAATTAGGCTAGAAAAAAATCTTCTCCAAAGCAAAAAAGAGATGAGAATGGAAAGAAAGAAAACAGGAACCATGTACAGTAAGAGTAAAGTTTAACAAGGAAAGATTTTAATACTCATAAGCATATTCTTGCCACTGGTTTCAGCAGGGCTCACAAAGAAAGCAGTGTAGGGTTTATTAAAGGAATAAATGTTGCAAAGCCATTTCCAGCTCTAGTAACAAAGTCACTTATAACTCAACAAGCAATAGAAAGGGTGGGACCAAACCCTTACTAAGCGGTGACAAAGCAGGGTTGGTCCTTCAGTGATACCAGTCAGGAAGGCACAGCACAGCCTGGTGATCACTGCACCAGCATCAGAACAGCACCTCATTCACACAGTACCCAAAACCAGGAGGCACCAATGCTACACCTGCAGGCCTGCACTCTCCCCAGGGCCTCCATGATCCAGCCTCCCTCTGTAGCAACAACAGGCAGGTGTCCTCTCACCCTCCCATCCCCTGTCTCAGCAGCACTTCTCCATCTCTGTCACTGTGGGGTTAGTGAGAATCTTGGGAAAGGGGAGGAACTTATCAAACTTAAATACAGCAACAGTTTCTATGGGAAAAATATCTGCTTTTTGCAGGTTTTCCATTTATTGCTAGGACAACTGGAAGATGTTATTTGAGGTGGATTAGATACACCAGAATGCATTTTCTTGAGCCAGTTCAATGCCACATTGTAGTTCTTGACCCTGGGAACTCTCTGTTCCTGGGTCAGATGCTCATTCCCTTCCAGCAATGAGGTTTTTGAGACCTCTTCACTTTCCAGAATATAAAGCAGTTTTCCTTGTGACAAAGCTCTCCAGTGCCTCTCGGACATTTAATTATGGGAGAAGGGTCTCAGATAATGAAATGGGATCATCGTGCTCCTGGAACTATAACTTCTGAAAACCAATACACTGTGGTAGGGAAATGCAATTTAATTTTGAACTGACTCAGGAATTTCCCATGGAACATTAATTCTATTTTCTGCTCACCTCTGAATGTCAGTCTATTTTTCCTCTTTCAGTTAGGAAGCTTGTGAAAGGTGTGGCAAATCTCTACTTCCAATCTGTGGATTGCTTCTCCCTCCCACCTTTTGCCATAGCCCTGGGGAGGGTGCATCTGAAAACAGAAGCCTATTGTGCCAAGTCTTATCAGAGGTGATGCCTAGCCCGAGGAACTGCTATCTAGATGCCTAACAAGAAAACTAATAAATGTATTTCCATCCCCTTCAGGTCTGCATGGTTCAGAGAGCTCACACAACTTGCCCAAAGCTGCACAGGATCCTATGCAAGAGCCAGAAACTAAGCACAGCTTTACTGAGTCTCACTGCAAGTTTTCACTCATCTTGACATATTTTATCTCAAAGTTCTTCCACTTTGACATACATATTACAGTAATATATTAAAGTAAGTAGCTGCTAGCCTGCAAGTTTAGCACAGGAATGAAGTGTTAACTAGTCTGAGCTAGTTAAAAAGAACACCCAGCTTGTACAACTCTAATAGAACTGAGATGAACATCATTTCTCACCCCTGCAGGTTTTTCTCCAGATTTATCTTAAAGGTTACATATTTCCTTCTTCTCCATCCCCTATATTTAACCACACACAAACCACTTCACAGTACACGTGCTCACCAAAATCTAGCCAGATGTTCTGCAAAATCGGGTTAAGTTGATCATAGGGATGAACTCCATCAAAAGGAATCAAGATAACAAAACGTACCAAACATCTTTCCTTCAAACAAAGCAAACATTTCTATTTTAGTTCACGTATTTTGCAAGGCACAAATTGGCACTGCCTGAGTCTCTTGGTCACTGATATCTGTAACTAAAAATGTCAGGCTCTCCAGTGATCCGCAGGCAGCACCTACTTCCTATGGCTATTACGGGCAGCGCTAACACGCCAGGAATTCCGAGTATGTTTGGGTCAACTGCCACCAAATCCCATGTTAGGAGCTCCTCTACTACGAGTGTAAAACACGTGCCCAGAATAAACTGCACAACCGATGGGGCATTTCGGTGGTTCTTGTTCAAAGCACAGACTCAGGCTGAGCTCTAAGAAGGCAGGTTCTTGCCGTGTAACAAGTATTACATCTGATTTCCCACTGAGTATCTGATGTTTCAAACTCCTTTTGGGCACAGGGACACCACAACTTCACCCGAAACATTTGAGAAACAGCAAGGAAAAAAAAAAAAACAACACTGCTCAATAAAGTGATGCATCTGCTAGATACTGAAATCACTTGTAGAAAGAACACGATCATCTGAACCTTTTTTTTTACTCACTAACACACCACTGAAGCGAGGACTGCCAGGGGAATGGGCACACTTTTTAATTACTGCTAGAAGAACTTGGTTCAGAGAAAACAAGGGAGGCAAAATGTAAAAAACAAATCCCAAACGACAAGAGAAAGCATTATTTGGGAACAAACAAAAAGGTTACATTTAATTAACCCTCTGTTGTAAAACTTAGGCATCAGGCAATAGTAGGTAAGTGAAACCACGACCAAGCAAGCAAGTAAACAGTGCTCACATCCTCTCTAACATGGAAAACAACTTGCTTTTCAATCTTCTGATTGTAAGCAGCATTTCAAACAGCATATCCCACTAATGAAGGGCAAAGGTAGGTAACAAAACTCAGCTAACAGGAAAAGAGCACTCAAACCTGTAATTGTTAGATTATTAAAGCCCGAGACTCCCTAAACAAGGAACCCTGCGCGTTAACCCTTGGCTGAGGAATGAAGGAAGGCTATCTGTATGGGAGAAGTTGGGGGGGGGGGGNCTTAGGTATCTACCTCATCCTACGGGAACTGCGAAGGCTCTGAGAGCAGACGCAAAGCGCAGAGGAACCAGCCTAGCAGATGTATGCAAAGGCAAGCTTCCTACTTACCCTACTGTATGTACCATGATCTCTTTTGCCACCTTAGTAATTCCAAGGAATCCAGAATGATGTAACTTTTAAGAGAACATTGGAGTCGTTAGAAGAGGCAGAGGCAAGCTGACAAGCAGAGCTTTGCGAGCAGCCAGGCGGAGAGGGATGAATTTAAGCCCTGGCTCAAGATGCTGTGTATTCTGCGTCTATCTTTAACTTGTAAATGATTTGGTTTCACATTCCTCTGAAGTCCTGCTGGCAGCTGCCTTTGCGTAGCTTTACCAATCGCAGGCATCCGGGCCCCCTCCTCTCCTCTCCTCCCTCCCTCCCTCTCCCCCAAAGCCTGCCACTCCACCCCCATCTCCACCTCTCCTCCCTGCCACACACACGGAGAGTTCGGCGGGCAGGGTTTCACCGACTCGCAGCCGTGGGGAGGCCGCCAGCCTGCCGCAGGGTCGGGGCCGTTGCCCGCCCCTCGCCGGGCACCGATGGCCCCACGCCGGCTTCCCCCACGGCCAGGAGCCGGCCGTGTTCTGGCGTGCAGGCAGCTCGTGGGAGGGTCTGCCGGAGCCTTTAGGAGTCCCTAGTGTCGACACAACCCCCCGGCCCTGCACGCCAGCCTTTTGAAGCAGCACTTCTCAGCTTGTAGACGTGCGCTCCGCTGAGTGCCGTGTGCCATCCTGACCGGCTCCTCGCAGACACGGGTGGGAATGGAACGAGCCGTAAAACATATGAATTATTGAGTACTCACAACTGGAAAATACCAACTGACAGTCACACCGGACAGAATAACACGGCAAATGTCCCTGCTTTGCAGTTTTCAGCCTTGGTCAGAGCTGCTGCCGAGTACGGGGGAGGTGTACCCAGGGATGCAGCCAAGCAAGCAGCAAGCGCAGGGCTGAGTGGGGAAGGCAAGGTCAAGCTGTGCCCAGAAGCACTTAGCTACAAACACGGTTTATAAATGCTTTGCCAATGCCCTAGCTGATGAGGCACTGCACTTTTCCGAGCACCGGTGTTGAGAGGCTGGATTGATTCAGTAGTAAAAGTAATCATGCGTTTACTTTCGGCTAACAAAGGAAGCTGCTGGAATTTGCAAAGGCCATAGGGGGATCAAAGAATCATCCGAAGGGATGTACCTCAGTGTGCATGGAGCTTGCACTTCACCTCCTCCCACCTGCCCCTTATGATGCCGTTTGGTAACAATAAATACATATATGCTGGATAACGTGAATGTAACATATACAGGCTTTTTCCAACCCTAAGGATGTCAGACTGGAGGGGCAGATAATCACCAGAAGCTATCCAAGTGCTAACATTAGGTCTTAAAGAGCAGCGCTTCAGCTGGTCAGCAAGACAAAAGAGAAAGAACAAAGAGAAGCCAGCTTTTGAGGCTGAGGGCTCCTTTTTAATTAGGGCAACAAGGAAGGAAGAAAGAAGCTCCCACGGAAGAAGGTGCGATGGACAAATGTGGTGATTCAGAAGTGAAGTCATGAACAGGAAGGATTAAGCCTGAGCTGTTTCTAGGACTCCAGTGTACCTCTAGAGAGTGCTTAAGTGTGGGGGAAAACAAAGGCAGGGAAATCCACAGAGGCACATCCACTTTTATCTGAGCTTGTGTTTCCCTTATTAGATATAGGATAAAAGAGATTAGGGTTTGGATCCTCCAAAAGAACACTTAACAGTGTTTGCTTCCCATGTCTCTTAAGTGGTTATTTCTAAGTTTAAAGAGCAGGGGGCGAAGCTCTGGGAAATGAGATGCTGAAAATTACTGGGAAACTTTGGATGTCAGCACAGGCAGCATGATCCCATGCCTATGAACGGGACAGTCAGAGGTCATATATCCAAAAACTGTATGCCATAAGCTAAAAGAGAAGTCAGGCGTCTGTTTCTTCAGATGAAGAGATGTGCTGTAATACCAGTGCAATGCAAAGTGTTCAGCTGGGAGAGATTTACCAAAGCTGTGAGAGGGAGTGCTGCTCCCTCAAACCATCATCAAATATCAGAGATCAGGGACCTGAGATACGTACATCAACAGCAAGTTCTAGTGGAGGAGCTGGAGCTGGCACAGGACATGAGGGCAAGGGAGCTGCAGGGAAGGGAGAGTCATTTGGTACTGGTTACAAGTGTAAATAGGTAACATGTTTGGAGCCGTGTGACTTCCTACCCATTCCAAATTTAGCCTGGTGCCTGAGAGGCATGGTCTGTCCCTTCACATTTAGCTGTTTTTAATGCACACAGAATTTGCTTTTTGTCTTCCCTTGTCTGTCAGTGTCTCAAATTCATTTGTCTTGGCAGTCTTCAGATTTGGGCTCCCTGGGACAGCAGCGCCTTTACCTATGAGCTCAGTCCTTCAAAGTCTTACTCAGAGTACTTGCAGCTCTTAGGAACGATCGAATTAACCTCTTGAAATGATTTCAGCACAGGTTTGCTCAAGAGTATAAACTCTGAGTGGGGGACTACCATCACATTGACAGGAAGGCAGTTCCTCCTGTCACAGTGGATCCAGCATGGTGTTTTTATTCAGTATCACTCAATCTGTGCACCCGTTGCTCCTCCAACCTACCTCACTCAGCTACAGTCAGCCATCTCCAGCATGGCCAAGTCTTGACCCATGAGTTGCTTCTCTCCTGCCTACCATTTTTTACTGGAAGAGATGGTGAACAGCCACTGAAGCTGGTGGGAACAGGAGGCTCTTGGTAACACATCATATCACATCACCCACTCCCCTGTTGCCCCCATGACACAGCCTCTGGTATAGCAGGGTACATTTGCTCTGGAAGGCAACTGAGAGATGGAGGTCTGAAAAGGCCTTACATAGGGCAAAGCACTGCCTTGCCCTCCCAACACTGCATCTCACTGCTCCAAAGAAATTTATTCCAACACACTCCTCACTGATTCTAATCCTCCTGCAGTTTTCAAGAAGCTCAGTCACTAAAAAATGGTCAAATGGATTAGCTCCACTATTTGCTAAACTCAAATTGCTTCAATTTTCAGTAAGCATTAATAATGTACGTGGGGAATGCACTTGGTATGTGCTCCAGGAGCGGTTTTGCAGCAATAGAAGATTTTCTGTGGTGGATTTTCTGGGTTTATTTTATATGTTTCTGCATTTAAAAGCTATGTGGGAACAAGGGAGAATGCCCATGGTAACAGAGTTAAGCTTCAGAAACAAATCATATTTTCAGTCAATACACTTTAATGAATTTAAAAAAATATTAAAACTATTATTTACCTCTAAACAGTTATTTTAGTTTTCCTCTGTCTTGCATTTATAGTCTGCCATAGTTTGGGTTGGTTTGTTTTTTTTGACACACTTACAGTTTACACCTGTGTTGATCATCATATATAGGGATGTCACATTTACAAGAGACAAAACATACAGGCTTTGGTTTTAGTTTTCTACATGTAAACTATGAATGTTAATTATAAACTAAGCAACTTCCAAAAAACTTGGTTCTTGGCTAAATCAAACCATTATTTACCAGATGGATTTTCAATTCGACTTGAAAAATACCTAAGAGGAGAACTAGAACAATTTTGCTACCCTTCATCTTTAATCCAGACACTAAAGAGAGGAATAGCCAAAGATACCCAAAATGATCAGCAAAATGAAAATTACTTTTGTAGGTGAGTGGTTTAATTTTACCACACTGAAAAGAAAAATATTTTGTTGTTGTTGTTTATTTGTTTGTTTAAGACAGGCAAACCTAATCCCATACGGTGTTGAGCTCTGGAAAAATTACTCCTGACCTGACAGCACTCATGGATAAAGAACAAGGATCTATCATCCACTGTTGGTTCCCTACCTGAAAACAGGCTCAACTTGAAAGGTTTGCAGTGAGAGCCATAGTTCATTGAAGTGGCCTGGTGAGCAATGCAGCTAAAAGATTTATGATCCTTTGTTATTTACTGCTGCCAAGGACAGTAATCCTTGTTTCCTCTAAACTCTCATGGCCACTCCTACCTGAGTGTTGCCCACCTGCACTTTCATGTTCTTTTCATGTACCACATAACCAATCTGCCGTCTCCACAATAATTCTTTTTACTTCCCCAGGCCTCCACTGCTGTCCTTCTTCCAACTACTGCCCTTTAAGTGCTCCTGCACCCTTTCATCTGTTCATTGCTTTTTCCCTACTTCGGGAAAAAGCAGCAAGCAGTTGGGTTGTGCAGTTGGTTCAGAGCTGCATGTGCTCAGACTGACCAGCCAGCACATGCAGAAGCTGCTTCAAGAGGGGAATCTTTCCTGTCCTGTCCTAACTGAGGTGCTGTCTTGAATCCCACTTCATGAGAGTCACGGAGCATCAGGATAGCTGAGATTTCCTGCCCTGTGTTAAGTTTAGCAGAAGGTGTCTAATTTCAAAACTACTAGCTGTGGCTAGAAGCCTGAAAGACAAATATAGCATGGCTGTTCCTAAAAAAGCCAAACTCAGAGAGAAATTAAATAAACACCCTACATGCAACCTATAAAGATTCATGACACAGCCTTCGCTACAGCAAGAGATGCTCTTTGTCTCCTTGCTGGCAAGAACCTTGTGCTTTGAAGGCTTCATGCCTGCTCCAACCAAGTATGAAGGCTGCTAATTAAGAGAGCTCATTGCAGCCTGGTCCTGAAAAGGAGAACTGAAGTTGTTTGCAAAAGTACAGATAGCAACACCAAAAATTGTCTTGCCCTAACTTTCTCCTGAAATTAATGTCCTTAACTTCTGAAATGATGAATTAACAGAGTATTTTTGTTATGGAAAGGGCTCTATTATTCCAACTCACTCACTCCAGCACCTTGGTTTCATTGCAGCACTGGAAAAGGTTTCCCCTAAGTTATTTCATTAAAATGCCACAAACATTGTGTATTTATATTTGCCTGGATGGACGACCACAGGGCATCCATGGAAATTTGGCCAGTGACTGAAGTGTGTGCAGGCAGACAGGCTTGTGGATGGAGCAACAAACATTTGTTCAGAACTGGAAGAGGGTCATCCAGCCAAAGGTAGGAACAATCCCCTTTCATTCATCCCATAGGCACCCAAAAACCCTCCTGCTCTAAAGTAAAACTCACTTCATTGAACCCTCCAGGTGAAAACCTAGGGAAAAGGAAAATTACTTTTTTTTTTAACTAAAAACAAACAAACAAACCAACCAAAACAAAACACCAACCACAGCAAGAACACAGAAGGTGTCCTGCAAGTCTCAGAAGCTGCTAATGAGAGCTGGAACATTAATATATAGGCCAACAACAGGAATCCCCTCAGATCGGTTATGTAAAAGCAAGCAGCGTCTGCCTCGCAGTCTGAACCGCACCAGCGCTCTGCAGGGGCTGGGGGAGATGTCTCTGCCGCACAGCCCTCTCCTTCCTTCTCCAGCCTGGCCCCGAGGTGTGCACAGCCCCCTCCGGCCCGGGGGGCTCTGGGTGGCGCTGGGCGTGCAGGGACAGGAGGGGAGGTTAGGTCGGCAGCAGGGTCTCTGCGGGCTGGGGCGGGCAGGGCGAGACAGCCCGGGAGAAGCTTGTCCTACTGCTCCCTCTGCTGTACCCATCCTGCCGAGAAATCCCAAACGTCACCGCCAGAGGCTGGGATGAGGGACGGCAGCTTTCGGCGAGCCATCTGCAGGTAGCACGGACCCAGAGAGACGTGGGAAAGGGATGAAGTGGCAGAAACCTCCACCACACCCGGGGGCTGGCAGCACACGAACCTTTGTGCAGTTAGGGTTCTCCAGTCTCTCCTGCACTGCACCCGTCTGCGTTATCCTGACGCTTCCAGAACAGAGCAGGGAAAGAATGCTTCAGCACGATCCTATCTCTTGCTAACACATATTTAGAGCATGATCTCATCGTACAAGACGGATGGGTGTCAGGATGAGCCGCAGAGCTCCCCATGAAGCTCCCTAGCAGGCTGCTGGCAGCAGCCCAGTGCCACATCAGGCACCACAAGCAGCAAATGCCTCCTGTCCACGCCCGGGCACACCACGGGCACCCAAGGGGGGAGCAAACAGACCACCTCCGAGTCACACCAGTGCCACACTGAATTTAAACGGCATAAAGCACAGGCAAGACAAGGGGAAGCACAAAACCAGCTTACAGAGTCAATTAATGATGTGGGAACTACCAATCTTATTGTCAGAGAGAATGGGTCTTTTTTAACCTGTGACCACCTGAACACAACTCCAGTTAGTAATCCCACCCCCTACACTCATTTCCCAGACTGGCAGCGCTGGACACCACTATCAAAGAGACAAGAAGGAAGAGACTCAAGGGTGACCTCCTTGCTGCCTACAACTACCTGAAAGGAGGTTGTAGCCAGGTGGGGTTGGGCTCTTCTCCCAGGCAACCAGCAACAGAACGAGGGGACAGTCTCAAGCTGTGCCAGGGGAGGTCTAGGCTGGATGTCAGGAGGATGTTCTTGCCAGAGAGAGTGATTGGCATTGGAATGGGTTGCCCAGGGAGGTGCTAGAGTCGCTGTCCCTGGAGGTGCTCAAGAACAGACTGGATGGGGCACTTAGTGCCATGGTCTGGTTGATTGGATAGGGCTGACAGATAGGTTGGACTGGATGAGCTTGGAGGTCTCTTCCACCCTGGTTGATTCTATTCCATTCTAGTCTAGTCTCAAAGACATCAGCAGCTGCCATGAAAGCATTTAACTGAACACAGGGCAAACCTGTACTTCCCCCAAAATACCCATTTTAAAATGCTCAGACATTACCACTTGCTGTTTGTGATCTTCAGAGCAGTATTTCAGTTAGTCCACAATTTCCTTTTAGCACTGATTTATGGAAATCCAGCCCTAAGTAGAACCCAACTCAAAGGAAGAAATCTCTCTCAAGCATTTTTCCCTGAGAAGGTGCACACTCATCAGAATATGGAAGAATGATGAAAGGAGTCAGCATCTTCAGGAAAGGTGAACATTTTCCATAATAAAAGAGGTGATGAAAGCCCAGAAAGCTGGGGTGCAGCATTAGGTCTTTGAAAGACCAGTCACACACTCATCTTAAATCCTCTGGACAATTTCAAGAATTTTCACACAACTTCTATTAGAAATGAAACAAAAATACCTTCCTAATATCAACATGAGATTAAAAAACCCCCACAAACCCAACAAACCAACAACAAACCATAATCTGTGAGTTGCAGAGAGGCAATGTTAACAGATTAACTGCAGCCCCCTTTTTCTCCATGTTAACATTAATGCAAATAAATGCAGTTTGGTCTCAGGACTGACACAACATATCTAACCCACATTTGCCCAGTTTAGATGGAAGAAGCTGAAACTGAGCTGAAAATACACATCAAACTAATAATTTCCACAGGAAAACTGACATACTGAAAAATATTTTATTTGCATCAATCCAGTAATAATTAGAAGTTACTCTGAGGTTGTCATGTGAAGAGTCATGACCAACTGAAATACACAAGGTGCATGGCACAGAGACTGAGCAAAGGTCTGGATATAAATTACTGTTGAAATTGTCTGTGGTCTGAAATTGTGCCAGGGGAGGTTTAGGTTGGATATTAAATAAAAATATGTAAAGAGTGGTCAGGTATTGGAATAAGTTACCAGGGAAGTGATGGAGTCACCATCCCTGGAGGTATTCCAGAAACATGGGGACACAAGCACTTTGAGACATGGTTTAATGGCCGTGGTGGTGTTGATGGTTGGACTCTATGACCTTAAAGGTATATTCCAACCAAAACAATTCTATGATTGTACTCACTGTCAGATACCACAAAGTTGCTTTGAACTGGCACCTCCTCCCATCTCTCTGAATTTATCATGTTTATCCCCAAACAAAACAAATGATTTGTCTGCTTCGTCCAGAGCAGCATGTACTTTATCTGAGAGCCTCAGACATTACACTGGAAATTATTTGTTCTTCTTCTGACAAAAAGCCTTGCTGCAGGACTTTGTGACTGAACACTGACTACCTGAGGGAAATCAAATTAACAGCAGCTGAGGCAGAACTATTAAAGGCATGTTTTCCCCCATGTACAGTAGTTTGTTAACAGATCCACAGACACCAAGAGAGTGAGGATAAAGCAAGGACATTTCTCTGAGCCATCACTTTCACATTTCTGTCTATTTTTGGGAAGGAGCAGGCAGGGTGAGATGGCCTGGGAGAATTCTCAAGCCCCAACAAAAGCATGCAGATTTTACAAGCACACACACTAGGAAGACACCAGCTTCCAAAAGAAATCAAGCAAGGTTTTTGCTGAAGACTACAGAAGTAACTGCAAGGTTATTTCTGGTTGTTGATGCAAGTTAGTGGTGCACCAAATGCCCTTCTTCCCTGCCCAGAACTCATGTCTTGAGGAGGCACCAACCAGCCTCCAGAGAAAGGGTTTGAGCCTCCTGCTGCACAACCTGCCAGGACGAGATGCTCACAAAGGAGCTGTACTTACTCCCTGCACTGACTGCTCCTGCCCAATGAGGGAGATATCTCAACTGCTGTCAGAAGAGGACAAATGATATATCAAAATGCTCAAAGTGACAGGGACTGCTTTTGTAACTAGGAATACTGGTGTGGGATGCAGGCAGTCATGGGGTACTTGTGTCCCAGAGGCCACAACATCATGTCCACGATGCTCAGGTGTTACCTAAGAAGAGAATACAGCAGGGGCCACATGGGCTTGTTGTTAAAGACCATGACAGCAGTGACAGGAGACTTGATCTAGCCTCAGCTCTGCCACAGATTTGTAAGGGAATTGAAAAATTTACTCCCTCCTCCACACTTTTTCTCTGTGTCATCTATGTGGCCTTCGGTGGCTTTATGATGGGCATCACATTTCTAGGTGCTTAGGGCAACAAAATCTTTGAGTTGGGACCTCCTAGCACTACTGTGACTAAAATATTGAAGAACTGTTTAGGGAGCATTTTTATTCCATTTAGTAAATGGAAAAAAAACCCAAGTGGAAGAAGACAAAACACACCTTCCTTCAAAAGCCTCTTTAATCAGCCCCAGAATCTGAATCAATGCTGAGCACAAAGATTTAACTTTGGCTTAATGAAAACTGAATAGACAAAAAAAAAAAACAACCAAAAAAAAAAACCAACCCACCACACAACAAAAGAAGTCTCTTTACAAAAGGTATGGATTCAACCCAGCCAGTAAATAATTAAAACTCTTCTCTGTTCCCTTCCACTTTCTATTTTAGGGCTTTTCATTATGTGGGATCAAAGTCAGCTCGAGTTGGAGAGAGTTAGACAAATCCATCACGGAGACAGAATGAATGTATGATCTCATCCCCTGTGACAGCAGCCCGACGGTACCACCTGTTTGAACTCCAGTTCATACCACTCCTGATGACATTGGCAATGTCAAGCATACCACTCAAAATTCAAGGGGGGGCTGTGTGGAAACTCTCTTCACCTAAGCAAACAAAATCAAAGCACTGTAAACCTGAATGCTGCAAAAAGAGAGCAGCCGCAGAAAGTGTTCAGACTCCAGGAACATAACCCACCAGGAGTCTCAGGAAATCAGCTGGATGAAAAAAAAAAAAAAAAAGGAGTAATTTTTGTTTGGAGAGGAGGCAAATGAAGAAAGAGATGATGAATATGATAGCTGCATAAAAAAATATTAACAGTAAAAAGCATGGAAATGAATCATTTATTTTCTCATGATAGAAGAAAAAGAATGAATTGTGGCCAAAAGACAAAAGAATTAACAAGGCAGGGAGAAAAGTTAAACAGGGAGTTTAAAACTGGCAGGCAAATGCAACACAGATAAAGGAAAGTGCTGTCCTACCTTTTTAAACTTAAAGCACAGTTTACCCTGTGGAGCTGTCTGCAGAATAATATAATTAGGAGCAAAAAGGACTATTAAAAAAAAAAACAAAACCAATTCATTAGGTTGTTAATGAATCCCTGCATGTTCCTGTTGGAAACTCATTTGTTTTAAAAAGAAAGAATACAGTCCTTAATGAACCTTCCCTTTTCTAAGCATTAGAAAACAAATATTTATACTTCCTGACACAAGCAATGATTAAATGTCAGAGATTAAGACATTCCCCTTAAGGGGAATCCCCAAGGATTAATAAAATCCCCCTTTTGTCACTTGATTCCATAACTGTGGACTGGTCAGTTCCTGAGCACTGTCAGGAACAATGTACTGGGTCAGATCCAACACACCAATGTTTGGTTAACACTAAAGTTCAATCAAAAGATTTTTGTCTAAACCTTTTGTTTAAGGAAAGAAAAAAGATTACAGCCTTGGGAGTGTACTAAAAAACTGTGCTTCCTAAACCACTTTTTACTCTGACTGCCAGCACTTGAAGATGAAGGCAGCAAGAACACATCAGCTTTGCTTGCTTTGGTGTGTAAAAACACTTTGGCCTAGATTTGGGTCAAGATACCTTATTTCACTTCTGTCAGCTGCTTGACATTTTCAACACAAACTTCTGGTCTGCCACTGCATCAAGAGCATTTGCAGTTCAAGGTCTTCTGGCTGATGAAACTTGCCCTGCACTGGGATATTAGGACTCAAATGGTTAAATTCAGTGCAGGTACCAAAAAAGATCTTAATTTATTAAATGAGTTTCTCAGAGTCCACTAAGATGAAAACAAAGCAGCTCAGCACACATCACTACCCAGCAAGAGTTGTTTCAAAACATGCTGCAGACTAAGACTGCATAGCAGGACTTTCTCCCACTGAGAAGGTGCACCCTGGGGAAGAGTAGAGGCCCCAAACAGCAATCTTCTCCTGGGTGACCTCTTTAGCATCTGATGTGTGGGAACATCTTTAACTGTGTGATTCTCCTGAGAGCAGAGAAAAAGAAAGAGAGCAGAGAAAAAGAAAGAGAGCAGAGAAAAAGAAAGAGAGCAGAGAAAAAGAAAGAGAGCAGAGAAAAAGAAAGAGAGCAGAGAAAAAGAAAGAGAGCAGAGAAAAAGAAAGAGAGCAGAGAAAAAAGAAAAAGAAAAAAGGGCCTTCAATTAAAAAATAGATTGCTGTTTTATGTGGGAGTTAGCTGTATGCAGAACTGAACTGTATTTTCTTGGTTTAGCTGAACTAAGTTGTGCTGACAAGAGCATGCTGAATTAGATCCGGTTGTAACCTGAGGTGAACCTGCAGGATAAACCTTACGTCATTGTATTGCTGCAGCTCTTCTTTCCACGAGCAAATGTGGCTCACTTTCCTCAGTCTCTGAAATGCCAGATTGGGTGTGCTGGCCATGGGGTAGAAGTCTAAACAAAGCATGTTTGGATTTATTTGTTTCAGGCCTCTGGGAATGGAACTGAGCTACTAGGAGAGGCTGAAGACTACAACGGCAAGAGGGAGGCAAAAGCAAAGATCATTTAAAGATAGGGGGGGGAAGACATTAAACTGTATCCTGTGTTGAAAGGCATTCACCCACGTTTCTGTTGGACTTCAGGATTTTTGTCTATCCAAGGTAAAACCAGGCCCATCTTCTGTCCACCACCCCCCAGTAGCCCATCCCCTCCACCCCCCAAGACATGTAGAGACATTTTGCCTTGCATGACTATCTAGTGATGATGCTAAGTCCTTTGAGGCTACAGGACGCTGAAGATACTTCATTTCTACACTGCCATTCATATAAATATCTAGGATGAGATACAACTCCCTTCCAAAGTACTGAGGGTTCCTCAGCATGAAGGACAGTGAGGACAGAGAGTACTTGGCATGGCAATCATCTCTGTGCCAAGTTTCCATCACTACTTCAGAAACACAGCTGAGCAGGTAAAACTGCTTCTTCCACTGTACCTTATGGCCAGAGCTACAAAACCTGCCCTGTGTCCCTCCTTCAGGCACGCCTCTGAACAGAAGCCTGCTCTCTGTCTCAGAGCCAGCTGGATGGCTTGGTGACATGAGGTCAGTGGGCACATAACCCTGCATCATCTCCATACCTGTCAGCTCCTTTCCCTGTGAGCGTTGCCTCCGGCTTTCTGCAGCACGGCTGACATGCAGGACTCCTTTCCCTGATCTCCTTGGTACATAGGAGCAAAGCAACCCCTGCTGGGCAATAGATAGAGCCTGCTAGGCAACGGACAGAGCCCTGCTCCAGCACACAAGCTCTGCTCACAGAGTCCTCTCCCTGCTCAACGGCAAAGGTAAGGACACTATGACACTGACTCGGCAGTCAGGTTTGGGAAGCAGAAGACAGTGATAGGGTGTACTGCTGCTGACTGCAAAGCCTGGATCAGCACCCATGGGCTGACACTTGCTGCCTCCTGCCTACGAGTCAGCTGGCAAACAGGAAGTGCAGCAAGGATCAGGAGGGCAGGCCAGGCCCTTGGCCACTGAGCACATGTACAAATAACAACCATCCCTCAGAACTGGCTATCCTCCTGCAAAATTGTTAAGAATCACAGAACGCTAGGGGTTGGAAGGGACCTCCAGAGATAACATAGAATCATAGAATCATAGAATGGTAAGGTTGGAAGGGACCTCAAGGATCATCTAGTTCCAACCCCCTGCCATAGGCAGGGACACCTCCCACTAGTACAGGTTACTCAAGGCCTCATCCAACCTGGCCTTGAACACATCCAGGGAGGGAACAGCCACAACCTCCCTGGGCAACCTGTGCCAGTGCCTCACCACCCTCACTGGAAAGAACTTCCTCCTAACATCCAGTCTAAATCTCCCCTCTGCCAGTTTAAGCCCATTGCCCCTTGTCCTGTCATTGCAGGATCTTGTAAATAATCCTTCCCCAGCCTTCCTGTAGGCCCCCTTCAGATACTGGAAGGCTACTATCAGGTCCCCTCGAAGCCTTCTCTTCTCCAGGCTGAAGAGCCC
>VWZE01002870.1:228558-245378 GCA_013396675.1 Eubucco bourcierii
CAGGAACTTCACCACTCTGCCATGACTTTTCAAATATGATGGACAGTGGTTTGGCAACTTCATCTGCCAGTTCCCTCAGGACCCGTGGGTTCATCTCATCAGGCCTCATGGACTTGTGCACATTCAGGTTTCATCCCTGCAAAGTAGGACCACTTGAGGTAGGTGATACAGGAATGCAGCCAGGCGGGTTTTGAAGCCAGGAGGCAATAGGTTTAAACTGGCAGAGGGAAGATTTAGGCTGGAAGTTAGGAGGAATTTCTTTTCAGTGAGGGTGTTGAGGCATTGGAACAGGTTGCCCAGGGAGGTTGTGGCTGCTCCCTCCCTGGAGGTATTCAAGGCCAGGCTGGACGAGGCCTTGAGTAACCTGTACTAGTGGGAGGTGTCCCTGCCTATGGCAGGGAGTTGGAACTAGATGATCCTTGAGGTCCCTTCCAACCTTACCATTCTATGGTTCTACCTCCAGAGAAGGAGACTCCACAACTTCTCTAGGCAGCCTGCTCCAGTGCTCAGCCTCACTGTGAAAATGTTTTTTCTCATTGAGATGGGATTTCCTGGGATGGTCCCCACCCAGGTCTTGTCTATTTAAAAAATGTTTGTCCTTTCTCTCTACATGCTGGCAGTGGACAACACAGAGCCTGATATGAGAATCTACCACGATGTCAAGACTTTGCTACTACAGGTTTCTCCTTCCCAAGAGCTATGGTGCTAAATGTTGTTTTCCAACTCTGTATAATCATTTTAAAATTCAGGTACCTATCCTTGGTAATGACTTCAAGTTCATATGGAACGGAGGTGTTCTAGAGACACCATGATTTTGTTTAGTGAAAACACAAATATCTATTTTCATCACTTCAGGCCTTGGATAACTGGAAATCCTCCTTCTACATAATTTGTCATGATTTCTTCCTTATGAGAAGCACATAGCTAAATTATGTAGGACTTTTAACTTACTAACTGTTTGTAAGACAGAAGAACATAAAAAAATAAAGCAATTTTAATAGTGAGGGATATAGAGAAGTCCACATAAGTCTGAGGAAATATTGCCACTCCTTAAGATATGTGGAAATCAAGGGCTGGCAGAACTAATTACAAAGTAGCTACATAAACAGATATAAACATAGCATGTAGAGAGGTCAGTTTACATCAAGAGATCACCTGTCTCCTGCCTTAGTTTCTCCCCTTGGAACAGCAGTGGATGCACCCACATGGCTTGCTGATGCCACTTGCACACAGGACTATTAGGTACCCTCACCAAGCATACCTTCTTTCTTTCATTGCCTACCAGGAGGTTCATCAATAGTCTACTCTTGATGCTTTTTTGTAGTTTGCATTCTCCTCCTTCTTTTGGAGTAAAGTCTCATATTACCCATGCTGCCTTCTCCTACTCTTCAGTGCAAAAATCAGAAGAGAAATAAAATCCATCAATCCTCTACCTGGCTTATTAAATCTCTCTCACACTTTTCATCATTCCCTGTGGTCCTGCAACTTGAGCTTTTAGCTCACTGCTTGCAGGGCTCTTTAATCCTTTAGATTTCTGACTGGATGACTATGAGCAGATATCCACCACAATCTGCCCAACCTCTAGTCTCATTTTCTAGTCCCTGATAAGAATTGTTGCTCTCACTTGTGGTCTCTCCTACCTCTGCTGAAACAGCAAAAAGCTTTTTACAAGATCACATATCTACCCTCAGCCAGGTGTTCTTTGACTTATAATGAAAACCACAAGATAGCATAAATGAACCTAGGGTTCATAATGCAAGTCACTGTTGTTATAAATGATAATTAGATAGCACCAGAAATGGGAATGAAAGTGGGTTCATTAGCAAATGTCAGGTTTTCAGCATACTCCAGGCATGTGCAATTGGAAATTCTTGTTGCTGTACCTCATGTGAATTGCAGTTTGCAGCTCCCTTGCACTGTTCTCCCATTAGGTGTGGGAATGAAGCATAGAAACAATTTGTTTTATCACCTCCACTCTCACAAAAGAATTGAATTAAAAATAGCAATAAGGCATCACATTTAGGAGGGCAGTAAAATAGAACCTTAATGACCACAGGCTCACTCCTTCCCTCCTAGAGCAAATCCTGCAGTGGGGAAGGAGGTTGCAGCTCTGCTCAGGATTCTTCTCCCAGATTTCACCCTCAGAAAAGATTTCCTGAGAGAGAATTCACTGTGGGATAAGTGCCAAAATCCACACCCATCCTGTCAGGCCATTTGCTTGGAGGAGCTGATGGTCTGTTTTGCTGTTCCACCTTGCTGACAAGGCTTTTCCATGGTGATTTTCTCCTGGAAACACTTGCCAGCCAAGCACCATGGGGTCCACTTCCTTGAAAAGGTTCTTCAGTGTATAAGAGCTTTACTGTAAACATAACAGGAGTGGTTGGCATTTTAAACTTGGCTCTCCCTTGAGTGAACAGTGGTGTCAACACCCACAGCCTGCCCACTCTTTCCCTACACAGGGCACTGCAATTCTGCACCTCAGGACTAGCAAAACAACAAATGGCCAAGCACTGCTGACATCCACCTGATACAATTAAATCTTTTCAAAACCACAGAGCATGAATCAGGTCCCTGAAAAACTGCAAACTTTCACCTAAGCTTAAAAGAATACCCAAGGAACTACAGATGCCCAATGAACACCTCTGTGCAACAACTCCTTTCAAACAAGTACTGCAGAAGGAAAACAAATGGCCTGCAGTGTGTAAAGTAATACCCAGCTAGCAAGAGTTAAGAAGACTCCTCTGTTGATCCCTAAGATGCATGAACCTGTGCTGTCTGGTGGATTGCCAAAATACATGAAAGTACTGTCAAGATAGAAGGTGCAAGCAACTGGGGATAGACTATAAATAGGGATGGTGATATTCTGGATAAGAATGTAGTGGTTTGGGTAATTTAATTTGAATGTTTTATACTCAGATATATTTGGGCCCTGGTATTTAAGGGGTTTCTCTCCAGAGCACTCATCTCAGAATGGCAGTAAATCCTACAAGAAATGCCTGCATGCCATTTCATCACTGCTCTTGGATTTATAGGTGAAGTGAGGTTCAACCTAGATTTACAAGTGTGGTGCTAAGGCCCTTTGCTTCCTGGAAGACAATGGATGTGTGAAGGAAGATCAAGAACAGAAGTTACCCATGGGGACTTCTCTGCACTCTCTCCCATGGCACTCAGGAGATGTCTGCCAGCTGCAGAGGTTGTCATCTAGAAAGATTTAGGAGCAGGCTATGAAAAAGGATCACGGGACCCAGTAGCACACACAGCATGCACACAACAGTGGCCAACCCCAGCCATTAAAAACAGTGGTGGGAGTCCCCCTTTAAATGTTAAACCTCCTCTAACCTTTCTTGGCCAGTGATCTGCTCAGTCTCACTATGAACACATCTGCCACATAGGAATGGTGACCCTTTCTGAAAACCTCATGCTAAGGCTCGGAAAAGCAGTTCACACATTACCTAGAGTTTTACACACAAATGCCCAGAGCTTTTCCATCTAATGTGTGCATAAACTGAACTTCAGTAGCTGTGAATTTTGTTAATGGGAGAAAACCATGGAGCAACCCCAGTTTTCCTAATGCTTCCGTCACGTGCAGAGTAAGCACTGCTGAGAAAGCTGTGTGCTCAGGATGTGGTAATTGTCAGATCCCAAGAGCATTCCCTTTACTCTACTCCACATCTTCCTATACAACAGCCTTTACTACAGTGTGATTGAGAGTCAGTGACCCATATTTTGAAGGCAGATTATTGCAGTTTAAGTTTATAACATAAACATTAAGTATAAGGTCACTGCCTAGTAAAATTCTGCTGCGGCTTACTACCATTCTGCACCACTAATAAATATTTACTTACCCTTAAATTACTCTGAATGATTGATTTATATGGTAAACCAAGAAGGACCTTTTCACCAGCACACAAGATTTTTTCACTCAAAATATAATGAAGACGACAAACAGAGATTTATGTGTATCCTATAGCCAGAACCTTCCTAGCTGCCATTTATTAAGGAGATATTTTGAAGAAGCCAAAGAACACTGCAAATCCAGCCCTTGAGTGCTCTGCTTTACATCTTTGTTGGACAAACTGCATCAGGACATGAAAGCCATTAACCTCTCCTGTTGAGGGTCACTGCATTTATGACATGACAGAAGTACCAGCAGAAGGAGTCACACACACTTAATTGTACAGGCTATTTGCACATAAACCAACCGAACTGGTCCAACTAAAACAGTTTAACTTGCATGTTATCTGGCTAGGAAGAGTTCAGGACAGTTTGTGACTCATGTAAGTTTAGCAAAGGCATGTAAGTAGGTAAGGGAACTGTATTTTCTCTGAAGCTGTGACACTTCATTAGTATGTAACAGAAGGAATTTCCCTCCTTGTCTTGCTCTTTCCTAGGCCCTCAGATTGGCAATAGTCTTTATTGTTCCACTAAGCTGTTCTAGAATCTCTTGAGAAGAGTTTTCCCAGAGCAAACTAAGAGAACAAATTACTTGATAAGCAATTTCTCCTTAAACTCTTTCCTACTTTAGATGGCAGGTAAAGGTGCCTTCACAACTGCTCTTCTCAACGTGAACCCTTGCCTCACACCTCCAGCGATGTCATTGTCCTCTACCTTCATTTCTTACTGCTGGGTAACAGAAAATATATGACCTCACAACTTCACCACAAGACCTACCCATGGATCAAGACATAAGACTAGAACATGTTCACTACTCTCCCTGGTTAGCAATCTCAGCTCTGCCACTCTTACAGATATATTTCTGCTGCCTTTGTTGAATTTCTGCTGGTTTCTGGAGCTACAAAAACATTCATCTGCCAACAAAAATGTGGAGTTCATCATACACATCTGCAAAGGAAACCATTTTCAGAGCACACATTCAAAGGCAAATTCATACAAAGGTTTTACACAGACAATTAAACCTGTACAGCAAAACACAGAATAGAGCACAAGGTGGTAGTATATGGTAGCACTTCAGCTGAATGTAAATGGTGAGTAGCTCAGTACTGCAGCCTAGTCTCTGCTAGGTTACTTTTTACTGTAAGGCTTCCAATTTGATGTGCAAAGCCAATTCCTGTTTCTTGCCTCAGTTGGTATCATTCCAAAATTGAGGTTCACCTTAACAAATATATCTATTATAGTGCCTTGGAAAACTTACCTTCTCTGTACTAGCCTTTGCTTTCCTTGTAGACCAGCTACTTCATACCTGGGATTTGCAGAGGCATTTTAACCTGGACCTGTTTCTTGGCAAGAAGTCTACAGATCTGAGTGAGACAGCCTTAAGACAGAACTAAACTATTCAATGATTATTTTAATCTTTTCAGCCTGGATCCTGTTAAATATATGGAATTTTCATGTGTTCCTCTCACTCAGACTCCAGTGACAAAGGGGAGAAAAGAATAATTTCTCAGGGATTTAATTTACTGCCTGAATTTTATGCATGGTCAGTTAGACCACATAAAATAACCATAATGCTATCTCATACATTTTGCACAGTCAGCTTTATCAGATAAAGTCTGAAAAATCCAATTAAAATTTAAAAAGAACAATTACCTTTTAAAAACCAGCTGGAGTTAACAAAAGTGACAGTTGGAACACTCAGTGGCAAGAAGATCATATTCTAAGTAAAGACAGCCAAGCAGCTAAGCTATGGAAAACCTGTTCAAACACTCTGAGGTTGACTGTAGTTGTTCTAATATATTGACAGTAACCTTAGCAATGCCAACTAGAGCAAATATCAGGACAAAACTCAAAAGTCTGTTTCAGGTTGGACTTCCATTTTTCTCTGTGTTACAGACTAAACCAGCAAACTGCCTCTTGAAAAGGAGCCAGAAAAGTACACCAAGATTTGGTGTTTCAGAAGACAGTGTCCTCCTTATATTACTGTATGATCACAGGCTCACAGGATGTCAGGGGCTGGAAGGGACCCAAGGAGATCATCCAGTCCAACCACACTGCCACAGCAGGACCAGACAATCTAGCTCAGGGCACACAGGAACACATCCAGACAGGCCTTGAAAGGCTCCAGAGAAGGAGACTCCACAGCCTCTCTGGGCAGCCTGTGCCAGTGCTCTGGGACCCTTACAGGAAAGAAGTTCCCCCTTGTGTTGAGGTGGAACCTCCTGTGCTGCAGCTTCCATCCATTGCTCCTTGTCCTATCCCAGGGAGCAAGTGAGCAGAGCCTGTCCTCCCCTCCTGACCCTCAGCCCTCAGATAGTTATAAACATTTATTAATTCCCCTCCTCACCAGGCTGTGTTCCAGTCCCCTAATCATCCTTGGACTCTCTCCAGCAGATCCCTGTCCCTCTTAAACTGGGGAGCCCAAAACTGAAGGCAATACTCAAGATGAGGTCTCACCAGGCCAGAGTAGATCTCTATGATCTTTTGCCTTGTTGTCTCCTCAGTCCTCCCTGGATACTTCAACAGGAATGCTGGATACACCAAAACAACAGGAGATGTCATTTGCAGTCTTCTCACCGACTTCAGAGGACTGATAAGTTTCAGGGAGAAGCAAGAGCTGCTGTTGAGCAAAGGGCAGAGTCATGTTTGCTGGCCTGTTCTCTGCATTGCAGGTATTTATTTTGTCCTCCATAAAGCAGACACCACCACTACAGAACTCATTCTGTACAATCAAGTTCTATTAATGCTCCTGTCCACATTTAGCTTCAGTTAGAAAGCATTTCCTAGGGAAACACTGTCATATAAACCACAGTCATGTGCTGGGGAAAGAATGACAGATCCTTAATAAAACTGATGAGCTCTAAAGCTTTTAGAACAAGGTCTCTATTCTAGCTTGCCATACCATCTAGTGTACAAGTCAAGACACCATGGCTGAATCGGTGTCCAAAGCAGAAGAGGAAACTGTTGTGCACTGAAATCATACAAGAAATTCAACAGAAAGAGGGTTGGCAGTTAGGTTAGTACAACACAGATTTCTCCAAGGCCAGGAGAGAGAGAGAAAAATGGATACCAGAAGCATAGAAGTCACCTGAAAACTGTTGATGTTACAGGAAGTTTGCAAGGAAATTCATCACGGCAAATTTCCAAGTAGACAAAGAGAAATGAGACACGCTCAGAGTTCTGTTGAGTAAAGTCACTTAAACACATACATATTTACAGCATGTTAAAGCAGCACAGTTTAAGTCAGATTTTATCCCTGCACACAGACTGCAGCTGCAGCAAACCTGATGTGACTTATTTCCACTGGAGAATTCTATGTTTTCATTCAGCTGATACCCACTGACTATAGGTTTAGCATGTAGTCAGGTGAGTGAGTGTCTGATCAATGTTGACATATCTTGTGCCAAGATACTGTCCCATATCTGAGGTAATAAAGATCATCTGAATGCAAAGGACAAAGGCACATGTTCAACCACCCTCTTGCACCGTGCATTTGTGATGAGGAGTAAGTGTTCTTCATCCATTTCAAGGGAGAACTAACAGGTAGCACAAGCCACCCCTGACTCTGATTTCAAGTTTGTACTGTAGTGGCCTAGGGATGCTCATAGAGAAGTCTAACTTAGAATCATAGAACCAACCAGGTTGGAAGAGACCTCCAAGCTCATCCAGCTCAACCTATCACCCAGCCCTAGCCAATTAACCAGACCATGGCACTAAGTGCCCCACCCAGGCTTTGCTTCAACACCTCCAGGTATGGCAACTCCAGCACCTCCCTGGGCAGCCCATGCCAATGCAAATCACTCTCTCTATCAAGAACTTCCTCCTAACACCCGGCCTATGCCTTCCCTGGCACAACTTGAGACTGTGTCCCCTCATTCTGTTGCTGGTTGCCTGGCAGAAAAGCCTAACCCCACTTGGCTACAACCTCCTTTCAGGTCGTTGTAGACAGCAATGAGGTCAACTGTAAATCAACTGTAAATTCTCCATCTGCCTGAAGAATCATGCTGATCCTCCAGATAAACTAGAAAACACAACTCAAAATCAAGGTCTGCAAAAGGTGCTACTTCACTTCCACTCTGCTGACACTCAGGTAGTGCAAACATCCCTAGCAGAAAGCGGCCTAGGAAATCAACTTTCAGCTCATACGAAACCTTGAGCTGTTGTTTGTAATTACTTCTGGAGCTCTTGCAAAGATGTGTTGCTCCAAGATGAATCAATTAATTTTAGCAGTTTTATTGCCTCACTCCCACTAAACACAGGCCAAATTTATAAGCCTGTAGAGGCTAATTTTTACCCCTTCATATGCATATATAGTAGCTGAAAATAAACAAGATGCATTTTGCAGGGTGCAAAGCCCAAGTTTCAAAGTGAGATCATGGGAAAATGCACAGAAGACAAGTTGGCACAGTGAAATGAAGTTAATAAAGGAAAAAATGAATATCAGCAAATTAGTCTATTTCTTGACAGTAGATCTGTTATGCTCTGGAACATTCTCCCCAGAGAAGCAGTGGGAGCTCCATTACTTTGGTAATTTAAAATTAGACCAACAAAAAAAAAGTAGTAAATGTACAGCACAATGCAGAATAATTTCATATAGGGAAGGCAATGAAGTAGATGACTAATAAGTCTTTCTTTCTAGCAGCTATGAATCATACAAGTGCAGTTGTGGCTTGACATAGGGGTTCCTATGCAGGGGTGGTAACAGACACACAGGCTCCCACATGTACTAGTTGCTAATGGTTGGAAGAACCAATTCTTCATAAGCAATAAGCCATAAATACATGCTAGCAGAGTGTCTGCCTGAACCCTAAAGGGACTTCATCTAACCATGCTTTACTTACAAGCCCCTTTCCTCCAGATAATAAAAGCAATGCTGGCTTTATTATTCCATGCATGCTCATTTTGTTGGGACACAACTTCCTTAGCTGAGAGACTATATTGGAGCCAATTTATGAACTGAGTGTTTTATGTCTAACCAGAGGTAAGAATTTTTGGTCATAGGTTACACCATGTTTTATCTCAGTTAATTCAGCTTCTATTCAAAGGCATATTTAAGACAAACATTTGATCTTTTGAGGTCAGTATTTTCACAAAGGAGTTGATGGAAAGAAAGCAGCATGGACTTTTTATTTGATTCTTCTGGTTTCCAATATTTCTTTATTGCTGTTGATAGGCAAGAGTTATTTGAACTAATCTGCCCAGGCTAAGCTGTTTGACCCCAGCACTTTGTTGCAGCTACCTGAGATTCAGCCATTTGAACAGCTGTGCTGTTACAGTGCCACGGCTGCTGAGGGCACAGAGCAGGGGTTAAACATTGACCACTACATCAGCACTTTGCAAGGCAGGGAGAAGTAACAGCTTAAACTATATAGAGGATGGTGTCTCAGATAAATCTGAACATGATGTGACTTAAATTTTGTTGAAAAGTAAGCCTGGCTAAAGCAAAGGCACTGCTGTCAAGGACCACAGAGAAATGTCCTGTGCTGGGTGCTTCGCTTTGATATAAAATAATCATCTCCAACTACACATTTGTAAGCACCATATCAAAGGACACAGGCAGCACATTTCCCCAAACTCTCTTGGAGCTGGGGAGAGTAGGACAATATGAGCAAAGGTTTTCAAGTCTTTCATTCCACTATTTTAGGAAAAAGCATGCTCTTGGGAAAAAAACCCTGTGTGCTTCTTCCAAGATACGGTCACTGGAGCAGGCTAAGGGTGGTCCATCACACCCAATATCTTAACACTCAGGAGAAGAGGAGCAACAAGTGCTGCTTGTTAGTTTTTGGGAGCAATCTCTTTCCTTTACAGGCAGATTGTTTTGTCTTTCGAGTCTCATCTCGCAGACTCCAAGCTCTCCATGGGATGTTAGCTCACAAGCACCTTGGCTGGCCGTGTCACTGTTCATACAATTTCATCACCAGAAAATGATATATTCAAACCTGGTAGTGAATCCAGCTAGAGGGTGATGCACAGACACCATTGTGAGTGCAACATAAGATAAACCACAACGTTTTTGAGTTTCTCACAGCAAAGCACAAAGCAGCATGCAGTAACTAAGTAACAGCCTTTTCCTTCTTCTGTTCTTACAGATGTACAAGAAAACTGAAATAACACAAAAATCACTACTGCACCAAAAGTAGAAATCTGCAGTCTTTTTTCTTAACATTTTTGGTGGATATCCAGTTTAGTCCTAAAGGGGATAGTAGTGTAGCCAGGAAGGCTTGCAAAGTATAGAATCATAGACAGGTTTAGGTTGGAAAGGACCTCAAAGCTCAGCCAGTTCCAACCCCCTGCCATAGGCAGGGACACCTCCTACTAGTACAGTTCACTCAAGGCCTCAACCAGCCTGGCCTTGAACACCTCCAGGGAGGGAGCAGCCACAACCTCCCTGGGCAACCTGTGCCAGTGTCTCACCACCCTCACTGTAAAGAACTTCTTCCTAACATCCAGTTTCAATCTCCCCTCTGCCACTTTAAACTACTCTTTGTCCTATTGTTACAAGACCTTGTCAACAGTTCCTCCCCAGCTCTCCTGTAGCCCTCTTCAGACAGTGGAAGGCCATTCCAAGGTCTCCTGGAAGCCTTCTCTTCTGCAGCCTGCAGAGCCCCAACTCTCTCAGCCTGTCCTCACAGCAGAGCTGCTGCAGCCCTCTGAACATCTTTGTGGCCTCCTCTGGACCCACTCCAACACTTCCATGTCCTTCCTGTGCTGAGGGCTCCAGAACTGCACACAGGACTCCAGATGGGGTCTGAGAAGAACAGAGCAAAGGGGCAGAATCCCCTCCCTTGCCCTGCTACCCACACTGCTCTTGCTGCAGCCCAGGACTCAGTTGCTGTCTGGGTTGCACTCACACTGCAGGCTCGTGCTGAGATTTTTATCACCCAGGATCCCCAGGGCCTTTTCCTCAGGGCTGCTCTCAGCCATTCACCACCCAGCCTGGAGTTGTGCTTGGGCCTGCACCGACCCAGGTGCTGGACCTTACACTTAGCCTTGTTGAATTTCATGAGGTTGGCTTGGTCCCACCTCTCCAGCCTGCCCAGGTCCCTCTGGACAGATCCCCACCCTCTAGCACTAGTACTTCACCTTGATCTGGATCTCCCATACGTCTCTTTTTTTTTATACATTAAATAAAACAGAAACAGAAATCATACTTGCACTGGAAAAGCAAAAATCTAATAGAATGGCTATTGATTGATTTTTGAGATTAACAGTAAACAGACACCTGATTAGAATTAGGCCAGCACTGTCACAGGGCTGTATTTATGTGTCCCCAAAAAATTTACGCTTATTAACATTTAGCAAGAAAATCCATTAGAGGACCTCCAAACTATTTTGGTCAGCAGTCCTAGATTCATAATTCAAACACTCACAGGTCCCACAACACAATGACTTCACACTTAGGGTGCTGGCCAAAGTGGATCTGGTCCTTTCAGCTCACTACAAGAAAAAGTCATGGCATAAAGAATTCAGGTTTGATTCAACTACCACCTACCTTGGGAGATAGTCACTTGAAGGATCACTTCTAACACTGAGTGCACAGCACAGTCAGTGTCACTATAAATACTACTACTGTCTGAAAATATTTCTATTTGCAGTGAAAACTGTATGAATTATTCCTGTTTTCTTCCAGTGTTCAAAATATTTGCCTTCAAATGGGTTTTCTCTCTTTTTCTCTTTAACTACTGTGACTGAAGAAGGGGTAGTGTTAAAATAAAGAATGACAGAAGGCAAAATAATAACTGGAAAAAAACCAAACTCATTTCTTAATGTCCCATCCCCCTAAGTGGGGACTGCTACACTCTCAGAATAACCTTCATCACAGAAGAAAAGCTATGGCTGGCAGCCAGCAGCTGCTGAAGGGAGTGTTTTGTTGTTTTCCTGCAGCACAGGGAGCTGTGGATCTGGGATGTGGGGCTGGAGACTAAATTGATAGGGTAGTCCTGAAGGGGAAATGAGGGAGAAGGCAGGGTGGGGTAGGATGGATAAAAAGGAGACTGAGGATAAGGTGGTGTCGGAGGCTCTCACACCAGTTGGTGAAGTCTTTAAAAAGGTCCAAGTTCAGCTGAGCTATGGACTTCAAGCTGTACACAAAAGTCTATCAGTACCACTTTAGCCGTGCAAGATCCTGACAACCTCTATGAGATCTAATCACTTTTTTAATTCCTTTGCCATAGCAGGACCTGAAGATGCCTCAGCATTTCCTAGTACTACACCTGATGTCACTATCATGCTACAGAAGATAAGGAAATGTCACATGTATTCACAATGTTGCTTTCAAAATCAGTTCTGCACAAAGCAAAGGGAAAGTACAGAATGGATGAAAATGAGTGAAATCTTGCCCTGCCCTGCCCTAAATGGCAAAGCCCACTGACTGGCTTCAGCCAGGTACACAAGCTGGTCACAAAAATGGCCAAAATTGGATGTTAGGAACAAGTCCTTTTCCATGAAGGTGGTTGAGCACTGGAACAGGTTGCCAAGAGAGGTGGTTGAGGCCCCATCCCTGGAGATATTCAAGGTGAGGCTTGACGGGGCTCTAGGCAACCTAATCTAGTTGGGGCGCCCCTGCTCACTAGGTTGGACTGATGATCTTTAGAGGTCCCTTCCAACCTTGGTGATTCTATGATAAACAATTTCTAGTAATGAACACCACAAGCTGTACTATGTCTACAGTACCAGCCTTGCGGATTTTGCAGTTGTGAGAGGGAAAGCCCAGGGAGTGTCAAGGGCACTGACACCTTCCTGACACTGTGTGCAGGTTTGAGGTTAATTGGAATATTTTAATAGAGAAGATTATACTACAGGCTGTGAAAAGGAAACAATGGTGATGCCTACCTCACTCACAGGGTTGCTGAGACGTGCAAGAAAAGAACACAAACCAAAGATAAGTGAGTAGTCTCTCGGGCACTCCAGCGTCTTGCTTTTCTCCTCTCTGCTGAGTAACCTCACTAACCACTTTCCTCCTAACCCCCCTGGCTGACTCTCCAAACTCACCTTGCACCTAAGGTATACCTTGGGGTAAGGTATAGGGGTGGGGAGAAGGTAGAGGGGCAGTTGGAAGCCCCTCCTGTTATCTGATTTCTGGGAGGGGAGTTGTGTTGCTGTATTACCTTTAACTTGTCTATGTCTGTAAATATTCTGTATATAGTGTAAGTATCTGCTGTACATTGTGCTGAGCTGTAAATAGAGCTTCAGTCCTTGACTTCCAGCCAGCTGAATCTAGTTTGGTTCATTTTACAAAGTGTGGGGAGGCAGGGAACTCCCAAACCATCACACAGTGGCATTTCCCATTTTGATTATCTGTTCACACCTTTTCCTACACTAGCAGTTGATTCCAGGATCACTCAAACCGACTTTGTCGATGTAATTCCACAATGTTCAGCGCAATTACTTAGACACAACTCTTAAGTGGTTGTAGGATCAGGGGCTTGGGGTTGGGAACAGTCATTGGTTTCTCTGCCATTAACAGGTCATTGATAAACTGCAGTTTCCTTCACATCTGCCAGAGTGCTACTAAGGTACACATATATCACTGTCATTTTTTCTGCCACGGTGTTTTAAAATGCAGGCTCAGATTTCGAACGCAATCAATAGCAATCCAGTTGCAAGCAACTCTAATGAAGAGCAGCAGAAACAATTTGGGATTAGATTTTCACATAAAAGGTCTCAGGAAAAAAAATGTATCTGGGCTCCACTTCACCTGCCCAAAAAGAGGATGAAGGTGTTTACTCCAGGCTCTGAGCCAGAGAGGATACACACATGCACTGAACCTCACACACAGCAAGAAACTCTCCTGGGTTGCATGGAGTTACTGCCGCTACGGATTGCTTGTCCTGCTTGCATCTGTTCCAGTATGAATTTCTACTGCTGGTTATTGTAATTCATGGTAGCCAAAAGGACAATGCTATCCATTCTTAAAAGTATTTACAAGGGGAATTTAAAAACTGGATTTAGAAGGGGAAAGCCTGTTCCAGCACATCCTGTCCATGTTCCTGTTGCAGCTATACCTCCCTGTTGTCAGTAATGACAGATTGGTAGCGGCGATACAGGTCAAGTTCAGCGCAAACTTGTCCACACCACTCTGACCATGCATGGCAGCTCTTCCTGGTCCCTGCCTCCTAACCCAGCCTCAGCAAAGCTTGCAAGTCACAGCAGATTCATATTTTGTCAAAAGCTGAAGAACATCATTAATTAGAAGCACTCTTTCTGCTGCTGTGGGAGCTAAAGATAAAGGCAGAATGAAACGGAGCACATCAGCTGGCTGAGCCTGTTCTCGGCTTGACTTCCTGGAATAAATTTTCCTAACTCACCTGTATCAAAGCCCTCTGCAATGCAACACAACTCACAAAGAAGTTAGCAGTGATCCTCGCTTGCCTTCTAGAATATGACTATGGCTTTTTGATTTTAAATGCTCAGTGAACATCCAGTGATGTCTCTAAGCAATATGATTCCCATTTTCACATATGCAAGACAGAAGAGAAGGAAGGAATAAAATCACACAATGAATGAAAAACACAATTAAGTGTATGCTGATGTAAATTGGCTCCTATACCCCAACTGAAAGTCCATTATCTTTGCTCCTAAAGTAGATTTGTGCACTTGACTTTCATTTCCTAGCACCAATTAATTCAGATTAAGGGACACTGCTATGTATCTCTAATCCCAACTGCTATTCAGAGGGCTGCAGCAGCTCTGCTATGAGCACAGCCTGAGAGAGTTAGGGCTCTGCAGACCTGGAGAAGAGAAGGCTTCCAGGAGACCTGATAGTACCCCTCCACTATCTGAAGGGGCCTACAGGAAGGCTGGGGAGGGACTGTTGACAAGGTCTTGCAATGACAGGACAAGGGGCAATGGGTTTGAACTGGCAGATTGGAGATTCAGACTGGATGTTAGGAGGAAGTTGTTTGCAGTGAGGGTGGTGAGACACTGGCACAGGTTGCCCAGGGAGGTTGTGGCTGCTCCCTCCCTGGAGGTGTTCAAGGCCAGGTTGGACAAGGCCTTGAGTGAGCTGTACTAGTGGCAGGGAGTTGGAACTAGATGATCCTTGAGGTCCCTTCCAACCTTACCATTCTATGATTCTTTACCAGTAAAAATTACTTCATTGAGCCTTAGACTTCAAATAGGTTAGTGTCTAGATGCTCCACATAAGTTTGTTTGGTGCCTGATCTAATTTCAGATGAAAAATGTATATGATCTTAGTTTTATTTTTTAATCAATATAGAGAATACCAATACAAATCAACCTAAAATCATAGTACTGGCTCAAGTATTTCTTTCAATATATTTTATTTCCAAGATTTCCTCTAATATCATAAAGGATAACATTGACCTAGTTGAAAATCTCGTATCATCTAGAAGCTGTATGTCCAAAAAGAGTGCAGTATTGAGGGACAGAGAATTCCAAGTCTCTTTTTGAGAAGGCAGCAAGACACTGAAGTCAAAGTTTCTGAATTCCTAACACCAATTCAGCACTGAAATTTTCATAGAAACTCCTCATTTACATAACAGTAATGCAATGAAAGCCCATTTTAGCACAGCTGGTCTTTCTAGACCCTGGAAAGTCTCACAAGAACTTCCAAACCACATCTCAGCAACCTAAGAAATGTTACCAGCACTGCCATGGAGCCTCCATCCTCGATTTTAAGGTCAAAGGCTTTTGGATCTGTCCAATCAGGAGAAGAGAGTCTTCACCAACAGCTCCTATGCCTCTAGCATCAGGAACATCAGTGAGGTGTGTGGTTTCTTTCTCATTCTCAAAGCTCCTCTGGGATAGTGTAGGACCAAGAGCCAGTAACTTCCTACTTCAAAGTCCACAAAGCAGTTTGTTTCCTCACACCTGACACTATGAATGAGAAGGAGAACAGAGCCATGGGAGAAAAGCAGCCCACGTGCTTGGCAAGGCTTGCACTGCAGTCAGGATCACCACTCCTCTTATGGCTTGAGACAGGCAACAGCACCTGGCTTCACAGAGGCCACCAGAGCGTAGGAATGATGGTAAGCAGGAAAGGCTTGCTAAAGCCTGCAAACACAACACATGAGTTTTGCCAAAACTCAAATGTGATTCCGAATGTGCAGCAGCAGGCCAAGCAGCTCTGAGAAGCATGTCTCAGGCTGAGCCTTCACAAGAAGAATCATGGAGAAGCAACTCTCACAAGGTCCATGTGCATCCCATTCAGAAAGATGAGTGACCTGTAGCAGGGGGGAAGTGGGAGCAAACAGCAAGCTCCTACACTGGCTCCACCACATGCCAGCACACAGCTTAAAGACAGCAGCACTCATTAACTGGTTTCCAAGAGGGCAGTGCCAGAAATCTTATGAAAACAGCTTATTTTTAATACACGAGTTAGGGCTGACCCAGAAGATGACAAAACAGTAGCAAACCAGAACGGCAAAATAAAAAGGAGGAAGAAAAAAGAACTACAGATCTCAATTCAGAAAGTGAAATCCATTAAATATAGATTTAATGAGAAGAGGGAGAGAACTCACGTTCAGATGGCAAACCTCTCACGTGTATTTTGCAGAGCACAGTCAGGAGCAGAAGAAATGCCATTCCACAAACTGTTCTTTAGAATGGAAACAACTACTCACTTGTAGTAAACTGACATTTAAAAGCATAACCCAAAAGGAAGTGAGCTGCCCTTCTACATAGTTGCAGCCATAAAAAGCTTTCAATATATTTATCAGTCTTTTCCTCTTTGGCTGAAATTTTGTTCTTCAGCATTTTTTTTTTTTAAATCTTAATTTTCTATACACCTTTTCTTAGATCTTGATTTCCTACTTTCAACTCAAATTTTGTATTGCCCTGGAAGAAACATTGCTTGTTTAACAAGAGCCCCCAAAGGATTTTTAGCCTATTCTAAAACAACACTGCACTACTTCTACCTTTTTTTTCCACAATTTGCCTTTACAAAGGTCATTGGTGGGGGGGGG
>VWZE01002870.1:250783-263973 GCA_013396675.1 Eubucco bourcierii
GGGGAAGGAAAAGAGGAATAAACTGTGAAAAAAAATAAATAATGGCCCTTTCAAGGTCTGAGCTTGCAGCCTCACTGCTCACATAAGGTACCCTAATGAGTGTTCTGATTCTCAAGGACTGTGTATGTGTGGCTGCTGGAGCTTCAGTGTAAACATCTTAACCATACTTGATAAATGCTGTTCCAATTGCTGGTATGTTGTACCCAAACACAAGTGAAATCATGACGTAAAACATAAAGAGTAAAAATATTCTTAATGGACTTTTAACCCATTGTTAAGAAAAGGTTCCTTGGGCTCAGCCAAGCAGACAGGAAGAAGCCCAGGAAGTTTCACTGCTGTGAGGCTACCAAAGACAAGGGAATGGTAAAAGAAGCACCTCTCCTCTTGGTTTAGGGTTTGCAAATAAAGGAATAAATTACTCCCAATTACTGCATTTCATTAGTACTTAAAAAAAAAAAAAATTTACCCTATACTTTATAACTATTAAACAAAAACAGATTTATGAAGAGCTAACTGCTACACGCAAGCTTTGCTGTCATTCCAGTGGAAAGAAGCTTAGAGAAAGCAAAGAAGGGAAAGGAAAAAGCATGATGCAAAAGCACCATGAAAAAGTAAACACTCTTTTCCCTCTCCCAAAGTCCCATGAGAGTGATCCAAATGGATGCTGGTAATTTTAGATAACTAGATCTGATGAAACAAGTTTGTCTGTAGCTCAGCAAAGGTGTGTTGGGATCAACTAACTGGCCTGCAAATCATAACACCAATGGCACTACCATTGCTTTTTTTTCCACTGTTAGGCAGGGCCTTGGAGAGTCCTCTGAAAATAACAGTACCAAAGTGCCTTAGAACAGCTAACTCAGAAGTGCTAAAAGCAGGTCCTGTAGCCCCATTCTCCTCTGCATTCTGAGTGAAGGATCTGACCACAGGATCCAGTGCAGATACCTTCCCCTTTCACATAGCACTGCTTAAGAAAAAGTGAAGTGTTTGGGGCAAACAAAAGAGTAGTAAGGTGACAACCTGCCTGCTGGTGTCATCTGCACCCAGCCCTCTGTGGTAAATCAGCATTTCCCCACCTGGCCAAGGGGCAGCCTCCTCACAGTGCTCACTACCTGCTGCACATCACAGCACTGCAGCTTCCGGCTGCAGCAGCAGGGAGCACGGAATTGCTTTTGGGCAGCTCCAGATAACTGGGACCATCCAGTAAATTCGGCAGCAGTTCTCAGCTCTCCTTTCATTGTGTAGTTTCAAGGCCTCACACAACACGTGTGAGTGTATGTGAAGGAAAGTTGGGTTTCAAGGACAAATTCGCTCGACAGCTGAGCAGTAAGATGAGACTGACTCATAGGCATCAAGTCTGCTGTGAAAGACAACTTCCTTTTGAAACATTTTTCCTCAGTTTTGAGCAGCAAATAGCACAGAGTTATGGGACTACCAAGGTTTCTGCTTGTGTCATTTAATTTCTGTTTCTGTCTTTCCTCCAAAACTCTTTCCTAAGTCACGCCCTTACCCCGATGTTCAGAGTAAGGTGAGAGAGCTATTAAAAACACATAAAGAGTGAAATCATCAAGCAGAGTATGTGCAAAATGGCAGATTTTAGAAATATTTCCTGCTCAAATTTCAACTGGTGAACGTGTTTTGGTAGGCAAAGAAGACTTTGCAGCATTTTTAAACGCGAGGAAATCCAAAGGATTGCATCAAATCATGTTAGAGACACTGACAAATACAGGCTTTCAAGCAGAACAGCTGTCATTAAGACTCCAGTGACTACCTGGAATACAGTGCTGCAGCCTCCTAAAAACAAAACTGGGGGGGGGGCGGGAAAAGAGAACCTTTAATCTATACTTTAGCTTCAGCACAGAGTTGCTGGTTCATGTTTCCTCCTTTTCCTACAAACCAACAAAAGCAGCATGAACCATTCCTATGCCTGTAGTCACCAGCAAGGGCCCAAAAGCCACACCATGGCCTCTAACAAGCATCAATCTCACACAGGCTTTCCTAGGACTGCACTTACTGCCATGTGTCCGTACTCCTTTTGTTTCACACCAAGGTCATAGAATCATAGGTAAGGTTGGAAGGGACCTCAAGGATCATCTAGTTCCAACCCCCTGCCATAGGCAGGGACACCTCCCACTAGTACAGGTNTGTAAATAATCCTTCCCCAGCCTTCCTGTAGGCCCCCTTCAGATACTGGAAGGCTACTATCAGGTCCCCTCGAAGCCTTCTCTTCTCCAGGCTGAAGAGCCCCAACTCTCTCAGCCTGTCCTCATAGGAGAGCTGCTCCAGCCCTCTGATCATCTTTGTGGCCCTCCTCTGGACCCGCTCCAACACTTCCATGTCCTTCCTGTGCTGAGGGTTCCAGAACTGCACACAGTACTCCAGGTGGGGTCTGACGAGAGCAGAGTAAAGTGGCAGAATCACCTCCCTTGCCCTGCTGGGAGGCCTTTGGGATACCACATAGCTTCCTACCTTCCAAGTACTTGCACTAGTTGAAATGAAGCCTGTGAGCCTGAAAACAGCACCCAGTACCAGCATAGCTGCTGAAGTGGTGTTGTGTCACTCTTTTTCGCTGGGGTGCTCATACAAGCTGGCCCTGCACATCTCCTACAGTACCAGCAGCCTGCCACAGCCACAAGGTTTGTGTTGCTCTGTGTGACAACTAGGGCAAATTATTTACTGAGTTAATTTGCATGCTCACACACCATCCGCAGTCTGCATCAGGAATGGCTGAGATAAGGTAGAGCTGCTCAAACACAAATGCCATTGGTAGGAAGCAACAGAAGATACAGACTTGTAGGGCAGAAGATACGCAAGGGCAGCTCTGTGTCAGGGAGAGAAGGAGGCCAGCATGTGGCGTGGATGGGCTGAGCACTCCACAGGACGTTCCTGTGGGCAGCTGGCAAGAGAAGAAAACAGTTGGGTCCAGGACTTGTCTAGAGGTGATTGTGGGTCACAGAAAACTGCCTAGAAAGAAGCATCACCTCTGAAACAGCTTTTTTGCTGACTCTTTGATAACACTCACAACTTGAAGTGACCAGCTCTGATCCAATGTTCATTTCTGTTGCTGTATGGCAGAGGAAGGAGGACACAGCTCTCAAAACCATCCTCCCGACCTGCTATCACCCATCCCCATGTCACAACAAAAGGGTTGCCAACTTGCATAGTTCCCATTTATTCAAGTGGTCTAAGAGTTGCACAGAAACACAGACAAGCACATAGAGCTGTCTTTAAAAGCAGTTTTCACAGGAAAGACAAAACAGGTCTTGCTTACAGGTCTTAAGCCCAGAGAATCAGTCGTTTATTGGGAAGCACATGCCTTTTCTCTCTGCCTCCCCAAGGTCAGCATCCTCAAAGTCTTTCTTCTAGCCCTTCCATCTGGCTACTTGGTGAACTCCAGAGGCATTTGCACTGATGGCGCAGGACTTAGCACTAGATCTGTCATATATGGTTAAGCTGCTGCTGGGCTAAGCTCCCTTTTTTATCCAGAGTGGTATTTTTCTCTTTGAACATTAGGAATTTATATAGTGTTTTATCCTTTCAAGTATCTCTACAAATTCTTCATAGGATCTACAGCACAGGCAGGGCCTTTTTATGACAGAAAGGCACAGTAGGTTTCCATACTTTGCAGTCACTGCAATATTGCCTACTGCTTCAATAAGCCCCACTAACATTACATTAATTATTTGGAACAGAGCTTCTGGTAAAGAAATTGTGGTCACTTGTACTGATAGTCATGCACATCATTTAAAGTTTGGTTGCCTGCAACCAATCAGGAGGAATTTACAGTCCCTTACTACAGCCTTTTATGTGTTGAAAGAAAACAAACAAACAAAACCCAAAAACAAACCAAAAGACAACCCACCAACACATATAAGCCACAAATTGTGCAGGAATAATTATCTTACTGCTAGCTTGCTTTTAAAGTAAGATAGGTAATATTTAAGTGCAATGGCAAATAGCAATGATAATGTGGTGCTCCTGGAGTATCAGAAATATGCCATTCCCTGTGGAAATGCAGAACATGACAGTGAGACAAATGAAACCTATTCTCCATCAAAACATGAAGGCATTCTACCTATTCTTCTCCCTAAGAAGTATGACTTGCTAATCCTTGGTGCAGAGAAATGTACTAAGTAGCTGCATTTTCAGTGACTAATCTTGTACAAGTTATTGTTCATCTTTACTGTGCAAAAAAACCCAAAAAAAGTGTTTCATGCAGTTGTCCATAACAATATTTGTATTAGTGTGACTAGATTAAACAGGGGTCAGGAAGGAAAAATTAGCAAAGTGCTTTTTTTTAAGGTAGACAGTTGGAATGTTCCTGAGCACTGACTGCCTTTACATCTTCTGTAACCAACTAGAGAAACAGGGACTACGTAAGTAATGCCTCTAATATTACAGTATTTGACAGTGTGCATCACTTTTCCCTGCAGAAGGTTATACACAGCATGGCATGATGCAGCTCAGCTTCTCATGTGCCTCTCTGCAGGCCTGAAACACACAGGGACCTGCTTCCCTCTTTTCAGTGCCAGCACTTCACTAAGAACAAATGCATTCCCACCTCAGCAGATTCAGTAATAAAAAGGAATCGGTGACCTGTCTGTTGGCATAGACAGAGTTTGACCCAGCTGCTGCTGACATTGGTCCTCACCCCACCAAGATCTCCTCAAGCAAGTTCTTCATGTAAGTAGTCCCTTAAGGTCAAATGAGAACCTTTTCCCATGGAGCCTTTGCAAAAGGAGCCCTGCTCTGTCATATTAAGTGGAAAGGAACTAAGCTGGAGCACATACTAATTTTCATTAACACAGTACATTCCTCCTCATCTGCTGATCCAAGGCTTTGGGTTTTTTTTTTTCCCCCCTCTTTCCTTTCTACTGGTTTCAGGTTTTGTCTTTCTCCTTTCTTCCTTTCCACACTTCCCTTTTGTATTGTTTTCCTTCTCCTTTCATATACCATTCATCTCCATCCCACTTTCCCCTTTTAACAACCCTCTTCCTTCATCCTGTTTTTCTTTCCCTTTGCCCTCTTCTAGTCCTCTGGAGGACTGCACCTGTGTTTTTCTAACAGTCCCACCAGAAGCAGCTGAAAGTAGGTGATAAGGAAGCTGATAAAAACTACCCAAGACTTAAGGGCTATGTTCCCCCTTGCCTGCACAAAGGGGAATGGTAAATGTGGGCTAAGGGATTAAATGAGTTGAAGCTTAGAGAATTCCCACACAGAGGATTTAAACTTCTGCAGTTCCCATTAAGCAGTGCACTCCAACACTAAACTGCTTGTGCTGGTTGCATTTAAGAAGCAGAGAAACGAGCAGGACCACACACTAAACATGTCTGAAAGACAACAAGAAGAATAAAATTTACCAAAACTGTGTAGAGTCAGATAGGATACTCAGGGCAGGACACATGCTTTCATTCCATGTGCAGAATGCACCAGGCATGCAGTTACCATCTCCATTCTGGGAGCAAATCCTTGCCTCTCAAACTTAAAGGAGTTTTTCAATTCTGTTTTGAAGTCTGGGCTTTAAGAAACTACCTCAGCATTCACTTTCTTCAAAACAGTCCTTTTGCCATACTCATTCTGGACACCTTGCCAGGTAAGTCAGCCACCACCAAAAGCCTGCCCCCATCCCTGAAGCCAAAACATACCCCCTAGGGCCTGCTAGCACCTCTAAGATGTGGCTTGCAAAGTTTCTCTAGGCATTGTGATACTCAGAAGCCAATGACCTCAGTACTCAATTTGGGAGTCACACAGACAGCTGCCACATCTTCAGGTTAAGTATAAAGGGATTACATCAGATCTGGTAAATAAAATTCATTTCCAGGATCTGAGAAGAGATTTTTCTTATCCTGATAATTCCTACTAATCTAACTTAAGAACCCTAAAACATAAAGATGAATCTTTACTTTCATACTGAGAGTATCCAGAGCTCGCTACAGATTTTTGCCAAAAACCATAGGTCCTTGCTTCATCAGGTCAGGAAAAAAGTCCATTCGCAGACCTTCCAGGATTTTAAGAGAAGCCTGAGGCAATTTCCAGCTGGGCATAGGATGCTTTTCATCCTGCAGTCCACTACTGCTGTCTCCTCGTTGGACCTGTGTGCCCTCAGACAGCAAGGCCAGGCAATTCTGCAGCATCACAGTCATGAAATTAGGGAAATGGGCTGAAAAGAAAGGAGATTCTGCAACCAAATCCCTCTGCAGACAAGTTCAAATTGTCTAGATCTTCTGTGTCCTTTCTGTAGAAATACAAGTAATATTTAGGTCTTCATATAACTTAAGAGTGTTTAATCACCAATTATTATATGCTCTGCATGCATGTGTTAACTGACTTTCTGCTTAACATTTACTCGCCGGCTAATTACACACAAAGATTTTAGAAGCTGCAGCCTATAGAGAAAGTTTTGTTACCTTCTGTACTGGTAACTATTTCCATGCAAGTCTTGCTCACACTTCATACTTTTCCACTTCAAAATGTAAATCAAAACAAGAAGTGTGGCAGGCACAGATTTCCACTGATCTCAAGCTGTACTAGGAAATGTGTTGGTAGAGTCTGAGCTGGGAGCAAAGCTTCAAGTGGTTTGTAAGGGGATTCACTGCAAAGTGTCTTTTTCCACATTCCCAGCTGTAGTAGCAAGAATGTCTGGATTCAAAAGACTAAATAGCCTCCTTTGTTTATTATATAATCTGCAGAACTGCAAGCAGAGAACAACAAGGGAAGTACAGATCCTTCCTCTGAGTGCTCTGACATGCCTCCTCCCCAAAAGCAGTCTCTCTGCAGGCCCGTCACTTCAGTACCCAGCCTTTTGCTTTGGCAACTTCTGTCAAATGGTAAAGAACCCCATTTCTGATGCCCATACACACAGCTCTCTCTATCTACACGTATGTATATGCTTTGCTGGCTGCCTACATTCAGACCCATCTGTTAGGCTGGCACTCAGCCCACCAAGAAGTTGGTTGGTCCATTTCACTAAAGCGTAACTGTCAAGCCGTGATGGGCTTTGGTGGGCAGCCAAGAGCCCTTCTTTCTCCAGGGAGGAAAGGCTCCCAGCACAACTCAAGTTTGTGTTGCTCACCACATGATCAAGCTCATTGATACACATGCCAAAGCAAAGAAGATTTCAAAGCAGAAAGAAAAGAGGAGAGCTGGATGGTGCTTCAGCCTACTTTATGGTGGTGATTACCCCAGACAAGGCTGCTGTGGCTAAGCATAGGCCGACCATGGCTTAACTTGAACTCTGGCACCCGGCAAATACAACAGTGTGATTGTGAGAAAACCCAACAGATGTAAATAGCCACTAGCCAGGGCAGTGCTGTCAGGGGTGAGGGCATACAAATGGCCTGCAAAGGCAGCTCCTTTCACACGGGCACAGACTTGTGAGCAACTCTATTTGCCCACAAACCAGAGGTCAGAATCAGAACAGCATGTGTCAGATCTCCAGTTCAGCTCATCTCCTTCCACAAAGTTGGTACTAGTATCTTGCTCACACTTTCATTGCTGATTAAAACTGATTTTGCTTGTTCTCCTTGCACTGTTCCCTCTTTACCACTTGAAAATGTGGGCTGACGTTTACTTTCAGTTGTAACTTTTTAATGGTAATATTTACATGACAGAACACATTGTGCTACCTCTCTTTCTACTCAGTCACCTGTGGACTCAGCCACTAGAAGGCTGCAGGATCACTCCAATGGCTCTTCCCCGTGGATGGAGCCAGCTCACCCATCCTGCCCTGGCATCAAGCGTGGCAGAAACACCATCCCACCTCTCTGCCCAAGCCAAGATAGACAGCTCAGCACTGTCTTAGTGTTCAACAGAGCCATTCACCCATGAGTATGACGAGCAAATTCCGGCACTAAATCAGCAGCTCCTCTGCTGCCCAGAAGGGCCCAAAGGCAAAAACACACCAAGCTTTTCTTTAAACCAAAGTGGTCAAACCTCACTACGGAAAAGTTTTACCAGTTACATAAGCCTCAGCTCACACCTACCCTGTGAGAAGCTGATCAGGTGTACGTTCCAGATGAACTTCTGAAAAGTTGTCAATAGCATTGAAAGATATCCTTTCCCCTGTTCATTTTCATCATGTTAGAAAAGTCTTATGTTATGATTCTTACATCACAAACCAGTTTATTGAAGTTGCTGTCACATCACATTTTAATTGCTGTTACCTCTTTAGACAAGAAAGCCAAGGCAGAGCTTGTCAGCGCCAAGGGAAAAGAAAAATCAAGTATGCTTCTGAAGTCAGAATTTCATTTAAAGCAAAATAAGCAGAGGCACCCAGACCACTACATGAGGAAATTCCACATTAATCTTTTTTTTTTTTTTTCACATCTCCACCCCTGACTCTTCTGACATCTCTTCTAGCTAAGAAGATTTTTAAAAGTCAAAATCATTTGAGATATTGCATAGCTTCTTGGCATCAATCTGGTAGAGGATTTAACTGAGAAAAAAAAAAAAGCCTTTATTTTTGTACTTGGTATATTATAGGATGGAATTCTGCTAAGTTGTAATCTCTTTTGAACAATTATAAAAATCTGTCTCCCTTCAGAGACTGTTCTGGCTATACAGAGCCTCCTTACACAAACGCAGCCTCTGTACAATGGAAGATACAGCTCAGGATTTCCCTCACACAGAGGTGCATGAACTGCCAGTGATGCTTCTCACCTTATCACTACAAATACAGCAGATTCAAGAGAAGATGATGTCACACAGTTAGTGGTAAAGGTTTGGAACAGCACACAGGAATATTATAAAATAATTATTCCCTAGCAGGAGTTGTGGATATGCCACAGACAGGCAAAGCTGTGATCTCTTTCTCTCTTCACTGTGAGGAAGAAAATACACCAGGGTTGTATTTATGTCGTCATAAATGAGAGAAGGATTTAGCCTCAATCATTTCAGTCTTGGCTGTCTCCCATAGCAGGGCAAAACTCTGGCTTTGCTTAAGTCAATAGCAAAATACTATTGATTTCCAGGGGTCATAGTATCACCTCGTGACTTCATGGTGTTCCAGTTCTACGGTAACTAAACCCAAACAAATGGCATTTTAAGGCTTAGAGCTCCACATCTCTAGAGCTGAGATTACCACTTCTGGTACAATATTCTTCATCAGTGCATCTAATCCCAGGTTTGTTAATCTCCACACCAGGACACAAACACCACCAAAACTTCCAAGTTTGTGATGTGGTTTTGCATTTCATCTGAGCTGCTGAGACTCTCAAACTCTCTGTTCCCTGCTTTGGTTTCTCCATATGCGACATTTTAGATACCCATACATCTAGAAAACACAGTAGGTCTACCTGATAGCTTAAAAACAAATCAAGCATTTACACGTTAATTGGAATCAGTGGCACATCTTGCCTGCATGTTTTCCAGCATGTCTTTGTTGAGACAGTTTCACAATTTAAGGCACCACAAGAAGAGAGCTTTTTCTTACAAGACCAATAACATACACAACACACCCCCCCAAAACCAGTGCTAAGGTCTGTGGTGATTGCAAACCAGTGACTGGTAACATCCACAAGGTATACAAACGTACAGATCAAAAACCTTCTCCTACACAGTCCAAATGAAACCCTCAGGTGGTTTTTCTTTTTTTCCCGTTGTAACGAAGCAGGAGAGGCAGCCATTGCATGACACTCTTCTAGGCCACTCCAACTGCCCTCTCACACAACTGACACACCCCCCCCCCCCGCCCCAGCACCCCTCCCTATTTTCAGCAAAAGCATCATTCTTGTGCTGTTTAAGTGGACAAGATTTCCAGCATCTGCTCACACATGATTATAAATCAAGGAAGTTTCATGCTCTGCTAGTCCGAGGAGATGGTGTTATTAATGATCGCTGTTCTAGGAAGTTCAGACTAAGTGTCTAAAGTGATGGCATCTCTGATGTAAGGCTTTGTTTTGTTTCTGAAAAGAGCTGAGTGAGCAGTCTTCAACCTCACTGCTTAACATATTCCTGAGGCTACCATCTCCTAGAAATTCCAATTATTTCCATTAGCTTAGCAATAACATCAGCTTCCTCTGGTATCAGAAACAACACTGTCACTGCACAGTAACACTCATGAGTCATTTGGCACAGACAAATGTTGGAGTCTATGAAGATGCAACACTGATCTTACTCCTCNCCACTGCACAGTAACACTCATGAGTCATTTGGAGTCTATGAAGATGCAACACTGATCTTACTCCTCTACTCATTATCCACTTTCAGAAGTCTGAAAAAGCTGGTGCAAATCTACAACTCAGGAAGTGACAACATAGTATTATGTCACACTACTCTTGGATTTGAAACAATGCAAGAAATGAATATGTATGACCTGGCAGACTCATTTTCTCAGCAGGATAATACGCTGTGCTTTCCCATGTTATCCTAACCAGCAGCCTTCCATTTCAGCAGACATGGGACCAATTCTGCAAAGAAAAGGCATCCCAGAGTCAGAGGAGTGATTAAGAGAGATTCTTGCCTGCCAGTCACTCTCCTAGGTGCACACTGAACGCGATACACCTCGTGCGTGAATGCCACAGAATCCCAAAGTTAAAGATAAGAGGTCTGACTCACCACTCCATTGCACCAGTTTGTGCCTGCGGGGCTCCATGTTCTTCCATGGTGAGTCAGACCCTAGACTCCCCTCTCTCCAGGAGAAACATGACAAGTCATGCAGTACATGTCAGATTTCCCCATCAACTATAATCCCCATTTACACGGCAAAACTAATTGGAATGTAACATTCCATACCACTTGCATTCACTGCTATGCCTAGAGATAGCAACATATAAAGTGAATGTAAAAAGCAGCAGTTTAAAGCACAGCCACTGGAATTAACCCTGTGACACCAGGCAGCACACTTAAGGAGCCTCGTTTAAGAAAACAGTCCTTGCCAAACGTTAATAGTGTGGACATGTGCACAGTAAGATTAACAGCACAGAATTAAGGAGAAGGAGATTAGTCAGTGGAACAAAAAGTTTCTCCAGAACAGTTCTTATTCCAAGACTGCTGCCTTCGCTTTACTAATCCAAAGCTGCTGAAACAGAAGAAACTTCCTGGACAACTGTAGGACAGGCATTGACTGTTTCTTCTGAAAGGACATGCTGTGTTTAGGACTGCTATTTCTGGCTTTCAACTATACAAATACAAAATGCCATGAGGCCGATTTTCTTCTCACAGTTTCATGTGAGTATATATCCACTGATTTCAGTGCAATTATATATCCGATTATTTGCCTGGCATGGAAGTGCGATAGATCAGTGCTGACTCTTATAGGCAATGCTGAATAGACTTACACTGGGCAGAATGGATAGGAGCAGATAATCTATGCTAGAGTCTCTGGCAGCATACAGCTCTACAAATCAAGGAAATCATTAGTAAAAGACTAAGCCTTCAAAAGTCACACATACAAAAAGAGACCTGTCCTTCACCTTTCTCTAAACCTTAACAGATTGCTGTCCATAAGTGCTTTGTGCCTTCTTACGGTTTTGAGTTGTGGGATCAGTAGGTTACCCTAGCAGGCAGAGATGACAGCCACATGTTTTGTTTTCACAATTAGATGCTGAGGTACTTCCTGGAGAGCTGAATCTACCATGACTGAGCCTGCAGAGTTTTAGCTGTCCTGGGAATCAGCACACACAACCAGTAACAAAGCAGTAACACACTGAAAACTGCCTGTGAACAGGACTGCAACCCACTGGGGAGCTGCAGATGCCGAGTAGTACACACATGAATCATCCACTTGCCTGTGATCACAGGGTGCACATGTATGTAATTCTGGATTTACTACTACCACTGCAAGGCTGTAACAGCTCATTCTGATTAAAGCTACAACTCTCACTGTGTGGTCAAGTCAGGAGCTGGTATTTGATCTGCGACTTTTGACAGGAAGGCTTTATTCTTAGGCATTTGGTTCTTCAAATTTTAACTTTGTCTTGTGATAAAGAACAAATAAAATCCACATAAACCCACCAAAACACGTCTAGTGCATTACATACTGACTTAATAAACACAGGAACTCAAGTGGCGACTGCAACAGGAGGATGAAGCCCAAAAACATGTCAGTAGGATCATTCTCTTTTGAAAAGTACTATGAAGACACAGACTTAAAACAGACATGGCATTGGATTTTATCTCATGCTCACTTACCCTTTGACAACCAGAGAGCAGCACGACTTGAATATCTAGCACTCATGAGTGAATGGGTGTCCAGCCATCTATGTGTTCATAGGTGGCATCCAGGTTAAAGTTAGGAAAGCGCTCCATAGCTACCACAGAATCCGTGCCTTTACATCATCATCAAACTATTTCTAAGTCCCAACAAGGAGAGGAGCAGAGGTGCAGCGTTCAGAAGCAAACAGTAAGTTACAAAAGTTTGAAGACAACACCATATGTTGGAAGTCCACACACACCAAGTTCGCAATACTGCTTCTTACTTGGTGAACCATCTGCTGGGTCACCAGAAACTATGAAAAATAATCAGGCGACACCGATTCCTCAATACTCAAAACATCGCCCATGCTGGGAAGGGGATCCAGTGAAGAAGTCCCAGCTCCTGCTGACCACCAGCAGAATCACCATCAATACTTTAGGTAGTATCTGCTTTGAGTATGGGAGTGTAGTACAAACTGGTTGGCTGTCACGACAGATTGTCACCACCAACTACCAAAGTTTGCCAGCAAGTCAATGAACCCAAAGGCAAAAGCAGTGCTGTTGCGTGATAGGGTGCTGCCCTTTCACTCCTTCTATGCCTCAGCCAGCCTTAAGACGTGACAGCAGGGTCAACCAGGAGCCCACCAAGTCCCCTCTCTGTGTTCAAAGACCCAAGGACCCACTGCACAGAGCGGCTCGGTGGGTCACCGGGAGCCAGCCCGGCCGCGCACATGCCCGTGCACACTCGCTCACACCTGCCAGGGTCGGGAGCGCCTCGGTGGGAGCGCGGTACGACCCCACCGGGAGCGCCCCGTCGGAAGGTGGGGAAGGTGGGGGGAAAGCCCGCCCCGGTTTTCGACCCGGGCCCCCCTCGCCTTCCCCACCCTCCGAAGCCCCCCCCAACCCTCGGCAGAGACTCCCCGCAGCAGTTAAGGGGGGAAACCCCGGTCGCCCCCCGCCCGTTGCCGCACACAGGTGAACGGCAACAGGCAGCATCCCCTGCCCTACACCACGCACCCACTGCCCCGGACGGAATTGCTACCTCAAGAAAGGCTCCGTCA
>VWZE01002870.1:264679-335407 GCA_013396675.1 Eubucco bourcierii
CTGCCCCGGGAAGGGGGAGATAGCTCCGGCCGTGGCGTGCCGGTGCCGCAGCAGCCGGGGCGCAGTGGGAGAAAGCTCCGCTACGCTCTCAGACCGTGTGCGCGAGCGTGCAGCGAGCCGGTGCCCGCTTGAGCAGCAGGACACGGAGCTGACCGCAACTTTGGCACCAGTCACACAGCCCAGTGACGTACTGGAGAGAGAACGGTTTGTTTCAGCCGCAGTTAAAGCCTCTCCTGTGGAGTGGGCTGCCCAGAGGGGTTGTGGACTCTCCTCTGGAGATCCTGGGCAGCCTTCTCTGGGTGACCCTACTCCAGCGGGGGGTTGGACGAGATGATCCGCAGAGGTCCCTTCCACCGCCATCATGATGTGATTGTGTATGACTAAGGTTGTGCAGGTGCCGGTGGCTGTGGCCATGGCCAGCTCGCTGCTGAGGAGCAGTAGTTAGCGTCTGGCTGCGCAGGAGCCTCCCCCGCACAATAGGTAGCCCTGCTCTGGAAAGTGACGAGCGGCAGACGCTGCCACTGATCCTGCGGTTCTCAACATTGGCACGTTGAGGTTTGGTGAGGGAAATTATTTGTCTCTAGTGCTGAAGTTCTGTGACCCACTTTTTTTCCCCAGCTCTGGTCAGATAAACCATAGGGATTAATCATGTGGGGCTTAAGCCACAGTTACCTGAGAAGAAAATTCAGTACGTTTTGAAGAAATAGCCCCTCGTGTTCCCTTTCATGCATTGTGCATTACCTGGAAATGAGACCTTTTTTCCTTGACTTTTTTTTTTTTTTTTCCTCCCCATTAGAAATGCAATGCACAGTCTTTGAAAGAACACAATTTGGAAGCTGGGTGGGGTTTTTCTCTGTTCAGCTCTCACGGATTTTGCCATATGCTTATGAAAGCAATTAACACTATGTACAATTTAACTACAATACCTCACCTTGAGCTTGGCTAGCGCTTAAGGGTTCAGATCACGCTCAGCAGATGGTTTCAGGAGGGCTGAAGGCTTTTGGGGTCCTCTGTCAGGGCTGATGCTTTCACTAGTCTGAAAACAACCTGAGAAGACCACAGCTCTGATTGGGAAAAAAAGCACAAAAGTGAAAAGGGGGAGATTGGATCATGCTGGAGGCTCAGATATGCCTTGTTAGATAGCTATGGTGCCAGGCTATCTGCCTCATTAAAAAATCAGTTTAAGGGGTTGAACACAGCAGAAAGGCACTGTACAGACTACTGAATTTTCACACCAATGCCCTATTGCACCATTTTGCAGTTTCTGCCCACCTCATACCAGTGAAGTATCATGAAAGAGAAGCGAGAAGAGGACAGGATTGTGATCCAGGCACAGCAGACACCACAGAGAGTGGCCTGATGGTAGCCTCTGCCTTGGTTAGATGCACAGAGGACATGGGAGGGATGGGATGTGTTAAGAGCTGACAAAAGAACTGAAGCAAGGTATGAGATTGTGGAGGACCTGGAGGTTGAAATGGAAGCTTGACATAAAGTTCAGTAGGTGATGGACAGCCATTGGGGAAGTCTGTGTGTCTCCAGATGACATCAGTTATGGAAGCTGATTGTTATTACCAGGGTATAGTAGAAAAACAAGGAGAGGAAGGCAGCGTCAGAGGGTGAAAAGAGCGAGCATGCAGCAAGAGATTCTGTCACTGCAGTGATGGGGTGAGGGAAGATAAACAGCAACGTTTAAGTGACAGTAACAGTACTGAAAGAGGGTAGTGACATAAAGAAGATCAGACCACAGGAGAACCTGTCCTTAAAATCTATTTCCAGCTCACAAGAGAATATACACCAGGAGATGATGTTCAGTAGGGATCCAGTTAAGATGGTAACAGGGCTGAGATGTGTCTAGCTCTCCAGCCTGCTAACCAGGAGGGCTACTATAAATTACAACTTCTGAGGCTTTGACAGGGAGCATTGCCTCATTTCTTGAAATTATGGACTAAATTCATCACTGTTAGAATGCAGCACTCTATTCTTTGCACTTACAGGCAGTTTCACCACAATAAACCATCATCTTTCACTTTCTAGAACATGCCCTTCCAAGGCTAAGTGATCAAAGGACTCATCACTCTGTGGGTCACAGATCTGGCTGTGATGGTCATTGCAGGGCAGGAGAGGTAATGTTTTCCAAGGGACTGAGACTAGAGATAGCAGGCTGTTTTTCAACAAGCTATTGTCACATAGGAGACAGAATTCCATAGAAGTGTGCTTGATTCCTGGCAGATCACCACAGGAGCAGGATACCTGGGCTTTATTCTACTTTTGGTGTTCTTAGCAGTCTTGGGACAGACAAATGTGCCCACCAGGCCCACCTGCCATGTCAGGAAGCTTGTTTTACTTAGGGTACAGCACACAGCAGCATATGCTAAGTGAAGTTTTCCTCAAATGCCCAATTTGCAGGAAAATTGTGCATTTGTTGGATTTGCTTGAACTGGGTGAGCACTAAATGAAAATCAAACCAAAAATGGAAGTCACTGCTAAATGAAAACTCTGCCTTTTGGCCAGTCTTGCAGAGATGCCAACGGTACAAATTCAAATTCAGAGTTGTTACAGGGCAGCCTGAGCTTTGCCTGCAACTGTGAGACATATTTCAGACATCCTTTCTGTGTAGGAGAGGGAGCAGCCTGTGTCCCTCAGAGCAGGCTTCTTTCTGCACTTAGACACCTGAAAACTCCTGTCTTCTCATTAATCCTTGTACCTGCAAAGCAACACACTGCATTTGCTGGTCCTTTACACGTATCTTGGGGAGCAGCTCCTCCAGAGGCTGCCTCTATGTGCCCCTTTGTATGAATGCATTTGGATTACCTCACAAGATGGGAAATACTTTGAAGTTTGTTAGCTTCACCTGGGCCTGTCATCAACACTAGTCAAGTGCAAAAATTCATCAGATTAAAGGTTCACTCCAGCCAGGCACAGGGTCAAGCTCCTGATTACAAGGCTGGAAAAGGAGAGTGACCAGGAGTCATTTAAACTTAAAATGTAATTCTAGGGTGAACTTAACTACAAGCTCTTCCTTAGCTGCCCTATTATCTCTCACCTTGAGTTTTTAAGATGTCTCATCCATAAATAAACAGGAGTCTAATTTGCACCTACACTGTGTGGCATGTCTTGCTCCCTTCCAGCACAAGGCAAGCATCTCAGGTGTGGCCAGCTGTGGTTTTGTTTCAAGTTCAAAGTAGTTCCTGCAAATCCTGACCCTAGTTTCTGTCACACCTTCTAATGTATGTGGTCCTACCACACACTGAGCAGTTCTTTCCAGTCAGCAGTTCACAGATCAGTTTATAAACCCTTTGCTGGCTTTCCTTTCTCTACCTTTCACATTTAATAACACTTAAAACTGCGAGCTCTGTAAGATACCCTTCAAGTTTTCCATACACAGCTAATCTGGGGTAACATAAACATCTCTTTAACAATGAAGATGACAGACATGATAGACATATTTTGACCAAGCAGCCCTCACATCGATTGGTGTCAGCTTCTGGGATTCCTAATTTGACAATTCCCCTTCTACTATTGAAGAATGAGAGAAGATCATGCCTCCTACATAGAAGAGAGTATGAGGAGAGCAGGAACCATACTAGACAGTGCTGATCTTAATGTCATCGTTAACTAATTGCTCTCTAGTTCATCTATCACTGTGCCAACTCAGCATCATTCTGAATGATTAAGTGCCTGTGAAAGCAAACAATAAACTGAATTTGTTCCATCTGGCTACATTATCCAAAATGGACTTTCAGATGCATCATCATTACTATGATCTTTAACTTGTCAGAAGTGCTCAGATACAGATATAAACAATAAAAATACCAGTTCTGTATGTTAGTGGTTTCCTTGATTTATTATAGAACAGAGAATAAAGTTCATCATCTGCTCTGGAAAAATTCAATGCTTAAGACTGAGAAGCCACAGAAAGAAACAGGGTTTCTGCTACATAAAAATCAAATATTTTAGTGAGTAATGTGCTAGCAGAGAACTACAAAATCCTTTGTACACTGTGCTGTAGGAATTTTTTCAGTAAGAGTTGTATTTATTCACTCCTTAGAAGAAGGAAATGGTGTTGGCTGTTTAAGTACCAGACTACATGTGTAACTCTGGGCTTTCTTAATGACCTGGAAGTTAAAACTGTGAGTGAATTAGCAGCTTTGTGGTAGCTGCCTGAGTTTTATTCAGAATATGATGGCAGACCCAGAGACGTCACGCTGTACCAGAAACACATTGCAATGCATTTATTTACTTGCAGAATGAGGGGTTATTCACATCTGACACTTCAAAAGCATCTTCTAAAAGTCTCTCTTACTCTGCTACAAAAGGAGTCTAAAACCTTTTCAGTGGCAGGTGTTCCCAGCCATTACTCACAACTAGTGGAGCTAGGAGATGTCTACCTTCTCCTGGTTTAGTGCTCCCATTGTGCATCCATTCTACAGCTGAGCTCCAGTGGGCTCCCACCCTCACCCTACGAGCCCAGTCTGTCTACAAGAGAAAATGATGTGTTGGAGGGAACCTGAGAGGAGCACAATTGCTTTAGAGAGGAAGATGGACACGTGCCTACGTTGGGAGGCTGTGAGGAAGCAGAGTGATTTTTCACCAGACACTGTTCTTTCAAGCAGTCATGTTTCAGGCTGGCTGAGCGGATGAAACTGAGGGTAGCCAGTTACAACAGTAAAAGATTTCATTCCCTTTTTATCTTTTTAATAACAATGCACTCTAGCAGTGGCAGTCATCTTTTGAGAGAGTGAAAACATTGTGCTACACAATTATTGTCAGATGATGTGTGCAAGTTTATGACTGTTGTCTGCACTGATGTAGGGAATGGTGCATTATTGTGCTGTTGCGCTCTACATCTTGTAGATGCAATAGCTTTAAAGAGTTTGGAAGCTGATCTTGTAATGATACTTTGCAGCAATACAGGGCTTTGCAGAGACTTAAATTTCATTAGCACATTGCTGATGTCTGTGCCAAACAGCCAAGTAGTATGCAGTGTTTTAAAATGGAGAGTGAAGTTAAACATGTGTATCATCAAGACCTCTGCACATACCGAGGGGACTCAGTGATTCACCTGTGGAGGTAATGTGATGCGGCTGCAACAAAGTGAGATTGAGACTTGGCAACTTGGTTTCACTTCCTAACCCAGCCTGAGTCGACTGTTGCCCTTGGCACAACTATTCCCTTTCTGCTCCTCTACCTGCAAAAGGAAAGGGTGCATCCCTGATGAATGCTTTAAGATCTACAAAAGAATAAAGGGGATGTATCTTTATGGTAACTAGTTGTATCCATACCCACCACCTTAAACAGTTACAAGGTGAGATTTTTATGGCAGCAGACACTTGAAACAATGATGGTCCACACTTCAAACACAGGCACGTGCAGGAGGTGAATATGGAGCTGTACAATCTTGAGAGGATAAGATATCCATGAATTAATCTACTGTTGGTTGTAAAGAAACCAAAACTGCTTTGTCATTGTCACTTGTGTACATGCTACATTGTGTGACCGGGAGCTACTGTGTGACTGCACAGCCTGCCTTCTGTCCTTGTGACTGCAACGAGCTCTGGCAACACTGAAATATCCAACTGCATTGCCAGGCTCACCTTGTAAAGTAAATAACACTGGGATCACACAAAAGCGACTAGAGAAAGGCATAGAGGGACAAAGGGTGCCTGAACAGAAAGGATGCAGAAAGGCACGAAGTGAGTCACAAGGGACAAATTGTAATGACAAATTTGAAAGGATGTCAGAAACGGGGGAAGGCTGAAGAAAGGTCTGCTGCTTAGTGGGGAACGAGAAGAAAAGCAGATGACACCAGGATCAACATATTAAATGCGTTTAAGTCACAAACAAGGTGCTGATACCCAGAAACTTACCATGCTTTATTTTAACAAGTGTGTAGAAAAGTCCAAAATCAAGGACAGAATACACTTCCAGTGTATGAGTTTAAGAATTGTAGATACATTTAAATCAGCCAGATTTGCTCAGCTTTATGCTGGCACATTTAAAACATTGGATCAGCCTTAGAAGCACTAACAATTATCATTGACTGCTGCTAGAAGAAAAATCCCAGTGGGTAAGCACAGTACCTGTCATTAAACAGGAGAAAATGAAGAAAATGGGGACTTTCAAGGGTGTCAGGCTAAGATTGCTACTAAGAAACATTTTAAAACAAACACAGTATGTTCCCAGACATGTAGAATACAGTCAGGCAACAAAGACTTTTGAAGAGAAAATCCTGTTAAATGGATCTAATCTCTTCTTTAGGACACACAGCCTAGTGACATAGGCACCTACTTCTCTTGCTGCTGGTGGCACCATGCCTCTGGGAGGCATGCAGGAGGCTCCTTGCTTTCCCCTTCTGTTGTGGAAACTGCACCCATGAAATGCCTCATGTTACCTGAAGTCCATCCCTTTCTGTGGGTGCTGGATTTGCTGGGCATATTCTACAAAGACCCTGCATAGAGGTGAATCCTCCCCTACCCTGTGGCTGTGTCTAGGGGAATGTGGTCAGCTGAAGCCCTGCTGCTGTGTTGTTAGGATAAGGTAATTTGCTGTCTATGTAGATAAGGCAGATGCCCAGCAGTTGAGTATAGGCTACACAAAACAAATTGAAGGATACAGTCCATAAGCTGTTTACACTGGGTGTCTCCAACCTAGCTGCTAAGTATTAGATGTGAATAAGGCTCTTTAAAAGCTTTTGATGTAGTCCTACATGATGCTGTTATGTGTTGAACTGTGAAAAACCCAATGAGGCCAGGCTAAAATCACTCTGCAGTCTGGCAGGTGCATAAGAGGTTTAAATACCACTTGTCCAGAGTAATTATCAATGATTCACTGTCAAACCAGGGGAACATTGTAAGAGAGGTCCCACAAGGGTCTGTCTGGGGTCAGTTTTACTCAATGCTTTCATTAATGACTTGGATGAGAGTAATGATTTGCATAGAGAGTAAAATCTGTGGATGACATCAAGATGGAAGGGTTAGCAAACAGGATTAGAATTTAAAACAATCTTGCTAGGCTGGTGAAATGCTCTGAAATCAATAAGATCAAATTCAATGAAGAATGCAAAGGACTCCTCTTAGAGGGGAGAAGTCGAAAGCAGAGGTGAGACTTGGAGAACAGGTGGCTAGGCAGAGGTCCTGGGGGCAAGGCTCAGGGTCCTACCATCAGTCATCAACTGAAGATGAGCCAAACACTACAATGCTGGTGAAAAACATTCACCCAGCGATGGCTTTCCTGCCCCATAAGCTGAACAAAGGGAATTCTGGTGAACATAAAGATAATGACTCTGCACTACTCAGCACTAATTACTAGGGTTATGCTCCCAGTTTGGAATATTATAAGAAAAAAATAAATCCAGATTGACTTGAAAAAGAGGAAAAGGATCAAAGAATTTTATTTAATCTAGAAAAGAACTGGAAACTGAGTGATGACCTGGTAGCAATCTCCACCTGTGTAAAAGACTCAGAGATTAGAGTCTTCTCCATGCCATCACAATGTAAGATGAGAATTAATTTGCAGTAAGAGAGATAGAAGTTAGGTCATCATTTTCTCAGTGTATCTCAGCATTTGAAGAGGTCTCTTAAAGAATTCCCATTGTTACACTTGTAGAAGAAGACAGACAAACTTCTTTCAGGAATGTGATACATAGAGTTGGTTGTCAAAGGGGCAGGACCTTTATGTTTCTTCCAACCTTATGTATCCATGACTTTTGTCTAGCAGCTTAAATCAAAAGAGATAGCATAATTCTTAATAATGTAACTCTGCAATTCAGTATTGAAGTGTGTAGTCAATACCAGTCGATTTATTCTGAGCTCTTACAAGATAGTGGTGTGCAGAACCAAACAGTTGATTACCACAGGGTTTTGTTACAGAGGCTCACTCCTAATGATCTTCACAAATCACGGAATGCACTGGGTTGGAAGGGACTTCTAGAGGTCCTCTAGTCCAACCCCTCTCTGGAATATCCCCAACTAGATCAGGTTGCTCATACCCCCATCAAGCCTGACCTTGAATGTCTCCAGCGATGGGGCCTCCACCACCTCCTTGAACAACCTGTTCCAGTGTTCCACCACCTTCATAGTAAAGAAACTTCTTCCTAATGTCCAATCTAAATCTACCCTGCTCTGCCTTTGCCCCCTGTCCTAGTTCTACATGCCTTTGTAAATGTCTTCACACAATTTTGTTAGCTTTACTCAGGCAAAAAGAAGCTTCTCAAGTCTGCATAAAGTTGAAGGCTGGGCTTCGTTATGCCGACTGGTGGACACAGTGCAGAAACATTTATCACCTTGGTGATACATGTCATTGGCTTTTTGTCACTGCTATTTGTAGACTGAGTCCATCCAAAACTAAATCTTGTTCCAATTCCATGTGTGATAAGAAACAAAAAGTTGCTTTTGCAACTTCTGCTGCTGCTGTGCAGAACACCCAGCTGGGTGTGAGAAGGGCAGGCTGTGCGAGAAGCTCACCCCAGTCTGCATGGCTCTGCTGGCTGCAGGGCTTGCTCAGGTTGCAACAGCTGAAGATCTGGCCTGCAGCGTCTCTAGAGTACTGTTTTGCAGCTCTGATAATAGCATCAGGATGGGATGGAATTTATTTTTGCCATGTACTCTCTGTTCTAGCATTCTGCCTCCTTCTATTCCCAGAATCCTTGACTTTAGAGTAGAAGAAATGCTGTAAAAGCAAGCAAGTGGCAGTGAGATGCTGCTCATTCATTCACTGGTAGATTTCTCATTTTTCCATCACCAACTGTTTGGTCTTGGAGACCAGATCAGTGTACCAGGAGACCTCTGCAGACATGTGGGATTTCCAGTTGGCTATGCAGAGTATTGGGCTAGAGTCAAGTCCAGAGGATCTGCTCTGTCAGGTCCTCATGAAACCTTGTTATTTTTTACCCTTTCTTCTCTCCTAAGGAAGTTTCAGATGAGAGAGAGCTGGGAAGCTGGTCTGAGCATAAGTATAGGAAATGAGAAAGGCTGAGACAGAAACTGAGATCTGCAAAATCAGTTTTCTTTTGAGGTAGTCTGGGTCATGGCTAGGTGCCTGGCTGAAGGGTCACTCTGAGGTTAGGCTTAGGCTTAGGGTTTTAGGTTCCTGGTTCAGGTAGACAAAAACACAGAACTACCTACTGCTGTGGGGTGAGTGAGGCAGGGGCTGGGACAGTTTAGGTTAGAGTAAGGGAAGAGGAGGAGCAGAATGATAGCTGAGGTGGTGCTGGCAGGCAGTCACTAAAGGAAGCTGAGGGCTACAAAAAGAGTTTTATGCTGAGGAATTTATTGTCTAGGGCACAACTAATTCTAACACTAGAGCATTCTGGTAGGGCTAGGGCTGGTCTTTGGGATAGGTTGTATAGCAGAACCCAGCTTCTGTGGACAAAGCTGACCAGAAAGTAGTGACATGAGAGTGGATGGAAAGAACCCAGACCTCAAGCCTGAGTTTCTCCTAGGCTCAGGGAGTGGGGTTGGGGTAAGGCAGCTGTGGGGGCTCTGCAAAGGGGAAATGACCATTCCCTTTCTGCAGTTAACTGCACAGGTTACTCAGAATCCTGCACAAACTTGGGCTTTGCCCTGCACCCTTTCTCTAACTCTGACAACAGAGGCTGGCAGAAAGAGATGTGTGGCCATGAGGAAAAAATACAGACAAGACCCTTTTGGAGCCCAGATCTCATCTTAGCTCCTTCCCATGTCTCTCTTGATACCTCTCCCAAAAATCTCCACTGCAATCCACACTGCAGCCTGGGGATGGTACTTTGGTGCTACATTCAATCCTGCCTCTACCTCTTCAGTCTTCAACTTCCCTTCCTTCATCCTGACCATCTTGCTTGCTGTAGTCTCAAAAGTCTGGGTAAGCACAAGTGGTAAATGATGCTGTAGACCTACTTACCCAACATTTTGAGCAATCCTTATGTCCATTACATTCCTATAGTACTTAAAAGTCATCTGAACTTCAACTCTGAAACCGTAAAAGAAAGAAAATAGCAGGAGGACATCAGAATCTAGAATCAAGATCCATTTGGCTTTGGAGAGCAGTTGGGTCAGTGACTGAACAAAGTGGATTTAATTTTATGAAGTGATTGCTTTTGATGGAGACAGAACTGTTCATCAGGGGAAAGACTGGACAGTTATATTTGCTCTGAGATGTGGTTAGACTATTCTCCATTCAATGCTAATGCCAGGTGTGTGGTGCAGGTAGATAGTGGAACTAAGGCTCTCTTTCCTCTAACAAATTGCATTAAGATTACAACAGAACAGAGTGAGTGGCACAAGGACTCATTCAGTATCTCATGAAGCTGAAGTCAGCTGCAGTACACAGCATTTTATGTTTTCTCTTGTGAAAACAAAGACAGGTACAGAAAAATGGAGCTGGAGGAGCTAGGTATGGCTAATACCTGGCAGCAGAAGGAACAAGCATGGGAGCTAACACCTAACACATGGGAGCTAGCGTTGTTACTGTCCCAACCAGTATCTCTCTCTGCCCTCTACAGCTCTGCCTGAGAGCAGTGGTCCCAGCCTCTCCCGGGTTATGCTGTGTGACATCAAGTACATGCCTTAGGTGGCTACAGGAGAGAACCAATCTGTGGGCTCATCTCAAAGAGCAACTTTGTCATGCATGATACTGTTGACTTCAGTCATAACACTCAGGAAAGTAGAGACTCCATCATCTGGCTGCTCACAGAAGAAAAGTAATAAGATTGCTTCGCTTCCCTGATTTATAGAGGAAATGGAAGAGCTCTGATGTATTAAAACAAAATAAGTATTTGCCCAACATAAAGAACTGTAGAACTTCACTCAGCCAAACATTTCTCAAGCTACAAGAAGACAAAGAAGTAGGAAGAGGCTATGAATCAAATAAATTATTTTTTATCTCTCTTCTCTAGCTGTATCTGTGCCTTCCATCTGCAAGAGTCTCTTCCCTGTTCAGCTATTCAGTGTGCAGAACAGAAACATTGGAAAAGCTGAACTGAAGGATGTTGGACTTCTGTTTCAAAAACGCCTATAACATCCCCCTTTTTAAATTACCAAACAACTTGTTCAAATACTTAGTGTACAGTGCATTTATTTTGTCCAACTCTTGTACCAAAGCCCATGACAAATTATGGTGGAGATCATTCTCCTCCTCCTTCTGTAGGGAAGAATTTTCCCCCAAGGCAAATTTTGCATCAAATTATAATTTAGGGCAGAAAGTTGTGTGACATTCAACCGTCAGTCACAGACTACTTTGCCGAAAACTGAACAGAAGAGACAAACTACAAAATCAAGTCAAATAACAATCATGCTTTAAGGAATTAGTGACAACAAATCAAATTTGATAGCAGCAGAGCAGAATTAGAAGTAAATGCACAAAATCATAGACTCACAGAATCACAGAATGTCAGGGGCTGGAAGGGACCTTGAAAACTCATCTGGTCCAGCCCCCCTGCCAGAGCAGGATCACCCAGAGCTGATCACATTGGAACACATCCAGAACGTTCTTGAATATCTCCAGAGAGGAAGACACCACAGCCTCCCTGAGCAGCTGATTCCAGTGCTCTGTCACACTCACAGGGAAAAAAATTCTTCCTCAAGTTCACATAGAACCTCCTGTGCCTCAACTTCCACTCACTGCCCCTTGTCCTGTCACTGGGCATCACGGAGAAGAGGCTGGCTCCAACATCCTGGCACTCACCCCTTACATATCTATAAACATGAATGATGTCACCCCTTAGTCTCCTCCAAGCAGCACAGCCCCAGCTCCCTCAGGCTCTCCTCGTAAGGAAGATCTTCAACTTCCTTAATCATTTTTGTGGTTCTGCACTGGACTCTCTCAAGCAGCTCCCTGTGCTTCTTGAGCTGGGGGGTCCAGAACTGGACACAATACTCCAGATGAGACCTCACCAGGGCAGAGTAGAAGGGAAGGAGAACCTCCCTCGACCTACTAACCACAGCCCTTCTAATACATCCCAGAATGGCATTGGCCTTCCTGCCCACCAGAGCACACTGCTGGCTCATGGCCATCCTTCCATCCACCAGGACTCCCAAGACCTTGTTCTCTTCACTGCTCTCCAGCAGGTCAGTCCCCAACCTATAGTGATCCCTGGGATTGTTCTTTCCCAGGTGCAGGACTCTACACTTGCCCCTGTTGAACTTCATGAAATGTCCCCCTGCCCAACTCTCAGCCTGTCTAAGTCTCTCTGAATGGCAGCACAACTCTCCAGTGTGGCAGCCATTGCACCCAGCTTGGTGTCATCAGCAAACTTGCTGACAGTGCACTCCATGCCCTCATCCAGATGATTAATGAATACATTGAGTGATACTGGTCCCAGTACTGACCCCCGAGGGCCAGCACTAGTTACAGGCCTCCAGCTAGACTCTATCCCATTGATCACAACTCTCTGACTTCTTTCCTTTAACCAGTTCCCAATCCACCTCACTACTCAATCATCCAGACCACACCTCCTCAGTTTAGCTATGAGGATGCTGTGGGAGATGGTGTCAAATGCTTACCCTAGATTACCCACTTTTCCAAGTCCTGTGTTCCAAGACTCCTCTATTATTTCTTTGTTACTCTTGTCAAGTTCATTAGTGGAAAGCAGGGATAAATCTACATGACTAGATTGCTTCCAGAGCCAGTTTCCCTCCAGAGCAACACTAACAGTGCTGAGGCCAAGCAAACAAAGTCTGCTAGAGAGCAGCACTGCCAGCTGCTGCAGGGCTTTCTGGCTCTGCTGGAGCCCATGCGAGGATGATTATCCTTGTTCTAGAGCTGATCTGGCTTCATTTATTTGCCCTGTTATGTGAGCTAATACAGAAAATAAAAAGAAAAAGGAGATGTTGCCTAGAGAGCTGAGCTGGCACTACTGCAGTGCAGGCTAGATTTGGAAGTAGCAGCACTACCTCTAGTGCCATCAGCCAAAGCCACGGGAGTTGGGTTCTTCCCTTTTCTGAAGAGCTGGCAGTGTATTTGTAGGTGTCAAATGGTTACATATAGCACCAATAGCGTGGAGGTTGTTAAAGGTGTGTGCCATCCATGCTGCTGAGGTGATATCATTTAGTCATCTGCAGCACTGAGACCACTTACAGGAAAATCTTCCCTGTGTTTGGCTTAGTACCTGTCCTGGCCATATAACGGTGTTCAAAGCACAATCAGCAAATAATGTAACAAAAAAATTGGGAAATAGCAATAGTAGGAAGTAAAAAACCCACACGTACACAAGAAATTGTTTACCATACTGTGCATATTTTGAAGACAATAAAAAAAATGTATTTAATTCCAGCCCTCAGGTGTTCATAGGAACTAAATTAGAACCATAATTATTGCATGTGTTGTTTACAGCGGAGAGAAGTAGAGAACCCAATTCAGTGGTAAAGGAACAAGTAGCTGTGAGTAAACTGTGCTGACAGCCTTCCAGCTGGATCAGTGTTCATTTTCCTGTGCAGTTTTGGGACAGATTAAATATGTGAGGCTGCACTCTACAGAGACTACTGTCTCTTGTCCTAGGAAGACACCATGGACACTTAACACCATGGACACTTAACACCATGCAGCAGGAGAAAGATATCCTCCAATACTGACATAATTGTGTGATTCCAACTGCCAGACATGTTGGATCCCCAAGCCATCAGGTCAGGCAGGCCTGGTAAGGGGCTTTGTAGCAATGCTGTGACATCTGGTCTGTCAGCTAGAAAACAACATCAGTGTCACCAGTGAGATAATTGCTCTTACCAGTCCCACTGATGAGATGGAAGTAAGACCCAGGTTTTTCTCAGAGACATAGCACTTGAGATACCAGACCTGTGGTGCATAGTTTCACTTCTCTTGAGAGAACATTATCCCCAGCAGCAGTGGCCTTCTGTTGTTCACAAAGCTCTGCTTATCTGCAGACTCCTGTGTTATTCACACATCCACAGGAACCAGGGTCAGGTCTGGTGGCAGTTAGTGAGGGAGGGCACACATCCTGTATTTTGCAGCAGGAGCATGGACAACCTGCTGCTGGGCAGCCTCCTCAGCGTGTCAGCTGAACTGCCCTGAAGAGGGGAGGTTATATGCAACTGACAGTTCCTCAGTTTAACAGGAAAGCAGATGGATTGTGAAGAGTTGGGCACTAATTGTGGGTTAAGAGAAGATTTGGGTACCTAGCAGTAGGGAACTGAAATGCCGCAGCTGGATGGTGAAGGGTGCTGGAGTACTACAACTCATCTGACTGCTTCAGATTTATTCCTGACATGTTTAGGAGATAACTTTGCTTGCAGACTGTGTGCCAGAGCAGGTATTTACTGTCCTCTCCATGCTGGTACTGGATGGGGGATAACACAGAGAGGCAGTGTAAAGCATTGTCAGTGTGAGTCATGTTTTGGGTGCTGCAGCTAACTGGGCAGAAATGTGACTTTCTGCCTGGTCCCACTCAGCTTTCTTTTCCCAAATGCTGTAGTGGTCCAGTATTAATAACACAGAACCAGAGCCTTACAGACAGTGAAGGGATTGAGTAACGTCAACAAATGAGTACCACCAGATACCACAATGGGATTTGACCACAGTAGTTTCAGTACTTCCAATGTGGTAAAATAAGTCTGTGACTGTTTGTATTAGCTGATCAATTGACAGAAATGGTATAAATTATCCCAGCTTCATTTAGGCCCCTGGGGATAATGGTATTTCAGCAACACAAGTAAAGTTTTTGCAACACTTGATGAAGTGAGATCTGCTTGGAAAGAGATCTCTTTTCAAAACCAGTCACAGCTTTAAACATGAAGTGGTGGTTCATAACCTTCTTACAAAAAGCCTTTAATAATTAACTGGCAGATTCAGCCCCACCTCATTCAATTATAAGAAAGCAAGTGGGCTGCAAAGAAAACCTGCTTAAAAAGTCTCCCAGCAGGCATTTTGGTTACTACCCAGTGTGAGTTACAAATTGAGTAATAGGAAAAGCAAAGAAATAACAGGATTTAACAATGTTAGGCCTAAGCTAGTATTAGTCCACTTCTTATTAAAATCATGTTAACATAAAGGCAAAAGCTCAGCAGGGCTTGCTTAAGTTGAGCTACCTGGTAACAGAGACTCGAGGACATTGTTTAAGTTGCATTGCAATACAATGTCTCTCTGAAGCAGAGTCTTCAGCAGGCTAAGTAAAGTAAGGTGCTTTTTAAAGCATCAGGGCTTAAACAGATCTAAAGATTGGCTTGTTTAAATATGAATGTTAATCCTTGGGTACAGGTAAATTGCATTTAGCATTCATGCAAACTATACCCTTCCTCAGCCCCTCCAGCACTTTTAAAATTAAAGAAACACTGCTGACTTAAACCAACAATAAGCAAGAGCTACAGACATGGGAGAAAAGGCAGATCTCACAGAAAGCTGTGAGAATCTTCTTGGGCATGCAGAGTTTTCAGGGATTTGTCCATTTCCTGCAATAATGCAATGCATCATTTTGGTCATGCTTGTTTGCTCCTAAACAGCTTCCTACCTAAATGAAGTCAGTGCAGTACTGCCGTGTCTTTTGGAGGCTACAGGATTAGCAGACAGGACTGAACCACACTCTCTTTGCAGATGATTTCACCGTGACACCACTGCTCCTGTGCTGGAGGTTTCTACCTGACAGCAAATTGAATGAAGGGGCTCCTCAGATTCACCCAGGCAAAGGCATCTTCATGAAGCTGGTTTGAAACTGGACTGTGCTAACCTTGGGGATTTTACACCAAAGCAGATCAAGAAGTGCTCACATAACTGACTGTGCCTCATCATGAGCTGGATGGGACCATTCATGTCAGAATGGGGAAAAAAAACAACTTAATTTTCTTTATTTGAAGTTAGAGTCCTGAAGCCCCTTGACTATGGAATGGTGAAAACCAGTCAAAGATTGTCCCCTGCTCACCTTTCACAAACCATTTACAAGCTGAAGATTCCCACAGTATTTAGTCTGCCATTTGATGCATTTGTTGCTCTGACATCTTTCTCTTTCCTTCCCACGCTCTTTATGAAAGTAGGTGATCAGAAATATCTTGTATTGGGTTTGTGTGGCCAGGTTTTGTAGCCAGGGGCTATAGGGGTGGCTTCTGTGAGATGATTCTGTGTCCAAACACCAGTCAGCTCCACAACAGACCAAGGCTGAGCGCATGAGTGGTGATAGTATCACTTCTGTGATAACTAACATGTTTAAGAGGGGAGGAAACTGCACAACAGCAACTGCAGCAGGAGAGAAAAGTGAGAATATGTGAATAAAACAACTCTGCAGACACCAAGGTCAGTAAACGAGAAAGGGGAGGATTTAATTTGTCATCAATTAATAAAATGCATCAAGAATCCTTTTTGCACATCTTCACAGTCAGCTTTGCTGTGAACATCTGTGCCATCTGCAGACATTGCAACTTCACTCTCTATCCTTTTGCTATGTGACTTGTGAACATCTGGTTCTGCACAAACCCTAGCACAGATTTCCAGGGGGGTGTTGATGATCTGGTAGCCAACCCCTGCTGCAAAACCTGGCCATTTAGTCCTGTCTTTTCCTTCCTACCTTTTATCTGGGGTATGTCTATGTGACAGTTTATAAGGACACCTTCTCTCTTTTCAAGTGGCTTAGCTTCTTTGAGAAGCTTGCTGAAACTTTGGCAGTCAAAGTATATTATGTCATATAACTCACTCTTCTTTACATGCTCACTGACTTTTAAAAAGACCCTAATAAACTGGTAACTCAAAAATTTCATTTCTAATAAGCATCTCAACCTTTTCCCAGTGTCTCATACTTTGCCTTTATGTCTGTTAAACGTAGTCATTGTCTTAGTGGAAAGTAATTTACCTTGCACAGGCAGAAATGGAGATTGGAGGCTGGTTTGGTTGGTTGGAGGAGATTTTGCAGCTGAATTGGGATGACCAGGGCTGGCTGAATGACTTCAGACTCTCAAAGGGTGTTTTCCTGGAAATCAGCACATGGGAAACTCACAATATCTATTTGCTTCTAATTAATTACAAGGAGATGGACTCTGAATGGACCACTGGCTGTGCTGCATGCTGCCATGAAGAGGTATCCTCTCTGCCTATCATAAGGCTTGTCCAGCCATGGGAAGTGAGAGAGAGCTCTGCAAAAATGCTGTTCCCTTTTTTCAGCATACACTGTTTGTCTCCATACCAACCCACTGAGTTTAGAAACAAAAGGAATATTTTTCTGCTAACATTTATGCCTGATAGCAACAGCAACATGGATCTGCTTGGGAAAGACTGTGAGTGAATATTCATAAACTGGTATCTGTTCTCCCTAATGAAAACTGAGAAAAACCTTCCCCAGACCAAAAGATTCTCCAGCACGGTTACAAGTCTGAAGATGAATCTGTCTTCTTATCTTTCTGCAATCACAACTGGGGAAACCTTTCCTTAGACAGAAAACAATAACCCCTGTGAGGTACCTGCAGCATGACAGAAGGCTTTCTCTTTAGGAATTCCAATCGAGTGCTATGCCCCATGTAACACCGAGACCAAAGGTTAGAGCCTGAGGTCACTTGGCACAGATTCAGAGACTTTCAGGGTAGATTGAAGAACCCTCAGACTCTGCTGTACCTGCTGCAAAGAGGGAACACATTTGGTTTATATATGGCTTGGAGATGCTAAGCTATGCAGCAATTCCTTTTGTGTGCTTTGCATGTCCATGAGAGTTCAAACAGAACAGTGCACACCAGCCCAGCAGCTGCGAGGGGCTCTGCCTGATGGGTCCAAGGGACCATTCTGCAGCCTGCCTGTGCTTTCATGAATATTGATCACTGTCTACCTGTAGCACAGAGTGGTTGATCTATGTGAGAGCCTTCACTGACAGGCCCAGATAGATTTTCTGTGCACTGTCCAGAGTTTTTCCCTCAGTAAGACTTTACTCTTACTTTGAGCTGTGCACTTGGTGCAAATGCTTTGCCTTTCAGAATTAGCAGCTCCATTATCTAAATGGATTTGTTGTGGATTTCAGAAGCAGCTGATGAGAATAAAGTACAAGATGCTTAATCAGTAAACAAGATGTGCCTTCACTAAGTAAATAAAATAAGAGTCTGTGGTCCTTGATGTGGATCAAACCAAATATCACCAAAGGTGCATACACACATCTTGGAGACCATTTTGGACAATACAAAGTGGGAAATGAAGTGGGTAACTGGCAAAGCAGTGCTGTAGTTAAGAATGAGTTAAATTTAATGTTAAGAACTTTGTGTAGAAAGGCTTAGGGTCTTGCTGAATGTGGCAGTCTGAGGCACTGAACAATGTTTCCTATTTGGGAATGTATTGGAGATCTGTGCCAGATTTATAGAGGTAGGCTAGGCAAAATTCTTTGGTGGGCTAGCAAGGCAATGACTGAAGGGCTTAGGGGTGCACAAAAGGAGAACAGATGAGCACAAATAGACAGCTACATCTAAATGTTGACAGATTAGAGCAGGGTAAACAGAGAAACCAGAAAGCAAGGAGCATCTGAACACTGCTCACATTGTCTTTCCTCTCTCTGTTCAGGTGCCTCATTGCTTCTTGGTTATCAAGCTCTCTCAGGTAAGCGCAGCACAAACCTATTCAAATAACCAGAGGTACACACAGCCTGGTTAACTGCACTGCAAACTCAATGCAGAGGGAACCCATCCTGATGGCATGTGCCTGTTTGTTTTTACATCACTGAAATGAGAGGCACTCCAGTACAAAGCTACCAACTAAGTAAACAACTTAGATAGGGACAGTCCTGAGACAATTTCTCCAAGTCAGTAACAGTGGCTGTGCAGCAAGAACCCATCCCTCTGCTGCTGTAGACTGGCATAGCTCCTCTGAAGCTAATGTTAGCTAAGTATCAATTGTTGCAAAAGAAGTTGGGGAAAAAAGTAATCAGACTGAGGATGAAGTAAAGAGGTTTCTTGGGGCTTGGTTTATTCATGTAGGTAGTCTTAGTGCTAACACAACTGATGTGTTTGCTTACTCCACTCAGATACACAGATTACCTTTAAGTAGATGCTTAATATGCAGAATAATAGCTGCACCAGTCGTAGGTGGTGAGAACAGTTCAGTGGATTAAGAGACAGCATGTTCCAGGCAATACACAGCAGCAATTGCTCTTCTAAGAAATTTGCAGTGGTTTTAAGCTCCCTTTCCACTGGCTCAGGTATCACCAGGAGGTAACAAACAAGTAAGGGTGGAGCAGAGCTACACCTTGTTACACTACAGATTCTGAGTCAGTGTCACTTATTTGCTGTAGGAAGTGGGAGCTTGCAGTACTGGTGATGAAAGGCTGAGGCACCCAGTGCCAATATAAACTACCCTGGCTTTTACTAACAGCTCCTTTTCTTCATTTCCAGAGAACCATTTCCAAGACACAAGATTTGTATCTCACTGCTGCATGCTTTGTACACACAGTGCTTAAGGGATAATCCTCAATGCACTGTAGTATATGAAGCAATAAATGACTGCTGAGATTAATAGACTGAGCAAAGCTGAAGCATTTAATCAATCTCCAAAAAAAAAAAAAGTACTCATTGCCAGAATATTACAGGCAAGAGAATTTATTCCTCATGCCCAACAAGCCCTAACAGGGAACAGCAAAATTTCTATTCACCAGTGAGGACTTAAACTGCTGAGTTGTCTTCTGTTTTAACAGGACACCTCAGCACTGGGTGGAGATGAAGGTACTGACTGCAGTCCCAGCCACGCAGGAGGCTTGTAGAGGCTTAGACACGAGTGGTTAAACATGCCCATAGGTAAGGGTTTCCATGCTTTATGTGGAAGAGATAATATTCTAGTTGTTTGTGTCATGACACTTTAAAGACAGAAGAATAACAGCAAGTATTAGAGACTCTCCCTAGTGTAAGAAAGAGCAGAATATGACAGACTTGGGAATTTTTTTGATCCAACCCAACTTTGATATAATTTACAGCATTGCTCTAAAGTTCTTAATGGTGCATCAGCAGGGATTAGTGAATTGAGGTTTACTTGGACAGACTTTGGTGGCCATGTAGGTGACAGAATGCTAACATGGGCAAGGAGCTGCTGTCCAGCAGGGAGGTCTTGTATGAACATGACCTGTGAACACCTTAGGAGCAGAGAGGTCAGTGGCCAGGCTTTCTGACTTCACAAGCTGTCTGTTAGCTCCCAGTTTCCCACAGAAACACACTCAGCCTTGGAGGATATCACACTCCTCCTCTTGACCTGAGCCACCAAAACAACCCACAGAGTTCAGCAAGTCTCTCTCAAGAGCAACTTACATTTCATGGTAAAGATGAATGTAAATATGTGAGCCCTGAGGGGGCAGGAAGAAGGAGGTAGTACCTTTCCCTACACCTCTCTTCTTTACTCACACACTTTCTCCTCTATCCTCATACATATTTATTTGTGCTTTACCAATAGCTGATCAAACAGAGGGTTAGAATTTTCACTGTCACTTCACTTGCTTGTTTAACCTGGTCTGAGAAATTCCAGTGCAAGGGTTGGATGCTCTGGGATGTGCTGGTAGTTCATGTCACCTCACACTGGACTCTTACCTCATCTCTTTGCACCTCTTCTCTGTGTACCATACATTCTCCTCCTCCCTTCCTCCAGACTCTCATTTCTGCTTAACTTAGCTGTACTTGTTCCCTTCCATAGTCTGTTCCAGCCCTTCTTTATCATTTTTAGGGGGTCAGTGCTAAACATTTCCAGAAAAATCATATATGTTAAAGGAAATATCTAATCAGTGGTCACTCGAAAACCTCCTTCATGAATCAGTGATGCCTACCAAAGGCTGTGTGAGAAATGCAGATCCTGCTTGAAGCTCAGGTGTTTCTAAAAGCAAAACAATAGACTGGATTGGATCTGAGTCAGGTTTCTAATTCTAATCTTTTCAGTTTCATAAAGGAAAAACTCTAAAAGCATAACAAAGATGATAATGGCTGTTCATTTGTAAGGACTTTGAAAACAAACAAACAGACAATAAGCAAAACCAGATTTACCTTGCCATAAATCCAAGGTAATCTGATTTTCTCTAGCATCTTTGTAATGAGTTCTCATTAGTTTACAGATCTAAGTGGCACTTAAGTGGATAAAGTTACATGCCATGATTTATCTTTTGTCACTCATCTGATGGATGCTCATGGTGTTCCTAGGATCTTCTTACATTTGAACTCCACGTGCCTGAAATCTGTATTAACTTTCTGTCTTTCGTAGTGTTGCAAAGTCATCATGATTTTAAATGAGTGTAATTAAGAAATGATTTATTAGAGCAACACACTGACCAATCTGAACTGCACACTAACAGAAAATTATCCTAGTAAGCTGAATGGAAGAAAGGACTTCCTTTGCAGTGTGCACATGCCTACAGGAAGGCTGGGGAAGGACTATTGACAAGGTCTTGCAATGACAGGACAAGGGGCAATGGGTTTGAACTGGCAGAGGGGAGATTTAGACTGGATGTTAGGAGGAAGTTCTTTACAGTGAGGGTGGTGAGACACTGGCACAGGTTGCCATGGGAGGTTGTGGCTGCTCCCTCCCTGGAGGTGTTCAAGGCCAGGTTGGACAAGGCCTTGAATAACCTGTACTAGAGGGAGGTGTCCCTGCCTATGGCAGGGAGTTGGAAGTTGATGATCCTTGAGGTCACTTCCAGCCTTACCACTCTATGACTTTCTTAAGGCTTTACTCCAGGTTTCATCTAGGCAGGCTTTATGCTGAGGAAATTCTCCAGATGTTATTTACCTCAGCATAAACTGGGAGTAGTGGCAGGTACTTTGTTTCCATCTGTAGAATGCCTTCTCCAGACATATTTCCAGACCAGAAGGAACTCTATACTTATCTTTAATGAATGTGGCACAGTAGGAATAGTTGTGAATTTTATTTCTTTCACAGGAGAATCACATGAAAGCCTTTTGGAGTTTTCTGGAGCCAATTAACTTCATCAATCCTTATCACTCCCAATGCTACGCTTTGTAAGGGACAAATTACAGCAACTGGCATTGCTAACTGGAAATGGCCTAATGTTACATCTTTTTATTTTCTAGTTCTGGGGGAAAATAGTTTAAAACTGCATTGCAGACTTGCATTTTGCAGGTTTTCTGAAAAGCTCTGTCACAAAAATTTGCATATGTTCCTGTGAGAACTTAAGGGATGGGAAATGTCATGCTAATGTAAAGAAACAGATTTTGGCTGTGACAATCCACGACTAATTTGAAGGAATATTACCAATTAGTTTGAACTCAAAGCTTGACCTGCCTCAAAATTATTTTGCTATGACAAGAAATGTGGTTTTCATCTTCAAATCACATTTGAACCCTCCCCCCTCCCCTTTTTTTTTTTTTTTTGATGGAAGGGGAGGGAGGGAAGGAAGGGAAAGAAGGGAAGGAAGGAAGGAAGGGAGGAAAGGAAGGAGGGNGAGGGAAGGAAGGAAGGAAAAAACCAAACTACTTTCTGTCTGAAAAAGAAAATAAGCCCTGATGGAGTAACCATCCAAATTCATGATATCTGAAGTGCTGTCACAAAGAGAAGAGCTCTCCATGTGGAGAAAACAAACTAACAAATGGAACCCAGTCCAAATCTTCATCCCACTGAGTAAAGCTATTTAGATGAGACTACATACCCTGTTTTCTGATTTCCAGAGTGCTGTTGACTGTACTGATTATAGTGCAGATATTTATGAAAACAAAACAAAACAAAACAAAAAAACCACCCTCAAATTATGCTTTTGACATATTATTCCCCCCCCCCCAAAAAAAAAAAAAAAAACCAAAACAAACCACCCCAAAACCCAAAAAAACCCAAAAGGAAACAGGGAAAACATTATTCCTACTGACTTCACTAGGAAGAGCAATTAGGTACTTGAAAGAGTAGGTAAGTGTCAAAACTGAGGTCACTTAGTCTTTCCCACATATTTAAGGGACAGCCTTGCTCTCTGTCTGACAAAGCCATAATTTTTCTGATTTCTTGAAGCTGTTCTTCAATATCTACAGGAAGGGAAGTGGATTTGGATTTGATACTGCCCTCTGAAGAAATTGACAATACAGTAAACCCAAGCATGAAGCTCACTGCAGCCAGAAAAATAGCATTTCATTGAGGATTAGCATTTTTATGCCTACTTTGCAAAAGGTGTAATACAGTGAGTAGAGGATGACATGGCACCGGAGAGATTTCCCAATTAGCTGTCTCTATTAATTCAATAAAGTAAGAGCAAGCCCCATTCTGTGCTAGTGCAGATGATTTTCAATAAATAATAGATTTTAAGATTGAAAGACATCTTTCCAGACTTTTAAAGGCATATATGTGACCACCTAATCGCTCCAGAAGAGTTTCTTGTGATCCAAGATTTCCTGTTCCTAGCTTGATCACCTTTCTTCTTGACCTGTTGTTTCCTGAGAATAAACAATTCCCTTCTTTCATTTGTGCTGGTGGCTTGCTAATATTTATAAACTTGCTTGTTTCTCCCTTGAGTTTTCACTAAGCTAGGCAATACAAAACACACCTCATACATTCTTCACATAGTATAGTATATTTCTGAGGTTGCCATGATTTAGCCTCAGCCATCAACTAAGCCCCACACAGCTGCTTGCCCACTCCCTGTGGTGGGATGGCAGAGAGAATTGGGAGGGTAAAAGCCAGAAAACTGTTTGGCTGAGGTAAAGATAGTTTAATTTTTAAAGTAAAAGCATGTATCTGTGCAAAGCAAACCAAGTTACTCATTCACCACTTCCCATCAGCCATCTCCAGGGAAGCAGAGCTCCATCATGTGTAATGTTATTGGCAAAGACAAACACCACCACTCCAAAACCTGTGCCCCCTTCCTCCTCTTTCCCCCAGCTGTGTGCTGATCACCATGTCATATGGTCTGGAATATCCCTTTGGTCACTTAAGGTCAGCTGTCCCAGCTGTGTCCCCTCCTAGTTTCTTGTGCCTGCTCAGCAACAGACGAAACATCCCTGTGCTGTCAACTGTTTCCAGCACAAATCCAAACCAGCCCTATACCAGCTACTATGGAGGCAATTAACTGCATCCCAGCCCAAACAAACACACAGGTCTAAAATAATTTTCATTGCCCTGGACCATGTTTTTTGATTCTTTATGTGTGCAGAGATTTTTCTTGCTGCACAACTTGCAACAGGTGTGGCTCATAGTTCCAGGTGTGGCTGCTACTTAAGCCACACATAATCATCTTCAATTGAGACTTGCATAAAATCCTCTCCTTTGATGTATAGCCATGAATATCTTTGAAAGCTACAATCTAGTTGTCATCACTGAAATTGGTGGGATAAATCCCATGAGTGGAGTGTGGCTATGGATGGCTGCAGGCTGTTCAGAAGGGACAGGCAGGGAACAAGGGACACAGGGATCACCTTCTGCATCAAGAAATGGATTGAGTGTGAAAAATTGTCCCCAAAGAGGAGCCATGAGCAGGTTGAAAGATTATAGGTAAGAGTTAGAGACCTTGTAGTTGGTGTCTACTACAGGCTGCCTGAATAAGGGGAGCCTGTTGACAAAGCTTCTTACTCCAGCTACAGAAGGCTTTGAGCTTGCAGGCTCTCATCCTGCTGGGGGACTTCAATCACCTTGACATCTGCTGGAGAAGTAGCATGACAAGATGTGGGGAATCCAAGAGAGTCCTGGAATACAGAGCATAGCTTCTGAAGCCAGGTAGTAGATAGCCCTACCAGAAAGGATGCAATGCTGGACCTGATGGTCACCAGTAAACACACAGCATTTCAAGCTTGGTGCCCTCAGTGGGACAGAGTACAAGGAATGGAAATAAATAGCCAATTACTAATATTTGTTACTTGCTGTTGTGTTTATCATAGAATCATAGAATCATAGAATGGTAAGGTTGGAAGGGACCTCAAGGATCATCTTGTTCCAAACCCCTGCCATAGGCAGGGACACCTCCCACTAGCACAGGTTACTCAAGGCCTCATCCAGTCTGGCCTTGAACACCTCCAGGGAGGGAGCAGCCACAACAGGGGAGGCTGCTGCCCTCCCCTTTACAGCCTCTGACACCTGCCATTGTTATTTCCATCAGTCTAGAAAAGATGCAACACCACCAGTCAGTTTTTCTGACCCATTAGGCTAAAAGGATGTAGATTAAATTTGTCTCTGCCCAAGGACAGATCTCAGTATCTTACAGTGTGTCACAGCCCACAGAGCAGCCCTGTTGGTGATGGAAAGGCTTCCCCTAAACCTGCAGCTACAAACAGCTCAGGCAATCAGTTCCACTTAAAGAGTAATTGGGTGACAAAACTCCAGGTATTACTGAGTTCCCATTCTGGTGAAAGGAAGAAAAAGATAAACTACACCTAAATACATCAGATCTACTTACATGATTATTATTAATTAGGATAATCAGGCAAAGAAAACCAAGCTTTTACTAGCTGAAGCAGCAGTTTGGGAGCAACTGGCACTTATGTCTCATTGCTTAAGCAATAGATGCAAGCTGAACCAGTAACTTCATGTGAAGGGTACTGGAGTTGAATGCTTGTGCAAAATCTAACGGCCACAGAACAGATAGATCTGTGTTGCACAGGGTAAGACTGCATGAATGACTCTGAAAGGAGAAGGCTGCTGCCTCATATCATGGCAAATAAACATTCATTAGTGTCACTGTGAAATTTTTATACTTCATATAAGCCAATTTTGGGGTAGGATTGATGCAAGAGGCTTCAGTGCACCAGTGGGTAAGTGCCACCTTTTGTGTGGAAAAACTGGAACAGGGAACTTCAGAGAGAAACCCACCCTTGCTTTGCTAATTCCTGCTCTCCCAGAAACACCATGCAGGTACCTGGAGAAACTTCCCAATGTGAATGACACAGTCCTGTACCCACCACTGCACAGCACCTACAGAGAAGCTCTGTCAAATGCAGTTCATTCTTGCCTAGATGGCAACCTTGCCCCAGTGCCCAGATCTAATGCTTCTGTAGAGAAGATGGAAGAAGAAAATCTTTGTTCACGGCCTGGTGTGGGGTTACTGGTTTAAACCTCAGGTGGAGATGGATTTACAGTGATAAATCTGCTCAGGCATGGCAGTGGCTGAGGTGCAAACATTGTACTGCCGACACTGCCGTGAGAGAACTAATCTGCAAAACAGAGCATCCTAAACCACAGCAGCTCTTTGCCTCAGGGAACATGAGTCAGGGTGCTCAGATTGCACTGGTTTCTATTAATTGCCTACTTAACTCCGAAGAGCCAGACATGGCTATTCCATTTAAACTTAGGTGTTCACAAACTTAAAATAGAATAAAATATAGGTTATAGCAAGAGCTGCCTAAAAACTCATTTGACTTCATGTCCCTGTGCTGTAATGTGATGCAAGAACGAAACAATGGCAGATGTGGAGCCACTAATAAAAGACCCTCTCTTGAGCACCCCCTTTGCCCAGTGTCCAGGCCTTACCCTTGACATTTATAGCATGGCCTTCACAGAACAGATCTTGCCCAAAAGGTTCAAATTCTGTCTTACCTAAGCATAAAAAAAAAAAATTGTAACTAACACTTCATAAACTAGTAAGCTAACACTGTGTCCTGCTTCATTTTACTAAAAAAACAGGAGTGCAAACACCTATCTGGGTGTAAAGAGGGTTTGAAAAGGCAACAGGAGAGATTTCCTGGGCATGCTCCTGATTTGCAGTTGGTGAATTCTCCTCTCATATAAACCCCATAACTGGGGCCAGCTATAGCAGAAACCAGTTATTAAAATCTGCTTTGTGTTTCAGAGAATGCATGATCTTGGTCAGTAACACTCAGGACTTTCTTTTATTGTGTGCTGCAAAAGCAGCCTGGGATGCCAGCTGAGTGCTGAGGCAGGGAGCAGGTATTTTCTGTTGGCACTTAGTGGATTGCACTTTGCCATGAGTTCCAAGTGAAATTTGCCTTGAGTGAGGCCTGTGCTTGTATATAACGACCTGTGCAAACAGCCAGAATTTCACACTGCAAAAGAAGCCTCCCATGAGCTATTAAGAGATGTAGTCACTGAAAACAAATGCTGGGAACTATTTTTAAGTGCCCTAAGATGCATTATTCAGACCTTAAAAGCCCTGCTTCACTAGTGTGGGGCAGTCACCAACTCGTGCAGTGCTGTGTGAGAATGCAGAACGCTTCTGGACAGATCTGACCTGGACTGAGCCAAGGCTGTCCAGTGCCACCAGTTTTACAGCAACTTGAGGACTGAGCCTTAGAGGTCTGTTTAACTTTAGTGTCTCCCTGTGAGAAATGTAGCAATAGCAGGAGCAGCAGACTGTCCTGGTCTGTAGGAAACTCACTGCTGGGGTGGGTTTTTTCCACCACCTGCCAAAGCCCCCGACAATCCAACTTTACCCCAACAGGGAGACAGAGGAAGGAGAGGGAGATGCAATGGCAGATGGCAAGCCACAAGGAGGTGAGAACCACATGCTGCACTTTGGCACTCGGTGACAAGGACAACTTTACAGTAACCTAGTTTGCCTATAAACTGGATGAGGATTACTTGCCACTATTTTTCCCCCCATCTTCAGTCAGATCATTGTAAGGCATGCTAAAACCTGTATAATTAATTAATAGCTCTGGGAATCTGTATTTCTAATGCCAATGAGACTTAAGAGAACCAATTTTAGTATAGTTAAGCCAGACGTTGTTGTGTGATTTCAGGCTCTGTTAGTTTCAACTTGCAGATGAGCTGGGGGACGAATTTCATTACCCAGTAAAGCACCAAGGAGCTCCTCGGTTGTCACTGTTTACCTGGCCTGAGTGCCCCAGGAATCTGCAGAAATGTAGCAGAGGTTTTGCTGTACCTTCTGCATGTCTCTGCCTTCAAACAAAACCGTGCTTGATGGAGGCAGACAACAGGTAAGGGGACATGAAATTTGACTCTGTTTGCTGAAAAATGGTTCTTCTGTCTGCTTCTATCCATTAAAATTAACTTGCTATCTAAATGGATCTTGTCTAAATTAATTGTGTTGTCTGTGTAGAGCTTCCCCAAGGAGTGCACCAAAATACTGTTACATCTTTGCCTGTTCTTGACTGATTGAGGTATTAATTATATGAATAAGTCTAGGAAATAAAAGTGGGTTTCATGTGAGTAGTGGGGACTAATGCTTCATACATGGAGCTTGACAGTGGTCACTTTGCTGTGTGACCTGGTTCACCACTCCATAGTGCCCTAGATGGTTGAGGCAGGTGTACAGAAGGTATCATGGATGCAGCAGCTTTGTTTCCTCCTTGGCTGGATGCAGCAGCTTTGTTTCCTCCTTGGCTGGTGGCTGTTTGCTAACTTCACAAGGTCTGCCAGGATTTTTAGCTCGAGAAAGGACTCCCTTGCTGACACTCTTGTCCTTTTTGTGGTGTGGAAAGCAAACACTTAAATCACAAAAGCTTACTTCAGCTCTGTGCTTAAGGGAAGGCAAAGGGCTGTTTTCTTTGCCACTAGCTTATTTGGAACACTAAATATCTGCTTCTAAAATCATAGCTATTTAGTTGGAACAAGAAATGAGTGCATAGTACAGTGTAAGAATGCAAAAACTGAAAACTTAATAGTTGCAATAGCTGTTATGCCACTCTCCAATGAACACTTTGCCCTCCTGCAATTGCCTATTTCCAGTGTGCCTCCTACCAAAAAAAAAAAAAATAAAATAAAAAAAAATTTAAATAACTGAAAAACAGAATTTTCTTTGTGATATTTATATTTCAAAAGTCAGACTTGATTTGAAAATAACCATATTCCAGGAAAATAGGTGTTAAAATCTGTGTTCAAAGACTGAGAAGCATTCAGGTGTTTGCTTCACACAACAGGACAAATTTCCTCAGACACAGTTGGGATTTACCAAGCCCCTTGGTTTTCCATCACAGGGTCAGTGGAGCCCACAGGAAGGATGTGGCACTGTTTGTAGCACCTCAGAAGTGCTCAGACTCTGCTGTTGGCTCTTCTGAACTAAATGCAGAGCAATTCATTAACCTGGATGATGCTACCTTGCATTGGGCCTGACCAATAGGGCACAGACTCAATTCTGTGTGACCATCACCTTGCTGATTTTTCACAATTTATTTCATTGAAACAGTCAATTGTGCCTGGGTGAATTCCCCAGGGGCCATGGTAGATGTTCTCAACTCTGCCAGTGGTATCGAGGTATATGGGAAGTTCTTTTATGTACATACTTAGAGTGTAAAAGAACTTTGACACTTGATTGCAAAGGAGTTTGCTATAAGAGACTGCAAATTCTAGAAGACATACAGATAGTACTGAAGTTTCCAGACAGATGGAAGAGACTGTGAGGGATGTTATCCTATCCTTAGTCTACACAAAGAAGAAACAGATTTGACTCAGAATTAGCATCTAAGATCTATTTTTCAGATGCCATCTATTGACTGTGGCAGGGAGAACCTACCTTTGAATCCCACATCCCACAAGTAACTCATTTTTGTGAAGAGCAAAAACATATTCAAGCCCTGATAACCCTGAAACTTGGCTTAGGAACGCTGTAATTAGAGCTTGTGTTTTGCTACTTGGAGCTTCAAATCTGCTTATCAAACCTGGAGACTTGGCTCTAAAACCAGCATTTGTGTTAAAATGCTGTGCAAGTTACACTTGAGATTTGTTAAAACAACCTAGCCAACTCTGAAAGGAAACCAGAAACAAGAAGGGGGGCAGGGGGAGAGGAATGGCCAAATTCCTATATCCAAATATTTTTACAGCATGAGAAATTGAACTAATAATGCTTCTGTCTGGTTAACAGCTGTCAAAGGATGAAAAATAAGCTACTGGGAATGTAGTCAATCACTCACTCCTTTTAATGTGGTGTGAAATCCATAAAGGCACTTATAGTGAATCTTAATGTGTTTTATGGAAAAATCACTGGTAGCTGTGTTGAAGAGAAGCCAATTTTTAACAAGCAGCGTCTGGTGCTTTCCAGGCGACTCCACGCATGTGTGTTCTGTGGGGAAAGATGAGTTTGCTCTGTTTGCCTCTGGGAATGCATGTTTAGTAACATTCCTTCTCTTTCCCCTTGCCCCCCACTCCTGGTGGGTCACATAAGCTTCATTCAAAAAACCACATCCAGCCTTCATCTAATTCCTCTCTGTCAGGACTGCAGTTTTTACCTACATGCGGCACAGATGGGTCCTCTCCTGGCAGCACGCACATGCCACAGCCCCGGGGACATAACCATGACAAGTCCTGCTGGTTGCTGAGCCTGTTTCTGAGGCAGTGCAGCAGGTGTATTCCTGTTTGCAGGGCTGTGGCCCCGAGCTGTGTGCTGCAGCCTCTAACCGGTGGGTAACGCAACACTGCCCTGCGTGACACAGCGAGATACGAAGGTCTGTGAAGAGCTCGGTGCTGGAGCACTCACAGAACAGCCTCTGTAGAGCCAGAGATAGCTTTGTTAAATCAGGGTGACAATGCTTGTGACAGAGCATTGAGAAACGAAGTGCTCAGTGGCTCTGCACAAGGAATGCATAGCTCACGTTGTTGAAGGATTTGTTTCCCTGTGGCCCTGCTCTTCGCTGGGGTTTGTTGGATGGACACAGCTGGATACAGCTGTGATGGTCACGGTCTGTGGCATCTTCCTCATCCTGCCTCAGAGGAGATATAATGTATCAGGTGGTGCTAATGTATGGCCTAAAGCTTGCTTTGGTCATTCTCATCCTCCAGCTCAGCAGACCCATGGCAGGTTTTAGCCTGGTGTACTGGGTGACTGCAGAGAAGCTCATCCTGCCCACACATGAAAGGAGAGCCAGCCCCAAGGCTTTCTGCCATTAAGGTGAATCCCCATGTGAAACTTAACTCAAGACACCCCCTTCTTTATATCTTCAGCAGCCCATCTGGCTATGAAATCAGGCTAGTCATTAAGAGCCAGTGGTAGTTTAATCTGCTTATGTGGTAGTTTAAACTACACAAAAACCCCACCTGGAGTACTGTGTGCAGTTCTGGAACCCTCAGCACAGGAAGGACATGGAAGTGTTGGAGCGGGTCCAGAGGAGGGCCACAAAGATGATCAGAGGGCTGGAACAGCTCTGCTATGAGGACAGGCTGAGGGAGTTGGGGCTCTTCAGCCTGGAGAAGAGAAGGCTTCGAGGGGACCTGATAGTAGTCTTCCAGTATCTGAAGGGGGCCTACAGGAAGGCTGGGGAAGGATTATTTACAAGGTCCTGCAATGACAGGACAAGGGGCAATGGGCTTAAACTGGCAGAGGGGAGATTTAGACTAGATGTTAGGAGGAAGTTCTTTACAGTAAGGGTGGTGAGGCACTGGAACAGGTTGCCCAGGGAGGTTGTGGATGCTCCCTCCCTGGATGTGTTCAAGGCCAGATTGGATGAGGCCTTGAGTAACCTGTACTAGTGGGAGGTGTCCCTGCCTATGGCAGGGGGGTGGGAATCGATGATCCTTGAGGTCCCTTCCAACCTTACCATTCTATGATTCTATGAAATGTACAGTCCTAGGGACCTAAGTGACAGCTCATTTCCCATAAACTAACAACCACTTGAACCCTGCTCTCCTTTCTCATGACAGATGAGTTCTGGGGTCTGAGGTTCACCTGGTGTGCTCACTTCAGGTGATGCTTAGTTTTAGAGAGAGATAAACTATAAACTTCACATAGCTTCCATGCAGAGAATGGTAAAAAAAGAGAAGTACTGAAAAGTCTTGCTGGTTTCTGTTGGTTACCTTTACCTAGTGATCTGTAGAGGTGAGTAACCACTCTTTCTCAAATCAGTCACACACTCAGTTTCATAATGCATCTGTCACAGGTGAGTTAAGCCTCTGCTCCACATCCTCTCCTAGCTCTGCAGTACAAATTACACAGCTGGAGGTAATAGAAATGCTTAGAAGTGATATCACACCCAGAGTACCTTCCTAATATCTCATCACATTGAATTCTCCTTTCCAAACTGGATAGGCCACAGGCACAGTCACAAGAGGTCATCCCAAAATAGGAAGTAAGCGCCTCAGGATGGCAGTAGGGCTAACACTGGTGTGCTGTCCAGCCTGATGCCATCACTGTAACAACAGCTCTGCTTTCAGCTGAGTTCCTTCCAGACATTAGAATGCAAAAGCTATCCATCAGTACCAGGCTGTAGAGGAAATGATCAAGGCTGAACATGCATGGTGGATACCCCATTTGAAAAGAAGGTCACTTGCAAGGCAAATACACATCATACAGCTGGCTGCAGCCTGCTAGGCTAGTGACCAAATAGGAGCATTGGACTTCCAGTCCTTTAGCCCTTGGAAACATAACTGTTCCTTGATGGTTTCTGGATTTAGGCACTGCATAACATACAGTTGCTACTAAATGTATTACACCAAACTAACATTCATGCTTTCTTTGCTCTATTTTCCTCTTTTAACTTAGATAAGTTCCCAGACTCCAAAAATGGCATCTTACAACAACATTGTCTATTAGTGCTAAACAAAATGTGGAGGCTTCCTTCCTATAGCCCCTGTGTTCCCATTTGGTGTTCTTTTAGACAGCTGAACACACTATGGCCTTGTGCTTCTCCCCTTGGGTCACCTCAGAAGAAATACATCATGGGTGTCATTAGGATCTCACCTAGTAAAATGCTGGGTTTGCTACTGGATGACAAGTTCCCTCACCTTCCACTAAACTCAGTAGCAATGGAGGATGACTATGAGGCTGAAATCTCAGCTAAGTGAAGCATCTGGGATTTTTCAGTCCCACTGAAATCAGTGGGACATAAATACAATTTTAAACAAACATTTAAGTGCTTTGCCAAACGCAGTTAGACTGCTGAACACAGGTCTCAACAAGAAACTCTTCTCTATTTCTTACCATGGTAACATATTTTGACACACTGTTACAGTACCAAGTCATTCATATCATTTTTAACACATTACAACCAAAAGAAGTCAGCCTGCTGTACTGAAAGTCATGAATAAGAATCATCATAAGTGGTTTTGCTGAAAAAATCAGCCTCACTTGCTTTCATTTTAAAAGTGCAAAGCCTCTCTCTCCTGTGTATCTCTAAGGAAGTCAGACTAGGAGCTGGTCAGGCAGTGAAGAGACTGGGTGCAAATATTTCCAGACAGATGTGTTGCCCAGGTGTGGGTGGAGAAGACAATATTACATGTGAGATGCTCTTTAGGTGCCCAAGGGCATGAGCATCCTTAAGGAGAACGGGGATCCACAGTACCACAGAACGATTTAGGTTGGAAAGAACCTTAAAGGTCATCTAGTTCCAAGCCCCCTGCCATGGGCAGGGACACTTTCCATTGGATCAGGTTGTTCAAAGCCCCATCCAACCTGGTTTTGACCACTTTCAGGAAGGAGACATGCACAATCTCTCCAAGCAACCGGTTCCAGCCTCTCACTAGCCTCGGTAAAGAACTCACCTCTTATATCTAGTCCAAAATGACCCTCTTCCATTAAAAACACATCTCACACCATATCACTACATTCCTTGATAGACTCCCTCCTCATATTTTCTGTAGGTCCCCTTTATAGCACTGCCTACTTAAGATCTCCCTAGAGCCTTCTCCATACCACAAAATCTCCTGAGGACCACACTGTGGTGTTGACCAGAAGTTTTAGACACCCAAGTGTATCTTCCCCCAAATACAACCTTTCAATATTTAGTTGTAATTATGTCTAGTGTGTAGTTTCTGATTCTTTTAACTTAGCTCTTTGTACACATTGCAGCTACACTAGTGAACATTTCCTTGTTGTTTCTGGAGTTACTTTCGTCTTCCAGATTGGATTATTTTTTTTTTTTTTTAATTTACCTAAATTTTTCCTTGGAGTGTTCGTGGTGATAAATCACTGTCTGGTTGCTTGCTTTCCCTCTCAAAACCAGATACAAAAGCAGTAGGTGTTCTAGAAATGACTTGTGGGTGTAATGCCTGTCATGGATACATACATATGGGGTTGCTCTCCTAGTGGTCAGCAGCATGAGTTTATTGCATGTAGGACAATTAAATCAGTTCAATCAGCTCCTGAGACACCTGAGAACCTGTATGCAGACACCTACACTGACAGGTTCCCAAATTCACAAGCCTCCCAAAGGTCAGGAGAAAGATCTTTTGTAGAGAGAGGAACCAGCAAACCCATCTATCTGCACTGTGAAATATTCTGCTACAGAAATATTCTGCTGCTCTGATTAATCTCCTTTATCAGGCCACTAAGAATTTTCCAGATGTCAGTTCTGGGTTGCCATTAGCTCGCTATGGATTCTCAGCAAGGACACAGAACCCTTTTCTCCTGCCTTGCTCTCCTCCACCTCTCAGCAGCTCCCACCGCCTACTCAGCCCAGTGCCACAGCTCTGCAGAGATACCAGGTGATTCTTAAGCCAAGCCCTCTCATCTCTGCTTCCATAGCCTTCATCTTTCACCAGGAAGCCTCGCAAGGGGAAGAAGGAGAACTGAAGCCGAAGGAGCAGGGGTGGGTGGGCAGGGGGAGGGCTTCCCTCTGCCAGTGCTTTGCCCTTTTTACCAGGAGAGGGAGCAGGTATCTGCACATTCCCCGGAGCTTTTGTTCAGCCCCTCGGCAGCCTCGCAGAGCCCCACGTTTTCTCCACCGCAGTCAGATGAGTGTTTAGCTTCAGACTTTCTCACACAGGCACAAGAGGCTTTTGCGCAGTCCTTGAGTGGCTGCACATTTTTGCACCTGTGAGTCATTAGACACAGTCCTGCCACCCTTACGCATAATCCTGAGCTGCACAAAGAATGTCCTTTCTTAAAAGGGAAAAATGGTTCCTTTTTCTTGTCTTTTTTTTTTTTTTCTTATCATAAAAAAAAAAATTAAAAAAAAATTCCTGGAATTAAAGAAGGCAGGATTAGGCTGTCCAGAGTACGGGAAGCAGAAGTGTTACCCATCTTCAGTTTCAGCAGGCAGAAGGTAATGCACTCAATTCAGCAATGAAAAACAATAGGAAATTGGAATGATCATTAAAAAATCCCACCAAAACAGCATCTGCAGGAGGAAATAAGATCTTTCAGTAAAATGTGAGAACAGAGATTCAAATAGCAATGCAGCAGCAATACCTGTGCTGCTTGCTGTCTGCAGTAGCAAATGCTGTGTTGTCCAACTCCAGCTAAACACAGTGTGTTCTTTTCCTTTCAGGTGTGAGGGACAAAGCTTTTCTTGCTCTAGATCCTAACTGAAACAAAATTACACGGAAGACCCTCTGAACAGCAAGCTGTTGTGACTAGCAATGCCAGACAGGGCAGCAGTCACTCTGATCAAGTAATGTCTCATCACACTGCAGGATAATACTGTGAAAGACTAAGATCATTTGAGCTTAGACAACTTCATGAGCTCACAACCAGTGCGTTTCATTGTTACCTGCCCTGGGGAGGAATCTGTCTCCATATCCTCCATGTGCCATGGAAAAGCATCCAGTCTCTGTTTACATGGTTACCATTTCTTTCAGATTTGTAGCCTGTTCAATATACTGATGTTATCATGTGTCCTTTATATCCTCTGACAGGGACAATTTCATCTGCAAATAGAACAGGGCAGACTGTGCCTAGCAGTCCAAAGAGGAAGCAGCTCCACTCCCAGAGCTTTAGTTCATGTCAGCAGCCAAGAACTGCAGGAGCAGCTCCAGCACTGCACACAGAGCTATGGCCACCCTTGCTCAGCAGTGGTGACTAATTCTCTAGGAAGAATGGCTATTTTCCCACATCCAGCCTTGAAGGGGCACTGCTCAGTGTCCCAGGCAAGCAATGCAAAGGTAGGGAAACAGAGGCCTCCACCTCTCTATGATTTCCTGTCATTGCAATGCAATTCTACCACAGCTCTTCGGTTACTTCTCTGTATCTGGACTTCCATTTTCCAGAAAGTTTGGCTGTGGAAGACTTGGCAGACCTAGACACTGAGGATGTCTCCAATAGCTTCTCACAGGATGCTGTACTTGGAGCTAGGTGGAAATATTTTAAGTGCCATGTTTGTAGAAATAAAAAGAACCTGAAGACATGTTCTGAGTCAATCTTGGTGCTTAGAAACCAGAGATCAACAGAAAGCAAAGTGGTTGCTATTGAAATAGATGTGATGGTTGTTGGAGGGAAAGCTTTGGGTTTTTGTCTTCATGGGGTTAAACCTGAAATAGGGTTCAAGTGGTGATTCTCACCCTGCCATTTCTGCCTGCATCTGCATCCCGTGTCCATCTGTCTGACTTCCCAGTTTCACAGAAGGTCATGCCCAGGGACAAGAGAAGGTGGCCCCTTGTAAGCGCCAGCTGTGCTTTCCCAGTAAGTAAAGAGGAGACAAAACTCTTCTCACCAATGTCCACCTCCTCAGCACAGTGCCCTTCTCTGTGGAAGACAGGATGGCAAAGGCAGTGACTGCAAACATCTTTCCTAAAACAGCAGCTGGCCTAATTTCCTGGTTTCATGCTATCGCCTGAAAGGAAATTCAAAGCTGGATATTAAAGTGCCAGCAAGCAAATGGGTTAAATGGTGCTGTAAGCCCATGAATGCAGATGGGAGAGAGCAGAACCCGTTTATAAACTGCAGCAACACTGCTGTCTGGAGATGGCTTCATGCCTGAAGGACTCCTGTAACCTTTTTCAATCAACACCTTTCTTTTCCTCTCACATAAATGTCACATAAGGACATACACTACATTATATGAATGTCAGAGATAACTGCCCAGCAATTGCACTTCCCTTTTACTTCCCCTTTCCCTCAAAAGCAAGTCCTTCTTTCTGCTGCACGTGAACAAAAATGGCATTTGATGACAAATCGAATCCCCAATCAAGTCTTTCTTCACCAGTAAAATTTTCAGCAGAGATGTTAGGCAGACATAAAAGTGCAGCTCTTTGCTGTGACGATCACGGAGGAGTATAGTGAAGATTAATCATCGCTTTACCAAACCAGATCCACTTTTTAAAAGCACTTTGATTAAGCAGCTTAAATTCTGTAGAAATGGTCAAGTCAAAGATGTGCCACAGTGATGTGCTGGTGTCTCCCCTTCCTTGGGGGCCAGAGGATAAATTCTCACATGCTCTTCACAGAGAAGCAGTGGCACAGCAGTTGCTTCATTCCCACCTCTACACTAAGGGCTTTGCTGCACTGGGAGTTACCTTCAGTTAATTCTTTGAGTATTTTGAAGCAAGCACACCTACAGGTGAATTGACAGAACTCCTATTGCACACAGATATAAAATAGGTGTCCCTACATCACATATGTGCAATGCCATACTCCTCATGCGTGCCTGTGTGAGGCAATGGGTACAGATGGGACTGAGCGCAAATTAGGGCAGGCTGCTCAGGCTGAAGAGGAGACGTTTGAGGCTAGGCAGCATCTGCAGTTCCTCTTTATCCTCATTCTCACATTATCTGTAAAACTGGATGGATGGGGAGGGGAAGGAGCTGGGTCCCAAAGGAATGCTAGCTCCAAACATTGGTTTTCTGCCTTCTCCATGCTTCCTCCATGGCTGCGGCTGCCCAGCCCCACTGCTCTGCATTATGGATGCTGCAGGCCCTGTATGCCCCTGGACCTACAAGCTAAAATAGTACCCTGGTTGAAATGATCAGTTGTTTGCCAAGTGTGAAATTCCCAGCACATAAGGTCTGAAACCCCACCATTTCTGCACGTTCTTACAGATAGCCTTACCCAGGTGGGAAACACACTGTTCTCCAATGTACCCTGTAACTGGCTTGGCTGGTGGACATTGCCTTAAGACCCATATTTTCAGGCCTTCAGCATGTTTTTACCATCACTGTGACCAGTGGAGCACATACTTAAGCCCGTTGTTGGGATAAAAGCCCAAGGAGCTGTGCTGAGCACGGGCAGGCACACACAGATGGCGAGTGTCTGAATGAGAATAATCCTTAAACTGAATCAGGTGTGGTCAAAAAAAGAAAAAAATAAAAATCCCTTTCTCTGCAACACCAGTAAGACCAGTCATGTATAGGCTGACTACAGATGCCTTTTTTTTTNGGGAGTAGAAAGGCTCTTCCTGTGTTTGCCCCTTGCTGGTGACCCTCCCTGAACATCTGCTGTGACCCTCATCAGGGCAGGTACCAAGGGAAACCTGAGCAGCTGTCCCTGTGCTCTTCCCAAAGCCCACAGGATTAATGTTTGGACTTCATGATCTTAAAGGTCTTCTCCATCTAAAAATATTCTATGATTCTAAACCTTGCTCTTGCTTTGCTCTGAAATAACTGCTTCAGCAAATGGTCACCCTAAAAGTATTTGGAGATTTGCCTGACAAATGACTTTAAAAATTAACATTTTCTGCCTCATTTTTTATATCTAATAGATCATTTAGCTAAATCTCATTTCTGTGTCTCTCTTTGATCATATACTACAATTGGATACTTGAAAATAAAGGAAGCATAAGGTGCTCTGAGGGATTTTCTGGCCTCCTGACATGGCCATTTTCAAGCTAATATTAGGAGACAATAAGAAGCATAACCATTAACTACCTGGTAGTGATGTCAGACCTTCTGCTCTCTTGGGTTAATGTATGATTTAATCACCACAAATGGAGGCCTTCAGTATGCCCTTTTACTAGGATTAAATTCTGGTTACATTTTGACATCCATAAAGGCTTCTCAAACAAATACAGTGATCTATACACATAATAGGGGAGTTGTGCTAACCTGAAATTCAGACAGGTATTGATAACTGTATGCAGGGAAAATGGTTAATGCTGCCCACCTGAGAGCTTTGCACGTTTCACTGATTAATTTCACTAGGTAATAAAACTCCTGCTGGCTTAACTCTTACCTATGCTTTATCTCAAGATACAGAGAGAAAGCAAAAATGAAATATATAATGTTTTAGATTGCAAATGTAGCACAGCTGGCTGGCATTTTTGGCACGACTTATGTGCAGACACATCACAAAGCAGCCAAAATCAGCACAAAGCCCAGGGCTGCAGGCATTGCAGGCTGACAGTGAACCACTAAACACTTTGTTGTGACTCCAAGGGCCCTCAAAATTACAGTTTCCTTTCTTTAGTCCACCCTTACTAAAAATACACTCTACTAAATGGGCACTGATTTCTCTTACTAGAGAACAACAGCAAAGGAAAACCCTGAGTAAATTCACCTTGCTTTGCTGCTATTTTTGTATGAAATGTGACTTGTGCCTATGGAGCTGATGGTGCTGCAGCTCTGCAGGCAGTGAGCCTGCTCAGCCACAAGCCACACCAGCTGCCTTCCTTCTGACCTGCTGGGCCCCCACTGCAGCCTGAGATGGCAGCTCACTCTGGTCTGGTTTTGCTACTTAGGCTAATTGTGGTATTGTCAGCAGGACTTCACCCAAAAGCACCGACTCATGTTCCTACGTTAGTGATTTACTGGCAGATAACAAGTTACGGCCACTTTGGACAAAGATCAGAGGTGAAGCACTGACCTGGAGTCAAAAGATCCCTCTGACCAATCCACCTCTGAGCACTGCCTTGCCAGCCTCCCAACACTCACTACAGAAAGCAGATGTCTTATTAGCTGCCATCCTTAAGTAGCTTTTGTCATCATGTCAACCTTGAAACAGCACAGGGCAGGGAGGGAACCAATGGCCAAAACTGAGCTGCTAGACAGTTGAAAGAGAGCAAGGAAAGACACTAGAGCTTAGAAAAAGCAAAATGCAAAGCTGCACAGACATTTTTCTAGCTTTGAGGACAATACAAGGCTAGCTAAAATAAATTATTGTGATATTTAAAATGGGAGGTGCTTCTACTATGGGCAAAGTAAAGAAAGCAATTGGCACAAAAGTTTGGGGCAATGCTCAGCACCCATACTTTTGTAAGATGTATAGTTAGTGTAAAGCCTGACTGACAGGTAACCCATCTCCCCTGCTGGCATCTTATTTAATTGATGCTTTAGGAATGTGGATGCTCATGCAAGCTTCTCACTTGGTTGCTTGAAAGATATTCTTCATATCACCATGTCTACATTTAGCCCATATCCAAACTGTAGCAATTTCTCTATTGCCAAATGACCCCACCCCAGCAGAGAAAGAAGACTGGGAGAGAAGATACACAGGCCAAAATGAAAACAGATGCAGTGAAATAGCCAAATTGACACCAAGGTCAACACAAAGTATACAAAGTGGTACTCAGCCCAGCAGAGGTGCAGCAGTCACTCTGAGCAGCAAGACAGCCCTCCAGAGCAGAAGGAAGAGAAACAGGGTCAAGAGGAGTCCAAGCAAAAGGCTTTCTCAGGAAGCTACTCTTTATTCAGACTTTCCCCTTCATACTAAGTGTGATGCTGATGATCTGGGACACAACTCCAAGCGCCTGTCCTAGCTGACTCAGAACTGCTGATGGCCTGCAGCCCATGGCTGTCCTGGCATTCTGTCCCAGCAAAACCAGGACACATTGAAAATCAGTCTTCTAAGCCAAGAGATTAATTTACTGAGGCTGAGATAAAACCACTGATCTCTCTTTTCTGTCCATAAGAATGAAGACAGAGTGGCCAAGGCACAGCAAAGGCCAGTGGCTCCATGATGGGTACCAGCTGGGAGATGAAGACAACCTCAGTGTGAGTTGTGACCTCAGCAGTGAGGCACAGGACCACAGGATCTGACCATTATCACGTGCTGGAACAGATTGCTCAGGAAGGTGGTGGAGTCATCATCCATGGAGGTGTTCAAAAAACATGTGGACATGGCACTCTTGGACACGGTTTAGTGGCCAGTGGTCTTAGGTTGACATTTGTACCTGATGATCTTAGAGGTCTTTTCCAAACAAAGTCATCCTGTGATTCTCTGGCAGGTAGAGCCAGGTTTGTTAACAGCTCCAGGCAGGGCAAGTGGTGAGCCAGGCTTGTAGTCCAGCTGGAATGGCCTGGGCACCTGGCCTGGTATTTGCCACATTTTTTCACCCACAGATGTTGTGTTCATGCTTTTGGTTCAGAACTGCTGGGTCAGTTCTCCCTCTGGCTTCAGAGAGGGTGATGGTCATGCATGCTCCTGGAGCAAAAACTGTCAGCCAGGATAGTCTGGGATAAGATGTAACTCTGCATTAGCAGTACAAGTGCAAGGTGGGAGGTGGAGAAGTACAGTGTTGAGATCAGGCTGGGAGGCACTGCCAGCAGAAGAAGGGCTGGAATGCCATGTGCAGGTGTAACACATGAGAATGAGAACCAGCAGAGTACAAACTAAAATCCATGTAATGGCAAAGTATTTGTCTCTGTGTTTTAGGATTAATCACCACAAATTCTCTGAGTTAATCAGCTGTGAATGACAGAGGAGGAGTAAGCCTTGTTTTTATTAGTCACAAGGTGACAATCAGCTACTGAGAAGTGTTGGCTGTGAAGAAAATAAAAAGGTGACCACAAAAATCTATTGGGCAAGGTACTTCCTGCAGAGAGCAAAACTTATTAATGCTACCACAGAAATCTTGAGAGAGATCTCATCCTCACTGCTTTGTACCAGTTGCTCTCAGTCAGAAAAGATGGGGGAAACCTGGAGCAGAGGCAAAGGTGATGGCTAGGGGCAGTCACTTGCCTGTGAGGGAATACACACAAGAGTCATGAGGTCAGCAAAAGGCAGTACAGCTTATGTGATTGCTCTTCATAAGTAATTCAGAAGAGTTAGCAGCAGAAAGGGAGAAGGGCTGTTTGAGTAAAGCTAAAAAGCAGTTTTGGCACAAGAAGGAGTGGTGTGAGAGGTTGCAGGAATTCCACTGTGCCAGCAAGGTTGCCAAAGAAAGTGAGAAACATCATTAACCTTCCCAGCTGTCCTTGGCCACGGGCTGAGGAAACTGGCTCTGTAGCAGGGCACTTGGTGGGCTCTAAAAGGGGACAGGCAGGTTAAGGACAAGTTTGCTACAAGAGAGAGTTCAGCACTGGGTGGCTAGGGACTTTGGGCTGGGGTGATCAGTGGATAACGTAAACTGATCTATGCTTTTCTAATAGGATATAGCTATTTTGAGACACAAGGAAGTTTGGGATATTGAAAAGGATGAGACTCAGTTTGGCCTCTGCTGAAGAATGAGGTTGTAAAGATGGAGCCTGATTTGACAGCAAGCACAGAATCTCCTCATTAGGGTCTGGGCTCTTCTGCCCCTGTGCCTTGTGAATGAATGCTGGAAAGGATGGGGGAAATACAAAGAGCAAAATGAGTATAGAAGTCAAGGGCAAAAAAGTTCTTTATTCATATTTTCAAGCTGAATGTCACCATAGCCAAAAGGCAGGTTAGTTACAGGCTTCAGGCCTATATAAGCTTGAATTCTTTGACTTTTCCCTGTCAGAAACTACTTGTGCTGGTACATCCCAGCAAGAGCAGAAGCTCTGTTGTACAGCAGCACACAGCATAATGTACACTCCAGAGATCTGTGTGCTACATACAGCTGTGTACACTTCCAGCCTCCAGAAAAGCAATTCCTTTTCCTTTTTATGCCAACAAAGTCGTTGAAGAAGACTTCATTAGCACCAAGCTGAGGTATGTTTGTGGTGGGGAGTCTTGCATCTATTCAAGATGTGGGGATCTGTGAAATAGATAAGAGTTAAGCCTAGGTGCCCTTTTTGAGCAATGCTGTTATCTGTCTTGGATCTCCTAACTGCCTTTGGAAGTGTCCAGGGCAATCTCTGCACTTACATAAGTACCCTCCAGGCATGTGCCAACACTACACCCTCCAGGCATGTGAAACAACACCAGATACATTTGATTTTTCAATCTCTTCACTGTTACACACACAATTCCCTTCAGGACTATAAGGAATGTATATCTAAAACCCCACACGACTCCATCCTAGCTGCCAAAATCCTCTGCAGCAGAAGGAAGCCTGTTCCCTCTGCTACCAGCACAGGCTTCATTGTGCAGGGCAAAGTTGTTTTTCCTGAGTTTGATGTTTGCTGCAGCAGAGGTGTTGTTAAGATGTAAGGCACAAGCAAACAAATTTTCTCTCTATTAATGAAGAAATTTTGACTCATCTGAGAAGGTCCAGCTCTGCTTACCTGTTCCCAGAGATGGCTCTGTTACTGTTCATACAACTCTCTGTGGGAAGTGGAGATTCCAAGCAGTAAATGCTAACTCAGGGCTAAAACAAATCAAACACTTCCTGGTATTCCCCCACCTCACCTCATATTGAAGATCAGCTTGTTGGGTTGGCACAGATAATGTCCTAGCATAGGAAGAGAGGGTGGGAGAGTGACAGTAAGGGATCAAGCACCCCAGTGTGCAAGCATTAATGACTGATGGAGAAGTATGAACTTGATAGGGACAGAGGAGGAAGGAGTTTGAAGGAACAGTGATTGAGGTCAAGAAGACTTCCCTTTTAAAAGGGGAGAGACAGAGGAACATTAAATAGGTAATGACAAAGTAAATGGAGTAAAGCTGTGCTGTGCTACAGCTGCATGATAAACAGGAGAGGTCGTACATATATTCACCAGCTGTTTGCACTGATCAGCCCAGGGATTTGGATCATGATGGTATCTGAACACACCACAACAAAAGCAGATTTCCCAGGTGATTGTAGGCATGATCCAAAACGAACTATCTGCAGCTCTCTGGCCATGTTGTAATGCAGCACTGCAGTACACCAAATAAAATACCCAGGAGTTCAAAGGCATACTCTGGACTCTGTCTATCTCCTTTCCCTGGGAAGCTGAGGAAATGTATTGAAAAAGAATAATCATGTGAAAATCAGGGTCTGTATAGCTCTCCTTCTTAGGGACAGATAATGTCTATTGAGAGTGGTGTGACCTAGTCACAAGGGGTGTCTGAATGGAAATCTTTTAAAATAAGTGTTTGTGCATAGTCCTTCTGTTTGGTTTAGCTGTTCTTTGTTCTGTATTTTTTCTGAATCAAGAAAACAAGATCTCTGTTACTTCAGGCTGGAGAGAAGTGATGTTTGTATTTCTATTAGTGCTAAAGATGGCATCCTTCTTTTAGTGTGAAAAAACCAACCCTGGGGAGCTGTATTTCACAATACCTGCTCTCTGGACTAGGCAAGGCTAACACTGACTTATTAATGCCATTGTTTGTAAAAAAACCTTTCCAGTGCTCCCACACGAAAGTAGGCTGCCCTAGAATATCTATCTGCATCCTCTCATCTGCACCATCGCACTAGAGCAGAGCCTGGCAAATTTAATTACCATGCAGCGTTCAGTTTTCTCTCAAAGAGAAATTTGTTTGCCTCTTGCCCTGGGCTTTCAGATGTTGTTCAGAAAGCTCCCATGCACCAGCACGGTCTGGGTGAGAGCTCTGCAAACGGCAGCCAGCTGCCAACAAAGCTGCCTCCAGCTCTGCTGCTCCATTCCTGAGCTGTCAGCCTTGTGCTTCCAGAGGAGTTAAGCTGTGGGCAGCAGCCGGAGCTGCCCGGCGCCCTGCCCTGTTGTGATCCCAGCACATCGAGCAGGCAGGCTGCTGGGATGCCTTTATTAAAGGTGCTGCTGATGTTCTCCCCCTGTTCTAAACCTGAAGCTCAGCAGCGGCTCAGCTCTATCAGCCACTGCTGCTGTTGGCAGTGCAGGTGGAAGGGTGGGAAAGAGCCCGAAGCTGATCCAGAAGGCAGCCTGCATTGATAGCACTTTTCCTGTCTATGTGATGTGGAAATTGTCAGCGTGCCAACAATTCTGCTCCTTTTGAACATCTTCTAGCAAAAGAGACCTCGGATTTCTGTTCCAGTTGAAACGTTTCCGCTGGTTTCTCATGGTTCCACCTCAAAAATAGGCTTTAGAGCAGAGCCTTTGTGCAACTGATTTTCTGGGCATGTGACTGATCCCTAAGGATGTGGCTCACTAGGGGAAACCCCAGGAGGGTTCCAGCACAATGTCATCTGTCAAAGGTGAACTTGACCTGAAAATAGGTTAGAGCTTCAAATATCAGAATTAACTGAAATGATTTAACTTCCTGGACAGAGACTTTGTCTCTGTGATGGTCAAGAAAAAGCAGGCAGGAAACACTAGCTGGAGCTTTTTGTACCTAAGAACCCACCTCAGTCCTTCACCTTCTGCCCTTTAGTAAACCCATGTCCAGCTGATGCCACCTGCCCATGGCCCTAAAAAGGCTACAGTTACACCAGCCATGGCTAAACTGAGGATACCTTTATTTCCACAGCCATGCCTCACCTCAGGCAGTGAGTATAGATTTGTGTGGGTCTTACAGTGGCCTTAAATCTGCTGGAGAGTCTCCAGGGATGGAGACTCTTCACAGGATTAAACACACTTCACAGTTGCTTTGCGCTATTGCATGGTCTAGCAGTTGTGTACAGGGAGATGTTAGATTATGGTTGGACTCAATCTTAAAGTCTTTTACAGCCAGGTGATTCTATGATTACAACACAAAGTAGCATGACCAGAATGGAGAATCTGCTCCATACACGCCACAGAGCGCCAGGCCACAATATTTCTATTCGCAGTGCACTATGTGGGACTATGTTGGACTACAACTCAATTCTAAAATGGGGCTCAAAATATTTCTAGTTATTACAATTATGATTCAAAGAATATTAAACTGTTTTGTTTTTTTTCTTGCTGTGCTTACAAACAAAGAATATTTAATTCAGCTGGGAGAGCAATATGTCCTGACTTAAAGAAGGGAGTCACTGATTAACTGTTTGCATACAAAAATCCTGTCAGATTCTGATGACAGTCCTCATGCTTCACACAGAAATCACTGCTGAAAATCAGAAGACCAAATTACTTTCCCATGTAGAGTTAATAAATGCTTTTCCTGAGGGGCAGAAAAACCTATTAGGCTATTTCTGGTTCTGAGAACTTGCAGGAGTTAGCAGAGACATAGCAGTTGGGTAGGATAAGAAACTCAGGTTACTTTTACCAGTATTTGATGGGATTGCCGCTATACTGGAGCCTTTTTTTAACTGAGATTGATTCTCTGTGGGTTAAAGCTGCTCTCACTGCTCCAGTTTTATCATTTGGCTTGGAGAATGAGTGTTCTATTCAGAATGAGAAATTTGCATTTAGATGGTCCAGGGTCAGTGCAGCTACTTCAACCCTGATGTTTAGTATAGCAGGCAGGGGCTGTGCAGGAGGGCAGAGAAGTTCCAAAGACAGGTCCCTGTCCTGCACTATCCCTTCTTCCTCACACAGAAAACCAGGATCTCTTCTCTAGCCAAGGACACATATGATTAGTCAGAAGATCACCAAGCCCTTGTCCAAGAAAGCTGTATGGGATGGCACTGAGCATAGGCCAGGGGGACTACAGCATAGCTTGTTGAAGGAACAGTATTTAACTTGCAGTTGTATTGCACAGAGCAGGATGTTTATTAGTTGAGTTGTATTAGCATCCTAAGAGTCTCTCAGACCAAGTGCCAAGACTTTTAGATCCTTTCATCCCAGCAGGTTTACTATGCCAGGCTCCAGTCCTGCCAGTAAACAAAGTAGTGAGCCCTCTAAAGTCCATGTGGCAACTCAGGTGTTCACAGCTACAGACGACTGCATGTGTTTGAAGACTTGGCGCTTCTGTTTCCTGTCTTTCTTTCAACTTGCTGAACTACTGACATCTTTATGTGTGTGGCAGGCTGCCTTACCTTACACAGTTTAGATGAGAACCCTGAGATAAGCCTGAGCATGGGAGCAGAGTGACTTTCATCCAGCTCTGTGCAGACACAAGGACTGTTTAGCTTCTTATGAGATACTGGGATCTCTGTTCTTTGCCCAGCCACTGCTGATCACCTTCTTAGGAAGCAATGCTCTCCTTTAATTTCTGGTCTTTACCAGGGCCATTGATCTTACTGGCAACTCAAATTTATCAGATACTGGTCAGACATACATCTGCTGAAGACAAAGGTCTTTTTGATGAATTGCACTAGGAATTTTACCTGGAATTCAATCCACACCATGTGGTCTCTGAAAGCAAAGATTTCCACCGAATTTTACCCTGAAGTACAAGTAGCTTTCGACTACAATTGTTTTGCTAATTTGCAGTCATGTCTTTTCCATACATGTACAAGACTTCTAAGTTATCAAGATCAGATTCTAGCAATGATTATGCTGCTGGTTACTTTCTTGATTACAGCATGGGGCTTTTTTTTCTTTTCCCTCCTCAAAGGGATTTAGTTCTAATAGAGACCCCTTTGTACTGACTCAGTAATTATGTTATTGTCTGCTGTTCACTTGTTAATGTTGTTAATTCCTTCAGGCATATTTTTCTCTTTTTGTTTGGTGCCTTAACATTTCATTCAGTAATTTATTTTTCCAGCCTTATTGCAAACTAGAATTTTAATCTCAGAGTTGAATAATATAAATCCGACTTCCTTAAAGTAAAAAAATGAGGGATTTCATACTCCATTTGATATTTAAAGGTAATAAACTCAGGAGACTGGAAAACACTTAGAATCTCTGAAAATTAGGCTTTAAATTTTCTTCATTGAGTTAGAGGAAGTACTATAGAGATTTACTTGATTTACAAAGCTAAGGTAAAGGAGTAGAGGTCACACTTACAGAGCAGATGGTCATGTCTTAAGAAACAGCAGCGTTCAAGAAGATAAGGGGGTGCCAAGGAACAGGAAACCTAGGAGGAGCGCTCAGTGCCTTGTCTTGGGGATGGGTACGTGTATGCACTGCCAGCTTGGGAGGAGAAAAGAAACAAACATTCTTGTTGGCGAAGTCCCTCAGGATCACCAAGTCCAACGCATATCCCTACTTTACAAGGTTCACCCTAAACCATATCCCCAGCCATCACATCCAAATGACTTTTAAATGCATGCAGGGTTGGTGACTCAACCCCCTCCCTGGGCAGCCCATTCCAGTGCCTGACCGCTCTTGATGTGAAAAAAGGTTTCCTAGTATCTAGTCTAAACCTAGCTAGTGGCAGCTTGAGGCCATTCCCTCTTGTTCTACCACAAATTACCTCTGAAAAGAGACCAGCAGCAACCTCTCCACAATGTCCTTTCAGGTAGCTGTAGACAGCAGTGGCATCTCCCCTCAGACTCCTCTTTTTCAAACTAAACAGCCCCAGCTCCTCCAGTTGCTCCTCATAAGGTTTATTCTCTAGGCCCTTCCCCAGCTTCATTGCCCTCACCTGCACTGGTTCCAGCACCTCCACAATCCTCTTGTAATGAGGTGCCCAAAACTGCATGCAACACTCGAGGTGTGGCCTCACCAGAGCTGAGTACAAAGAGACAGTCACCTCCTACTCCTGCTGGACACAGCATTTCTTATACAAGCCAGGATGCCATTGGGTTTCTTGGCCACCTGAGCACATTGCTGGCTCATATTGAGTTGCTTTGTGAAGAGGAGTTTTCTCTGATACAATAATCTGTGAACACCAGAAAAAGAAAAGGTTAGGTCCAGCAGAAAGGCATAGCACAGTGTTTAGCAGTGCTTGGAAAGCCTTGGGCAGAGAAAAATCCCAAGTTAGGGCCTTCTTCTTTTATTAGTTTATTTCATTTGCTTCATAAATTTTAGTCCTTATAATTCTAGTGCAGATAAGTTTTGCATCAGTTTAGGTGCTTCAGCGAAGTGTTTCTTAATGGCTCAGCTTTATCGCAGCTGATAGATGGAGGTGTTTGCAACTTGCTGAGCAAACTGCTGGTGTTTAGTGTGCACAAAGCAAAGGACAGCTGTGAGAAACAGCTGAGGCCAGTTCAATAGGAAAAATGTTCCTGGTAAGCCCTTAAATACACATTGGCTATTGGATGTGGAACTTGGATTTTATTATTAGGTCCCTATTTTGGTTTTATTGGACTAAGCAAGATGAACAAGTTGCTTTTCATTTTTGGACCTATTTTGTCACACTTCAAAGTATTCAAATGAATCACATTTGAAACCTCCAAAACTCATATTCTCAGTGGTTTGCTTCATCTTTCTTTTTTCTAGCCACATGGAATTCTTGGTCCAAGATTCCCAAGGGGACCATAAAGACATAAACATTTTCTAAACAGGTAAGAAAATTGCATTTAAAATCCAAGTTGAGAGTTGGAATGTTCTGGGTAGTAGTTGTAGCTCTGATGGATTAGTACAAAGACTGGAGAGGTTACTTCTATTACTGTTTTGGTACTTCAATAACCCTAATTTGCCTACCATAAGATAACCGTTTACCTACCTCTCAGGCTGCCAGACAAACCAAGATCAAGCCTTTGAGAAGTTAATGGGGACATTTGCAAAGCTTGTTACAGTTAACAAGCAGCATCCCTGTTCCTCCATGCTCCTCCATTTCACAAACCAGGAGCCACTTCAGTACCACGCAGCAGGAATCCACTGATTTCAATCCCAAAAAGGTTTGAACAATTCAGTACCATTTGTCATATCAAAATAAATTTGATTGGGGAAGCTCTGATCCATGAAGAGCCTCAACTGTACCCCTTCTTCTCTTCCAAAACTCACATTTGGTTAAACTTGCTGCATTTCATCATGAGAAGCAAAAGCAGCCACACCATTTGAGACAATCCTCCATGGCCAGCAGTACTTTATCAGCTTCTGTTCACCAAATATCTTTTTGGCAAGTTGCCCTCCTCTACTATCTGGAGTTTCCTGGAGATACTCTACATATGTGCAACATACACGAGTGTCCTAGCAGTTAATCCCTACTACTACTTCATTAATCTGCTTTCTAGTTTGCCCATGACAAGTGTCTGCTTTCCTCCCCTCGGAGCAGACTGCTTGCAGCCTGTACAGCCAGAGACACTGCTAACAAAAAGCAAGCCACAACCCACCAAAGAGCAGTGACAGAAACGGCAGGACAGAGTCTCTGTGAATTGCAGAACAGTGACTTTATTTCCCACTGTTCACTGGAATTGTGCAGGGTTTGTTGCACAGTCAGTACTGACAGAGATGTCACCGAGCTTTGAAGCTTTTCCTTTTGCACAGAGACTCTTCCTCCTTTAGGAAGAAAGCTCCTAGCATGGGAGCCAGCCCAGAGTGCATTGCCCATTGTGCAAAGAGGGCTTGGGGATGAGTAGTCCCTCAGGCCACTTCACTGCTGAGCTTAGTAGGGGCTCCCATGTGGCAGTGTCTGCTTCTCAAGCTGGTATATGGTGGCCCAGCCTGGTTTTCTCTGTATGGCATTTTCTATCTTGTGCAAGATGCTGGGATGCTTAAAATAGCAGAGAGGAGCTTCTGAAAGGAAGGAAACACTAAAGAAAAAGCTTCTTGTCACAGTTAACAAACATGAGACTCTCATTATGTGTTCTGCCTCCCTCTGTCCTCCACATGCACACACAGAGGAAGGGAGAAAACTGAAAGCAAATAAAATCTCTCCATTAAGACTACCTAACCCATCTGCACCCAGACTTGTCACACATGTGCATGCCAACAATGGATTTAGAGGAGGGATTTAGGAAACGTGCAGCCCCTGGCAGTGAGTGCCTGGAAAGCATTTTTTATGCCTACTTCTTGTTTAGCGCATGTTTGGGGGGGTTGTGAAGGCATCTAGCCAAGACCATTACCCTCCTGCCATGCTCTTAACAGTCAGCACCAAAACAAGATACAGATCCTGACTAAGTCTGTAGCTTTTTACTAAGATAAAAGCCCTTTTTCACATTGGCAGTTGTTCTCCTTTAGGGGAGAGCTATGAAATCTTGCTTTAACTCTTGTCTCCTTGCTAATTTTCAGGAAGCACAAAAGGAAGGTCTGCAGGAAGAGGCTGGTGGTGTCTCCACACTGTGGAGCATCCTCATCGATAAATGAAAAGCTCAACATGAGTCTGCAGTGTGCACATGCAGCCCAGACAGCCAACCGAGTCCTAGGCTGCATCAAGAGAAGCGTGGCCAGCAGGGCAAGGGAGGTGATTCTGCCCCTTTACTCTGCTCTCGTCAGACCCCACCTGGAGTACTGTGTGCAGTTCTGGAACCCTCAGCACAGGAAGGACATGGAAGTGTTGGAGCGGGTCCAGAGGAGGGCCACAAAGATGATCAGAGGGCTGGAGCAGCTCTCCTATGAGGACAGGCTGAGGGAGTTGGGGCTCTTCAGCCTGGAGAAGAGAAGGCTTCGAGGGGACCTGATAGTAGCCTTCCAGTATCTGAAGGGGGCCTACAGGAAGGCTGGGGAAGGATTATTTACAAGGTCCTGCAATGACAGGACAAGGGGCAATGGGTTTAAACTGGCAGAGGGGAGATTTAGACTGGATGTTAGGAGGAAGTTCTTTACAGTAAGGGTGGTGAGGCACTGGAACAGGTTGCCCAGGGAGGTTGTGGATGCTCCCTCCCTGGATGTGTTCAAGGCCAGATTGGATGAGGCCTTGAGTAACCTGTACTAGTGGGAGGTGTCCCTGCCTATGGCAGGGGGTTGGAACTAGATGATCCTTGAGGTCCCTTCCAACCTTACCATTCTATGATTCTATAAAGCTAGCTAGCTTTGTACTTGATGGCTTGGTCATTTAAAACCACTCATGTTGTTAACTGATCTTTGACTTTTGAGTTTACACTTTCTCAAAAATAATTTTGAAAACTAACAAGGAAAGAGAACAAGGAGGGGAGAGGGAAGATAGAAATCAAACCATGCTGATTTCACATAGGTGTTTAGTGGCAGTCCTATGCTTAAAAAGCAAAGGCAGAAAAAGCACTACTTTTCAGTATGAAAAATCACCAAGTATATCACAGAATTCACAGAAAGCTGAAACTATTAAGAGTTTCATGTAACAAATAGTTTTGGCTGTTCTCAGCAGCCAATTTTTTTCTTCTCATTAGCTAGAAGACCTTTAAAACTTATTTTTCGATATGAACACGTGATCTTATGTGAAACAGAGGAGTAAGAAGACCTCATTACTGAGCCAGGGTCATTTATTAGCTGCAAAGTGAAATAATTAAAGTTAACTTTGGACGTTGTTGCAAATAAAAAAGATGCACCTTTGCACTGAAAATTGGCAACATTTTCATCATTAAAACACGTTGCAGGAAAAGTGTTTTTAATTATTTGTGGCAATTCAGAAGAGAGGTCATATCATTGAATCACAAATCTTCACTAACCAGCTTGTGTTATGATTGTGTATGACAAAACCAGTTTGAGGTGCTGGGAAGAATGAGGGGACACAGCCTCAAGCTGCGCCAGGGGAGGTTTAGACTGTTTTTTAGGAAGAAGTTCTTTGCAGAAAGAGTGATTGGCTTTGGGATGGGCTGCCTGGGTAGGTGGTGGAGTCCCTGGCCCTGGAAGTGTTTAACAAGAGACTGGATGTGGCACATGCTGCCATGATTTAGTTGATTAGATGGTGTTGGGTAATAGTTTGGTCTTAATGATCTCTAAGGCTTTTTCCAACCTGCTGATTCTGTGATTCTGTGAAGAATAAGCATTGCCTCTCTGCAGCACCTCAGCTTTCAGTGCTTTCCCCCTGATTGTGCTTCATTGCACCCAGGCATGGAGAGTTTAGCTGGATAAGCAGGAGGTCCTTTAACTAGCCACTTTTTGAGAAGCACAATAACATCAAGAAAAAAACATGCAAAATCTCTGTTTCTTCCACTGAGTTTCAATCAAAACAGCATTCTTTCTCCAGCAGGTAGCTTGGCAAGTTTGGAGGGCAGCAACTCTGCAAAAACAGGTTTGATAACACCAAATACAGCATCACAGAAACATCCAGGTTTGAAAAGCCCCTCAGGATCACCAAGTCCAACCTATAACCCTGCTCTACAAGATCCACTTTAAATCATATCCCTAAGCACCATGTCCAAATGACCCTTAAACACACAAGGCCATCCAAAACTCAGGCCAGCAAGTGTTATCTTTCTGTACATGTGCTAAAACTATGGGCAGGATTTTTAAAAGTACATTGATAATTTATGGGAAAAAAAAATAGAATAACATTGCTATTGATTTCCAATGGGATTTACAACTTAGGGCATTTAGAGGGAGATTTTCAAGATGTGTTTCGGTAGGACTGACAGAAACAAGATTATGTATAATGGCTCTTCAGCATTTGCAGTGGGCAGTATCTAAGTGCCACATCATCCAGTCCAACCCTTTTCCAGGTTCAGGGCTGCCCCACGGTGACTGACACAGAGGCAGGACATTCATGTAAGGGAGCCCAAGAGGCTGAAGAACAAAGAGTAGCATAAGCAAGGGAAAGGAAGCACTCATCTGAAACACCCATGAGGTGCCCACTCCATCCTCCTTGTTATCCATATTGCAATCACTTTTTAAAAAACATAGAAATCAAGGACAACAGCAAGAAGGGCAAAATACTTTAAGAATGTTTTTTAAAGGAAACACATTTTCCTTAGAGTATTTTCCTTCCAAGTGTACATTCCTACCATCTTTAAATACAACTCGGTTGTAAGTCTCAATTTATTGTGTAAAATGGTACTGAACATCAGGTGTAACACACATTAGACCCACCTATAAAACCTACTGTACATGGAGTTAAAATTTATTTGTAGCTGGGCATTAAATTCAGGTTTAGCAGGCTTCTGTCACATATCTAACAACATCTACAGAAGAGAAAAAAAAAAAAAGTGATGATTCCTTTTCTTCCATTTCCAGGTTTTCCTTTCTTAATCTAGATAACCTACAAATAAAAGATTTACTTTTTATTCCCCAAATGATGTTCTTTGGTAAGGAGAATGTGTCATTCTCCCCTGGATGCTCTCCAAGTGTGCCACATTGCTCTTAAAGCATAATATCCAAAACCAGCCACAGTGCTCCAGCTGAGGCTTGATCAATGATGGGTGGAAAAAGGATCTTTCCATGTGTCTTACAATCTATATTTCTGTCTGTATCTCCCACTCTTATAAGATTTAGGGGGAGTGCTGGCAGCAGCACAGTTATGATTTATGCTTAGTATACTCCCAAGACCCTTTCCTGAAAAAAAAAAAATGTTACCTAATCACTTATTTTTCATCCTCTATTGGGGAGGAATAATCATCTAACAAATGTATTGCATCTTATTTAGCTTTATTGAATTTTGCCCGGTATTTTTTAATCCATTTCTCCAGACCTTTTAAATTCTAAATAACCCTTGAGTGCACTTGCAGTCCCTCCCACCTCGAGTCATCTTATTTTAATTCCCATTTCCACTGCCCAAGCCAGAGAGCAAACAGACCAGCCAAGATGTCTCTGACACTTCAGCCCAGCTACAAAGCCTGTCTAAGTGTCAGGACGTAAGGTGGCCTAACACCTCCCCAAGGAACCAGCACAAGCTGTTCCTTATTTATGTGCATTTCCCCCTTTCCTCCATTACTTATCTGTCTTTTTTTGTAGGATCATAGAACTGTTTCAGTTGGAAAAGACCTCTAAGATCATTGAGTCCAACAGTTTATGTGTGCTCTTTTAGGAACTGGCATCAGGCCAGCCACTCTACAGCTATCACAACCCTCTGCTTTTCTCACTTTTTTTTTCTTGAGAGACTTATCCCATTTGCCCTTTCCCAGAACTTATCCATCTTCAGAAATATCCATCATGTTCTAAGATATCTTTAGTAAGTTTTAAAGTATTTTAGGCCCCTCTGATTTCAAAATACCTAACTTAGGCTAAGAGCCCTTAGCTCTCTTCTCACTCCTGGACATCAGCACTTCAAACAATTACTGCTTTTGTAACATATTGCAAACATATGATGTTTACAAAACACTCTGAAGTTATGCAAACATCACATCTCCAAAAGTACATAAAATATTGGTGGGACTCTATGCTTTCATGCTTTAGATGTATCCAAGAATTTGTTAGCAAGGGAAGGGCACAACACAGGATTCTTCAACAGCATTCCTAAATTTTTATCAGACCCTCCCTCAGAACTGGACTTCTGAATTAGCTGAACACTACTCTGAAAGCAGCAAGCCAATTGTTTAGTGCCAAATCTATAGGCTATTGATGAGAGCAGAGATTTGTTACCCTTAGCTTGTCCTCCCCCTATATCTATCGATCGGTATCTAACAGCTGTATTATCGCACATCTTTCTTGCTTTGTAAAATGACTGATGGCTCCAGTCACGAGACACAGACAGGAGATGCTAGCAAGAGGCAAAGATAACATCAGATCTCAGTCTTAATACAAGTGTGCATTCTCTCAAAAGCTCTACTTTACCTATTAACTAGGGTAAAGAGGCCAGCTTAGCACACGTTTCTGATGACTGTCTCTACTGCCTTGTTACATGGCTGCTGCAAGTACCTCTCTGCAGGGCATCCCATCACCAGCAACCACAGGCTAAAGTCTGATGAAGATTCAGCTACAGGATGCTCCAAATCCAGGGAACTGACATTGTGGAGACAAGAGGAAAATGAGAGTATTAAGCAGTGCCATCTAGTGTAGTGTGGGCACTACTCAGAGGGAGGAAGCCAGTCCCTGGACCTTGTTCAGCCTTTTACTGTAAGATCATCACAGGACTAAACTACACCATGGAAAGTTTTGGTGGCAAATACAAGTGAAAGATGCCAGAGTGGTTCTGTGCCTTTCATGTGCTGCCTGATTTGCACTTCAGATATTCACATTTTTTATTTCATTTGGTTTTGGATCTTTGCCTGAACCCCAGAAAGGGGGAGTGTGTCTGTATGAGCCTCTCTATAGGGCTGAGCATCCATGCTGCTGGATTAAACACCCATTTGAGCACTGCAATGACAGATGGCAAGAACTTGGTTGGAGGGAGCTACCAAACCAATTTGTGTACAGCACCTGGTACTGCAAGGCTTTAAGGGAAGCTCTAGCAAGATCTGAAGCCTCTGATGGTACAGATGCTTTCACCAGGGAATTAGAGCTCCTACAGAAGAAGTTAACACACTCCTCAGTTTAAGGCATTGCCCACCTTATATACCCCCTCCATGGTATGGTGGTGAATGCTCCATGGTCCTTATTAGAGTTGACAGCTGCAACACAGTTCAAGGACAAAAATACAGGTAAAATACTCTACAAAATCACATCAGTTGCTGTTAAAAGACAATGAACACAAACCATAATCAGATTTCCCACACAGGTCACCAAGGATTGCTGTAGCAAAATAACCAGTGCATCAGCTGAAGGTTTTTGACTCAGCTAACATCTCCCTGCTTCTGTTTCCCTTGAGCAGGCTGGCACACTCACTAGCAGAACTGAATACAGACACATCTCTGAGACTAAAGGGACTAAATCCTTCACAAGCATGACTCAAGCCACGTAAAACAGGTAAGTCAAATCTTACCACCTGACTCCTCGCAGCTCTCTACCATCACCTAGACAGCAGGCACATGGCCCAGTTTTGCATAACAGAGCCTTATCCTTAACATGACCCAGTCTCTTTAGCTCTTGCAGGCTCCCTCCCTTAAGTAAGCTTCTTGTTAGCCTTATCTCATCAGCTGGGAGACAGCTGATTAGGTACAGGTAGAGGCTAAACCCATCATCTGAAATCCCCACCTCACATGTGACCTAATAAATATAGATGCATCTTTTAAACACGTGGAAAATGCCCATCTTTGGGGCACATACTTTGAAAGCTACAGGTCATTAAAGAACCAGATGTGTGACCTGTCTTACACAGAGCAGTGGGTTAGGTGAGAACGTCACTCCCCCCCTTCTTAAAAACCACACAAATAGTTTTGGCTTGAGCAGTACAAGAAACACTGCAATTTGTGCCTGAGCTGTAAAACTAGGTGCCCTCCTACATGAGAATATTATTGTCACACAGAAACTGTCTCTTTAGAGGAAGTAATTTCTTTGAAAATGGTTATCTATAGAAAAGAGCAAATTAAAGCTTTTGATGTTTTCAGTTCTCAGTTTGGGTTTCTAAAGTAATCACCTCTGCAGAAGTAATCACCTATGCAAATATGACTGTGTGCCTGTTGCTGTTCACAGGAATGGTTGGAAGTGTACTGAAAACCAGAAAAAAAGAGTATGGGGCAAGGAAGAGTGCAGAATGAAATGGCCAGGAGCTCCCACCTGCTGCTTGACCCCCAGTCCCACCTCTGGCCCTGCAAAGCAGGGAACGACAAGAGGGATTCCTTCTTGCCTGTCTGCTCCATTGTTACCTGTCTTTGCAGATTTGCCGGGTCTCCATAGGGTCTGATCTCAGGTTTGGAAAACACTGTGGTAAAGCTTCAATGGCTTTGGGACAGGGAATGCCAGCCTCATCGGCTTTGGGAGAGGAAGCAGCTGGCACCTGCATGCTCTGCAGTGGGTTTTCAAGCAGGTCATGGGTGGCAGTGTGAGACCTGCCTGCCTCAGAGCAGGCATCTCGGCATTCTCTGCCTCCCTGGTCCCTCACAGCCTTGATACCTCAGCGTTCTCTGTCTTCCTGCTCTCTCAGAGAAGGGTACCTCAGTGTTCTCTGCCTCCCTGTTCCCTCAGAGAAGGGTACCTCAGCGTTCTCTGTCTCCGTGCTCCCTCAGAGAAGGGTACCTCAGCGTTCTCTGCCTTCCTGCTCCCTCAGAGCAGGTACCTCAGTGTTCTCTGCTTCCGTGCTCTCAGAGCAGGTACCTCAGCGTTCTCTGCCTCCCTGCTCCCTCAGATCAGGTACCTCAGCGTTCTCTGCCTTCCTGCTCCCTCAGAGCAGGTACCTCAGCGTTCTCTGCCTTCCTGCTCCCTCAGAGCAGGTACCTCAGCGTTCTCTGCCTTCCTGCTCCCTCAGATCAGGTACCTCAGCGTTCTCTGCCTTCCTGCTCCCTCACAGCCTTGGTACCTCAGCGTTCTCTGCCTTCCTGCTCCCGCAGAGAAGGGTACTTCAGTGTTCTCTGCTTCTGTGCTCCCTCAGAGCAGGTACCTGAGTGTTCTCTGCCTCCCTGCTCCCTGAGAGCAGGTACCTCAGCGTTCTCTGCCTCCCTGCTCCCTGAGAGCAGGCACCTCAGTGCTTGTCTGCCTCGCTGAGCTGGGAAGCTGCAGGGGAGGGACACGCCATGCAGCTTTCCAGCGCCAGGCTCATTACACCCGTCTCTGGCTGAGGCTGGCAGCAGTTATAGCTCATGATGAGGAAACAGGGTCAATTATCCCGCTGTGGGCTCTTAGAAGGTGCTGTTAAGAGCAGGCAGCTTCAGTCATCCTGGTGCCCCAGGGTGTGCCCGGTAGCCATGCCCTTAGACTCAAGGTGTGAGCTGAATGTGGTGGGGATTTTTAGCATTTTATCACTGTGCAATTTCAAAACGCTTTCTCAGAGCCGGTGCAAAGCAGCCAGGCACAGCACACCCCTGAGAAATTCCTCTTGTTTTTTACCCGTGTTTGCTAGCAGCAATCCAGTTCCCAAAGCAGGTATGGTAGTAGGGGTGGAGGTCTCAGAACAGGCAAATCCATTATACCCACTGCACCTCTCACGGGATGTTGAGGAACCTAAAGTGCCAGTTTGTTTAGCAACAGAGATGCACATTAGAAATCGGAGTGAGCTTCAGGGTGGGTGGAGGTGGTTGCAAAATTCCCATATAAAAAGCAGGTTTTTCACGTTAAATGTGAAGCAGTTAAGTGCCAGCAGTGCCACAGTCCAGCCTAGCTGGGATCTGTCAGTGCTGGCCTGCCTCGGTGGGATTTTCCCACTAACTGAAGGGTTCTGGATGAGTTTATCTTGATTGTCCAGACTGCACTCACAGCATTGAGCACCCTTCTCCAAGGGATGGTTGTTCCTTGCTCTTTGCAAGATTTCTGACTAAATATTTAGCAATTTCTATCATAAGATTCCAGCTGGAAAAGGAAAAAAAAAAAAAAAATCACGTCACTGTGACTCTTCCAAGTAAAACCACACAGGATGTCATGTCACAAGCAGGAACTGCTCCAGCAGCACCCTGGTCTGTGCTCTCCCTGTTCACCCCATTGACCCAATATTGCAAATAGGTGAGGTTCTGAGTGCTTTTTTATCCTCCTAAAGTTGCTGTTACCTGTTAAATTGCGATGTGGATAGCAGCAATTTTCCCTCCTCCCTCATCCTCCAAAAATCTCTAAAGCTTTACAATGCATCGCCACTTATCGCTCATTTTGCCACCCGAACTGCAGCATCGAGCTGACTGACTAATCTCTGCTGTTAATGTGCACCAGGGGTACTCAGATCACTCAGGTCTGAATCATGCATACCCTCTGCAGGCTGAGCCTCACTCAGGTGTTTACCACGCCAGTCCAAGTGCAGCTCTACACTGCAGTAATTCAATAAATCGGGGATTGTTTTGGTCTACAGAAAGGCAGGTGGGAAAGGGGAGTATTTTTGTTTTCTGTTAGTGTTGCTGCCACCTAACTTCAACGAAAATAAATCCACAAAAGTGATCCCCAGTGTCTAAACTCTTTCCTTAACTTGCTTTATGTTTGGTTAAGATTAAAGGGTTTTTTGTTGTTGTCATTAGATGATCTTCCTTATACCCCAATATAAAACTAATAAAACTGATTATAAATTGTTCTTTCTTCAGAAAGAGATTGTGCATGACTACTACAAATAGTTTTAACTTGGTTATGGATAAAATTTATGGGATTCACAGGATTCATAGATTCATAGAATGGTTTAGATTGGAAGGGACCTTCAAGATCATCTAGGTCCAGCCCTCCTGCCATGGACAGGGACAGCTTCTACTAGCCCAGGTCTATCAAGACCTCATCCAGCCTGGCCTTGAACAGGAGGAGGAATCCACAACCTCCCTAGGCAACCTGTTCCAGTGTCTCACCATCCTCACTGTAAAGAATTTCTTTCTAGTATCCAGTCTAAAGCTATACTGTGTGAAATAAATAACTGATATCAATACTATCAATAACTGATTCTATGAAATGTATTTTTTCTTGGTGTTTCTACCAAGACCTAATGTGGAGGGAAATGACATCATTTTTCATAAGGAAATTTTGTCATCACATTTTGTTAAAAAAAAAAAAAGAAGAAGAAAGAAAAGGGAAAAAAAACGCAGTGAGAAAAAAATATCTAACAATTGGTTTTGTCATCTTGGCTTTAAAGCGTGTGTTTGAATGTGTATGATCATTGCTTTTGTTTTATTTCTCTGTGCAGTATGTAAACTCAGGTCTATTTGCAATACTCTTCATGCAGACAGAGCAGCAGTGCTGCTGCCACGGCTGTTCACAGACACAAAGTTTGCAGGAAACAAGTGACCAACCTCTTTGATTACAACAACTTATATTCCTTTTTTTTCCCTCCAGTTGTAACAAAAAACACTCCCTCCCCTATCTTGGCTTTTTTGATATAGCTGTGTATGTTGTAATGGCTTCAGATGAACTACACTGAACTGCCCAGAGCTATGCTTTGAAATAATGTTTATTTACAGTTCTCTGTACAGTTGGTCTCCATGACTTACCATCAAAATATTGAAAGGGTTCTCCTTTTTCCTTGTGAGCAGTAATTTTCTAGGTCAAGTAACATTTGCATTGAGCACTGCTCAGAGACAGGCACTCTGCTGGATTTAGGCAGAATGGTTTGATGCAGTAGCTGGGAAGACCTTGGACAAGTATTAAACCAGAAAATTCTCTGCCTATTTGAAGTAGATTTTCCCTTCTTCATACACTTCAGTAAAAGGTGAATAGGGGAGGTCCTAGTCAGAGAGGTCCAATGATGTCTTATTTTACATTTCTTTCTGCATAACAAAATCCATGGAGTATTATTAACTGATGTTTTGGCAAACACAGCATCACTCTGGCTTATCCAGTGGAATTCCCTGAAATTCACCTCAAGGTGTCCATTGGCTTCAGCAGCAGCAAATCCTCATTCTTTGTATTGGATCTGGGGTGTAATTTGTGCAAGAGCCTGGAAAAATCAGGAAATGACATTCCATTAAAAGGACAAAGAGTGGGGCACCCAGCCTGCCCTGCACTCCCCTGGCAAAATATAACCCCTGCACCTTTTGGAAATGGCTGCAGTCCATTAGAGATCACCTCTCAGGTAAGGGAGGAACAGTATGGTGATGCTCTGTACAGGAGGTACTCAGGCTAGATAATGATTAGCCTTAAAATCTTTGAATCCATATGCCAGGCAAAGTCCCATGTGAACACCAAGCATGAAGCCTACAAGACCTTCACTGTACTTTCCCTAAGGGAATATGAATGAAGAGAAAAACGTTTGAATGAGAATATAGGATGTATGCAGCTATGCATTAGATACTTGGTGCAAGTTTACAGATCATGAAGCTGGAAAGATTATTTTTTTCCCATATTACACAGCCTACAGGACTTTCTTGAATTAACTCCTGTAGGTACTACAGCATTTCTTTGAGAGAATCAAACATTTTCAACTTCAAGATGCCTAGTGATGGAGAATCCATTGCAATCCTTGGTAAATTGTTCTAATAATTAATTACCTTCCATGTTAGTTTTAAATTTCACTGATTCTTGTCATAATTTTTTCCACTTGACTGAAATGCCATCTATTATCAATTTTCTGCTATTTCTACAGATGGGAGATTTATAACTCATAACCAATTCTCCCCTTAACCTTGTCTTTGTTAAGCTAAACACATTGATCTGCTTAAGCCTCTCATTGAAAGACATCCCTCCCCATCTTGTAGCCCTTCTCTGAAGCCCTCTCTGTTGGCCAGCAGCTCCTGATGATGGACCCCAGAAGTGAACAGTACTTCAGTCACCACTGCACCCCTGACAGAAGCAGCACATCTTTACTCTGAGAAATCCTGCAGCAAGTACCAGACACTGATCCCTTCCTAGGCCTGAAGATTTACATTTAGCAGATTATTCACCATTACTCTACTTTTCTTTCTTTCTTTGCTTATCCAGAGAGCTTTTATACATATGGGCAAGACCTCAATAGCATAAACCTAAGTAACAGGTACTGAAGTGAGTGTGGAGATCCTAAGCACAGTTATGCTCCGTCTAAAATAGGGCTGATCTGGCAGGAGTTGTGCGCAACAGCGAAATTAACTTCTCTGAGGAAAGGAGACACTTCAGCTGCTTCTCTAGATACACTAAACTGTGCCTCAGACACGAAGAACAAAGTGTAGCAACTCCCTTAACAGACTATTTTTCTTGTTTGCTCCAAGATCTGCGATCATTGCTTGGTTTCCCAACTGAATTTAAGATCATAGAATCATAGAATCATAGAATAGTAAGGTTGGAAGGGACCTCAAGGATCATCTAGTTCCAACCCCCTGCCATAGGCAGGGACACCTCCCACTAGTACAGGTTACTCAAGGCCTCATCCAATCTGGCCTTGAACACATCCAGGGAGGGAGCATCCACAACCTCCCTGGGCAACCTGTTCCAGTGCCTCACCACCCTTACTGTAAAGAACTTCCTCCTAACATCNAGCACTGGTCCCAGCACTGACCCCTGAGGGACACCACTTGTCACTGGTCTCCAGGTGGACATTGTGCCGTTGATCGCCACTCTCTGGGTTCGACCATCCAGCCAATTCCTTATCCAGCGAGTGGTCCATCCATCAAGTCCATTTTCCTACAACACCCCAGGCAGACTTTTAGTATGTGTCTTTTTTCCTGCTTGAGAATGGTACTCACCATCACCAAGACACCCAGCAGCAGCAGAGATACAAAGTGCTCTCTGGAGAGCTGTTTTCTTTTAGTCATCTTTTAGGATGCATTTTAAGCTCAATTTTTAAAACTGGCCAAAAAGGGAACTTTATCTGCTCTTTGGGGTGGTTCTGAGAACAGCAAAGACATGACACAGTTTGCCTTCAACGCACCATCATTATTCCCTGGAATGTTTGCAAATCTGCTGTTTGTTTTCTAGGATACTGCATCTACAGAAGGATTTATTGGACTCTAATCCATTCTCAGAGGCCTGGAGCAACTGGTGGGCTAAGTGATCACCTTCCTCATCATCCAGAAGTGTAAATTAAAATGACATAAAAAAGCAAGGCAACAACTGTGCCAGTCAGCATGAGCTAATGTATGATGGACAAATGTTGGTCTGTGTTCCTTCTCTGTTTCCTCTAACCAATGAGCAACATGGATGCATGAAATAGAAAGTCACTGATATGCCAGCAGGTAAGTTTTTGCCCATCCTAAGCACTGCAATAGAGTGGGTGGTTACAGAGCAGGGAGACTTGCAACTCTGGAGGCCAAAGCCACAATGGAAGCACCATGATCATACTTGATCTTACAGATCAGGTAAATCTCTTTTTTAAAATAAACAGTCCCCCATACTAAAGAGGAGAAACAGCAGAACAGCTCCCTAAGCTACCTTGCCTATGGCCGTGCACATCCCTACCTCCCCAGTCTCTGGCAGCACTCTGCAGGCAAGGTGTTGCTTCTGGAGTAGAGCGTGTTACGCGATGAGTAAAATTCCCCAACTGAGTCATCATTTCCTTAGCATCTAGTATCTGTATAACAAGTTGGCCAGAATTTCCACACTGCATATGGCTTTTTCACACATGAACACATTTTTTATTGCATATTTGTTTGAAGGGGGATATCGACTTCAGAAATCAAAGTACACCTCTCGTTCAAAAAAATAGTTGTGGGAAGCAGAAGCAGCTCCGGTTTTACTTTCTTTCATAAGAACCGTTATGAAAAGGTGAATGGGAAATAGAGAGCTTAACACTACAAAGTTCAGGATGTGTTACAGAGAGTGGGGACTTTGCTAAGGCAGCATTGTTCTCCATAGGCCAGAGGTCATCAGTACAAATATCCTTGCAATCCTTCACATTTCAGGCACGCTGCTGTCACTGGCAAGGTTTGTCACTAAACATGCTTTTCTGTTTCAGAGCCTTGAAGCATTATCCAATGTGTTGTGCTTTTTTCACATGGCGTTTTCCTTTGAGGAAGAGAGAAACCAGAACAACAGAAGAGATTTTGCTGATTCAGGTGAATGGCTCAGGCCTTAGCAGAAATGGACAAGTCTCAGAGGTATTCCAGAGACCTGAAAGCATCCAAAAGATAAAATGCCACAATCTTATTAAAACCACTTTTGCATTGCAAAAGTGAGAGTGGTTATGGAATGACTGGGTATGCCAGGTGGGGAAATGCCACTGATTAAAAGAGATCCTTCCTGAAACAAAATGGGCATTCTTGCTGCTTTGTGCTCCATCTGTACCTTTCTTTCCACAGCTCAGCTCAGGGCAAGGGACTGTATCAAAGAGGTGCCTGGACAGAGTGGTCATGATGATGTCTAGCTTCATCTAAAACTTCACTATTGAAAGGCTCTGTGACTTTTCTTCTGAGTAACACCAACAGCGGAATAAGGAAACACAGAGGCACACTGAGGTCTCAATAAGCCTGCTTCTAACAGCAAATAACCTGCAAGTCTTGGCATAGATAAATGCTGTGCTTCTGGCAGATCTCCACAGACAGAGCTCAGAGGGACAGCCCTGGGCTCAAACCTCATTTAATTCCTGAATGCTGTCATCTTTCACACTCAGTGCCTCCTTGCTGTATGCCTTGTGGTGGGGCATGGCTGGTTAGAAACCAGAGACCCACAACTATGGTCCTGCTCTCACAAATTACAGTGCCTTTTTGCCTCTTCATGCAGGTTTCCAGGTTGACAATAAAGGGTTGGGAGAGTCCTGGAAAATAGGAGACAATGAAACAGCTGTTTTGTCCTTTACTAAATGTTACAAGTTATTTAGACTAGATGAGACCTGTGAGGAGGTCTTCTCCATGCCTGTATTCCTAAACAGGGAGACCTGCAGGACACAACAACAACTGTCTCCATATCCTGGGCATTTTCTACATAGAATGCCTTGAAATTGTCTACTTAATTTGATTTGTGGCAGTGTCCCACTGCCCTACAGGCAGGGACCTTTCTTGGTCAAGAGTCCTCACCTCATTCCTGAGGGGTTAGGAATTACCCAGACAGGCAGCGCACAGAGGAAGCAGCAGAGCACCAAACAAAACCAAGCAACCAGAACTCTCCAAACCAAAACTGCATCTTCAGTCTGCACCAATTCTACTTGACTAATGGAGAGTTCTACCCCACTTCTATTTATAAATCCCCAGTAGTTGTTCTGAGAATTCTTTTGATTTAATGAACTCAGTTGTTTGTGTTTATTTTTAAAAATTAATGCTCTTTCTTCTGCTGTTGCTGTTTGGAATGGGGTTATACAGAGTAAAAACCATGCAGTATTTGAACAGGAACAGAGAGCCCAGCCTAACTAGTGTGCAACAGATAAGCTCTGTTTGGTGAGTGGGGAAGACTCATGTGAAGGCAGATACTATTTATACTGTTCTGCTGCTTTACGCTGATGTTAATGGCGCTGCCTCGGTGCTTGATGATAACTTTGTTCAGGACATTGAATGTTACCAAGTCAAAAGCTACCACTAGTAATGACAGCTTCCAAAAGGGCACATTTTAACAACCATTTTGTGACCCTACACATGCAACTGCAAAAAAAGTACATGGTGTTTTCATTTAAAGAGCATGGTTTGCTAATATTAAAATTAGAGTGGCACAGATTTGGGAACTACTTTAAACAAATTTCACCTGTGAAGTAAGATTGGTTAGGTCAAGGAGCTAAAAACTCTCAAATAGTGAAGGAAGACATATCTGCAACATGAGGAATCATAGAATAGTTTTGATAGGAAGTGACCTCAAAGATCATCTAGTTCCAATCCCCCACCATAGGCAGGGACACCTCCCACTAGAACAGGTCACTCAAGGCCTCATCCAACCTGGCCTTGAACACCTCCAGGGAGGGAGCAGCCACAACCTCCCTGGGCAACCTGTGCCAGTGTCTCACCACCCTCACTGTAAAGAACTTCCTCCTAACATCTAATTTAAATCTCTCCTCTGCCAGTTTAAACCCATTACTCCTCATCCTGTCACTACAAGGAGATGCATAGATGTGCCGAAGGACATGGTTTAGCACCAGACTTGGTAGTTAGATAATAGTTGGACTTGATGATCTTAAAGGTCATTTCCAAACAAATTGCTATGATTCTACAAGGTTCTTCTGCCTCGGTCTCTCGCTAGCAATGTCTTCAATGTTGTGAAGTGGTGGGAGGACCCTTTACTGTTGATGCTGAAGAAAAAATTGGATGGTATTTTATACTCAAGGGGGATTAATGCTGCATTCTGCCAAATATTTCAGATTGAGTAATTCTTTTCTCTTCCTCCACAGTTTCCTGCTGTTGTAAGGGCAGTGCCAGCTGGTTAACCACACTTTGCTCCACTGTTGGCTGAGTCTAGTGGTGCCTCATACGATGCTGTAGTGCTGCACCTGGAACCTTCTGGAAAAAAATCCCAGCTTTCACACCTTCCTTCACAATAAAGTTGAGAACACTAACAGAGATAAGTTGCTAGTGTTTCCAGCATTGCCTTATTGGTATAAACAACACAATGGGTGACATTGCAGTAGCTGGCTTATATTAGCATTGCTGTAGCTGAGAAAGATATATTACCTGTAAAAAGAATAAAATATCATACACACACAAACACAATTTAAAAAATCCTCTTTGCACACCTTCTCTGGTAGGAAAAAACCAAGGCAAGTTGAATACAAGGCCTCATTATAATATTAAAAAACATTCTATGCCCATATCCAAACCTTAATGCATTTAAAACATTTTCCCCCTCCTTACTGTATGTTATGTTTTTATTCCCTTTTCCTTTCTTTATTATCAAGTAAAAGAGGACCCTTGTGTGAAAACAAGAGCTTAGATTCTTAAAAGTTTGTCTATTCCTGCTTACAGTTTCCCGCTCTGAGGTATTGGAGCCTTCTGTAGAGGTTATTGTAATTGCTTCCAACCAACGAGCTGTGATAAATAAGAAGCAGGAACTTTTAAACAAAGACTCTGTTTTCATACAAATATTCTCAGTAATAAAGCATAGAGTAAAAGAAATAGGTGAAGTTACGTTTTGCAGATCTGCTACTTAAAGCAAACCAGCTTTGTAGAATGAAGCTGAGCCTGAATTTTTCTAATGGCAGTAAAGGCCAAACAAGTTTTGAGTATTTTCCATACAAGATTCCAAATGTCTCCAAACAAGACTGTTAAGAGGCCAAGATGGAATACTTCTCAATGTTATTCTCATCAGTGTCATCAAGGTCACTGCACAGGAAGAATTCCTAACCAGAGTTAAGGGCACTACTCTCCTGTTTCTTTATAAACCCAGAACCTCTCCCCTTCGAAGCAACCTAGTGTGTTTTTGCAGTCCATCTCCATGTCATTGCCTTGGTCTGTCCTCTCTTAATTTTCCAAACTCAGCAGCAACTGAGCAAATCTACTGGAAAAAAAAAAAATAGAAAGAAGAATATTTGAATTGGAAGTAATAGAGAATTCCTAGGAAACATTTTACCCAAAAACAATGAACAATTTAGGCTTCGGTCCATGGTAGCGCACTCAGTAGACAGATAACCCAGGAGGCATTAATTTACTTGCAGATTTCACACATGAATCCCACCAAGTATCCACCTCTCTACTTTCTAATGTTCTAAGGAGCAGACATCTTGGAGATATCATAGAATCATAGAATTATAGAATCATAGAATGGTAAGGTTGGAAGGGACCTCAAGGATCATCTAGTTCCAATCCCCTGCCATAGGCAGGGACACCTCCCACTCGTACAGGTTACTCAAGGCCTCGTCCAGCCTGGCCTTAAACACCTCCAGGGAGGGAGCATCCACAACCTCCTTGGGCAACCTGTGCCAGTGCCTCACCACCCTCACTGGAAAGAACTTCCTCCTAACATCCAGTCTAAATCTTCCCTCTGCCAGTTTAAACCCATTGCCCCTTGTCCTGTCGTTGCAAGACCTTGTAAATAATCCCTCCCCAGCCTTCCTGTAGGCCCCCTTCAGATACTGGAAGGCTATCACTAAGAACAACTCTCCAGTGCCAGTAATATCAGCAGTTTAAACAGTGACTGTTGTCTCCTCATGGAAGCCATGTCACAGCAGAGCCCTACCTCCCTAAATGTAATGAGTTGACTGCTCACCCAACTGCTCAGGTACATGAGAACACAAGAAGATAGACCAGACAAGCCTGTGCAGTGTGTGAACTTTGACTTCTGCCTCCACAAGCTTTAGGGCCAGCAGCGCTCATCAGTATAGCCATCGCTGGGCTATACTGAGAGATGTGACAAAAGACTCCCACTGAAATTCTCTCCAGGAGAGAGGAAGTGTGCTAGCAGGTGTGCAGTTTGAAGTACAGCATTTGGAGTTGAGGTTTTTTTTGTTCCTCAGCACATTTTCTCTCAGTTCAGCATGGTAAATTTTCAGACTGCACAGAAAGTGGACTCTCCATCCACATTCATGGACATGGCAAGTGTCAAAATCCTTTTTCTAACTGTGCTGGTGAGCAGAAAACTGAAGAGATAGGAAATTCTTACTCTCAAAGGCTACACTTAACCATCCAAAAACTGTGGAAATATCACGGTGCACGTTTTCTAACACTCCTCTTTGCCAGAAGTCAGATAACAGATTTCAGTCAAAAGCCTGCTGGGGAAAAAAAAAATCAGCGAGTTTTAAAAACATGAAAGTGTCTTCTCAGCTTTTTCTGGGGACTCAGTACTACGTCACCACCACAGTGTAATTTCATCTAGAAACACTGGTAAATGTAATGAGAGACACCAGGCCCCATTCTGCCCAAGTCTTCATTTCCTATTGCCAGTGGACTCATTAGAGCTGATAATTCCAACAATACAGTATTTACAACTTCTTCACGGTTTATTTTAAACCTCATTCACAGCCTGATGCACATGAGGCAATTTAAATCACCCAAACTCCCATTGGCAGCTAACACTTCAGTACACTGAATGGAAAAGTTCACACATCTGTTGGTGTTGCATTGTTTGAGGCTGGCTGCAGAGCAAACAATCCAACAAGGCATGGATTTGCTGCAGGAAGGCTGTATCCAAACCAGAAACTTTTGCTTTCTGGCAAAGGCAAGCAACTTCTGCAGCACACAGAAGAGCCTCAGTCCATGGCATCAAAGGACTGACCCAGCTCCTCTCCCCAAAGATGCTAAGGGAGCTCTTGAAGCTCAGTTGTGTAATGGGCTGTCACTAGAATTCCTGACAGAAGGAGGGTCTGTGCAAGCCCTTTCCATTTCAAGGAGATTCCTGACTGTTTTATTAAACCCTGCTTATTCTGGTACCCAAAAACCATAATCGTGAACCAAACCTCATGCAATTCTCTTCATTTTAATATGATTTTATAGTCTTAATTTCAGAGTTTCAGATGATTTAAAAATTGAAGACTAACAATCTGCCTTCTGAAATCACCACATCGATTCTGCTGAGATTACTATAGACGTATACATGGATATATGTAATGAGTGTAGATTATGCAAATATATTATCCAAGTGGAGTCCTGTACTATCCTATTTGCCATATTTAGATCATAAATTCTTCATGTTAAGCATCATTTTTGTGTCCTGTCCTGATCCACTGCCTGGTATGGTGGGGTTCCAGGATGCTCCTAGTACTTCTGCCCAAGGAACTTAATGGAAGTATTAATAAAACATCCATACCTTTTACCAACACAAATCAAAATCCTAACAGTAAAACAGAGAAACAAATCCAGCTGAGTTAAATAATATCCTAGTTTCTAGTTGCCCAGCCCCACTCTACATCACAGTTGGTTTTCATTCATTTTTTGTTTGTTCTCTCTCCTGGCATTAAGCAGTTTGAAAAAAAAAATAATTTTTTTTTTTAAGGCATGGTCCAAACTGACAGAATTTAGGATTTTGTCTCTGATGAATACCAAAGAGTTACTCCTGGGTAAGGAATAATTTTGTGATAGACTGAAGCACTCCTACTTATTTCACTCATCCACACTGTAACTGTCTGGATCACCTCTCCCGGCTGTGCTCATCTTCTTTCCCCTCCTTGCTTTTGTGAGGTAACTTTGGGTTCAGGTACAGGACAGTATGAGTGTGATAGAGAAGTTACTGAGACCATCAGCAGGAGGTTGGTTTGAGAACAATTATCTGACAGAACTGTTTGGCAGTGCAGCCCAATGCCTGCTATGACCTTCTTTCTAAATGCAGATATAATGACACATTAATGTTACATCTCATGAAGCCTGCTGGGTGAGGGTTCAGTGAGGTTCCCCTCGTTTCCTTTCTGCACAGCAGTTCCTTTGTTACTGTCTCTTCTCCAGATCCTGTGATGGACGGGAGTCCCGTGCTTCTCAAACCAAAACAGGGTTGCAAATTTATGGCCCCTGTGGCCAACGAGAAGTCCCAGACCTCCTTGGGTTGTCTCTACAGCTTGTTTTCCTCCACCCATTGTGCCAGTTTGTCTGCTCAGATGTTACGGATGTCAGGAAAGGTTTTGGTAACAAAAACATCCTTCGGGATGGTTTCATCTATGCCTGCAGTAGTGGTGTGTCTAGAGAGGGCAGAGTGAGACTGGGGAGAGAATACGGAGAGGGAGAGGGGAGGAGAGGTGAGGGTGTGGCAGATGGAGGCCAGGTTAAGGTGCCCACACATGAGGCCAGTGCAATGTACCAGCGCGGTCTGCCTGGGTCATGAGGAAAAGCTTCTCTTGGCTCGCTTAGCACTTTCTCTTTTTGCACTAGAAGTCCGGGGTTAGCATGGGCAGTTTTGCTGGCACCGCAGTCCATGGCAGCCTCTTCCTGCGGGGTGCAAGGTGATGAACGTGCAGGACGCCCATCACTGGCCAAGCCTGGTCAGGTTAGATCGGTACCTTCCAGCCCCAGAACGGCTGGAGAGCCCGGCGCAAGCAAGGTTTCTGCCGAGGACACCCCACTACCGCTTACATTTCAGCACAGCGGGAGAGAAAAAGGCACGCGTCAGGGTTCCGTTCATTTCGGTCTCCCCTCCCACCCCACAGCCTAGCGGCCAACGCGGCGCAGGGAAGCGACCGCCCGCTACCGGGACGCGGAGTCCCGGCGCAGCCTGGGGTGCGGTGCTGCCGCTCTGGCCAGCCCCCGCCAGCTGCGTCCACCGGTGCCGGGTTGCGCGGAGGGTCCCGGAGGCGCCGAGAGATGCGGGGAGCGGTGGCCGGGGGTACCCCAGTGGAGTGCGGCCCTCCACTCCGCGAGGCGGGAGCGGGGACGCAGAGGAGGCGGCCGCTGGGGTTTGGCTCTCTCGGTTTCCAAGCAGCCCGGCCGGCGGCGACCACGTGTACCGCCAGGGACCGACCACGGGCCCGCCGCAGCCCCGCCGACGGGTGCGGCGCTAAGTGCGCGGTGCTCCTCCCCGGCTCCGCCGGCGTGCGCAGGCGGAGGGAACGGAGCGGGGCCGGGGCCGGGGCCGGGCGGACGGACGCCCGCTGGGGGCGCGGAGGCCGCTAGCCTCCCGCCGCGGCCCTGCGCGCGTTTCTTG
>VWZE01002870.1:337941-474689 GCA_013396675.1 Eubucco bourcierii
GGAGCCGCCGGGCGGCACGAACGTGCCCGGGCTGGCGAAGGGAAGCGGCAGCTGCAGTTGTAGCGGCGGCGGGGAGAGAAGGATGCTCAACAAAGGGAGAGGGGGTTCCGCATGCCCGGAGGAGGGCTGCATTTCTGTTCCTCTTGCTGGGGTCGCAGCCATAAGACTCAAAGCTCGGCGTAATGCGCTGCCAGGGCAGCATCCCCGGCGGCAGCATCCCCCGGCAGCAGCATCCCCCGGCAGCAGCATCCCCCGGCAGCAGCCGCCGAGCCCGGCGCAGGGCGGGCAGCGGGGGAGCTGCTCTGCTCGGTGGTGGCAGAAGCGACACCTTTCCCTATTTGAGAAGATGGGGACTGTTTGCTGCAAGTAGGTTTTGCCTATTGAACTCTCTTAATGTATCATTATTCTTACTTATGCTCCGGGTCACGAAAGCTAAGCTTCTTTTGTCTGTGTGCGTGGGGCGGGTGGGGAGGGGGAGCTGAGAAAGGAAACCCGGCAATTAAAAATATTCCTGCCTGGGCATTTGGCTTGGATGAGCAATATTCTCTACTGCTTTCCTCACCCCCCTCCCTCTTTTCTTTTTTTTCTTTTTTTTTTTTTTTTTTCTCTGGGACTGGCAGCTTATTCTGTCCTAACGGGAAGGTTGCTGGGTGGCGCAGCAAAGGGGGCTTCTTGGAAAGTATTCTGGGTTGGGTTGTGACGTAGGATGCCGGGGAAATCTGCCGCTCTGCCTCGCTGAAGTCACAAACCTGGGCATTCCCAGGGGCTGGCTCCTGTTTTGCCCCCTTGTCACCAGTGCCGTCATGGCTTTGAGGAGGTAGAGGTGAGAAAATAAGTGTAAGGAGTTGACAAATACGAAGATTGAAAGCAAAAGAGAAGCTCTGGATAGAGTTTGTTTCTTCTTGCTGGCTTTTATTTATCAAAGTGTTCTAGGTCTGCCTATGGGTACAGGTTATTTGGGAAATTTCTGTTCTGCCATTAGATGACTGACTGCTCATTGCTGACCCAGAGAGTCCTGTAGATAAATTTTATAACAAAAATGTTGCATGAAGCAGAATTCCCTATTAGGTCACTATTTAAAATATCTTTTCTGCTTACTGAAATAATTCTGGAGAGCCAGTAGGCAAGATTAGTTGGTTATTCCTAAGAATGTCCACTGCCATTTCAAAACCATAAGCAAATCCATTATTTTTAAAAATGACATTGACCATGCTACTAAATAAAAGGGCTAACCTTATTTTTACATGATGGAATTTAAAAATTAAGCATTGTTCTGGGTTTCTGAAACACAAGACTCAGTGATGAACATCTTGCCTGTTCTCTCTCACCTTTGCCTGCAGTCCCACCTCACATCTCCTCTTCTATTTTGAGATCAAAGAATCAATGTGTTTTGGTGGTTTTTTTTTTTTTTGTTGTTGTTTTTTTCTTTTTTTCCCTTCAGCAATTTCAGTCATAGATGGAGTCCCATGTTGATCTTCCCTTTGTGCATTTGGGAGAATTATGTTCTCAATTGTGAATGTCCCTCTATCCCTATATAGGTATTTATATTAATGTAGAAGTAGCTGTCTTTAGATAGCTTAAGCAGTCAAGCAGGCACTCTAATAAAATAAGGATGCCTGCTAATAAAATCAAGAAAGGAAAGTCAGCATGACCTATCTATGAGCAGTTCCTGAATATCTGCACATGGACAATGACACATAAATCCCTAGAGAAAAGGTCTTGCATGTAGGTAAAATTTCCTCCTGTTGTCCAACATGAATGAGTAAAGGCAATACCCAGCACTCTCATACAAGAAGCCAATGCTTCCTTCCTTCTAAAGCCATGAATCTGGTGCCACTATCCTATCACAAAAGGCAGAGGTGTATTTAAGAAGACCCTCAGGGTGGCCATGGTTTGTATGATCTGTTGCCAGAGCAGGGGCTGTGCCTGCCATGTTGCCAGAAGCTCAGAAGCATTATGTCTGACAGAGTAGGGATGCAGTCCCTGCCCCAGAAAAAAACCAAAACAGTGGCAAAGCTCCTACTGACTTTCAGAGACCTAGGATTTCATCCAGTCAGGAATGATAAGTTACAGGGGGATTTTCATCAGGCAGTAATTGTTGGTAAGCCTTAAAAGGCCATTTTCATTTCTTTAACTCTTAGTAATTATTTACGAGTTTATTAATTTATGACCATTAAGAAACATCCCCACTGTTTCATTGTTTGAGTTTGGTTTTTCTTCCTCTCCTCTTGTTATCCCATACATCTGAGTTTCTCCTGTTCACAGAGAGAGCCATAAACAATAACAGATCCCTGGACTCTTGAGTCTCTCCCTCCTGTTCTGCCGCTTCCTGTCCATCACTTGATCTCACCATAGGTAAAAGTAATTTCAATTTAAAATTAATCACTGCTGGCAGCATGAGCACTCCCTCTGCAGTAACAGGATGGATGAAATTACAAGTTGGACTCTACAGTCACAAGCTGGTCAAAAATAGGCAAATATTCAAATACTTCATTAGGAATTATTCTCTCCTTGAAGCTCTAAGATTTGCTGCTCAGCTTTGCTGTCAGCCAGAGAGATTTGCTCCTGATGGTGCTGTAATCCACTGCTGCTGGTAATTAGACATCATTACTGCTGCGTTAAAGGGAAAGAGAGAAGGAGAGAGGACAGGCTGGGGCTAATTAACTACTTGATTCTAATGAAAGAAGGAGAGCCTGATAGCAACTGGGAGGTTGCACTGGAACAGGCTAGATGTACAACACAGACTTAATTGAAGCAGGGGTGTCTTGCAGTCTCACGGTAGCTGAGGCTTGGTCTACTTTCATATTCCGTGGGCAGTAGCACAAGAGGTATTATTCTGTTTCTCCCTTGCCTGGTTGGTAAGTAGCTCAAAATCACAGGCCTGTCTTCGATATCAAGTTTAAGCATGACAGCAAGGAGAATGCATAGATGATTATGTGCTGGCTTAATCTGTTTTATGGGTATGGTCTCCTCAAGAGCAAAGGAACAAATCAATTTCTGAATGCTCACATCCCTCTGTGGCCTAGGAGATGCACTTTTGGTCACCAGGCAACAACATCCTTGCAAAACAGCCATTTTAAGTCCAGAGTGGGACAACACACAGTAAAGTATTCCTATATGCATCCTAGTGAGGACTTCACTTCTGAGGCCAGCAATATGCCAAATGGCTGACAGTATTAACTTTTAATGGTGCTCACAATCCATAAGGAGGCATGGAACTAATATTTCTAGTGTAATATATTTCTTAATCACATACACAAATTTTATGGTGGATTTTGTGTGTGTGTGTGTTTTCTGCATAGTTTTCCATGTGTTCTGCATAGTTCTTTAACTGGAACTGCTTAATTATTGGCAACTTTTCTATGTTTTCTGCATAGCACTTTAACTGGAAATGCTTAATTATTAGCAACTTGAAAACAAATTTCTTTTCACCATCTTTCATTCTCTTGCTTGAGGTTGTCCATAGACACAAATATGGCTCCTAAAATCAGTCATGATGTAAAAACAAGTTATAAAATAATGGCCCAAGCTGTATCAGTAGATTCTAAGCAGAACTTTCCTTTAAAAAAAAAAAAAAAAAGAGCTAAGATGACTGCAGGATGCCTTTCAAATACAGACATTACACAGTATTAACAAACTAACAGAAGATAACCTCAAAGGCCAAGTTCAGATTGCTTTTATGTCATTATCAATTTGGAATGACTCCACTTACTTTAATGAAATTGCAAGCCTGGTGTATGATTTTTTTCTGTGTCTTCTTGTATATTTTCCACCTACCAGCACAGAATGAACTTCCAAACCCAAATGCTGTTTAGTTAAATCTGGATCCTGCAGGAGAATCTGGTACCCCCTGGATTGCCACTAGCAGAGCAGCACGGCTCTCTGCAGGTGCAGGGCTGCACTGCTGAACCTGATTACAGGATTTAGGGCTTAAAATTACAGGCCAGTCAGCTCTGTGGAACAGGCTGTATTCCAGCCCACCTCTTGTTAGTGGTGGTTAGTGATGCAGAATAGTAGACGGACATAGGAGTTCATGGTTTGCTTTGTTTGTAAGCAAAAGGAACAGGTCACAATATATATTGCTTGTATGTCAAAATGTGGTGCTTTAGATGATATTTTAAATTGGTCATTATTTTAGGATATTTTCTAGCAATGTGAAAATATGCAGCTTTCCTCCATTGCATTTCTCCCCTTTTTTTTTTTTCTTTTTGTACCCATCAATGTAAAAGTGTTTGTCAAATATGTAGCTCTGCAGCACACTGAACTGCCAGCACATAATGGCAGTAAGTGCCACGGAAAGGTGAGGCTGAGGGTGAGCTATAATTTATCCCAGCTACAATTCTGCAGTAGTTTATACAGTCCTGTTAAATGCACCTTCCAGGCTCAGCATTATTCCAGCCCTGCCTTGTCCATCCTATTTTAACTGCCTACTGCATTTTCCTCAACCCCCCTTCAGGTCTGCAGAGCTTCCTTTCTGCCTCTTACCCACAGCCTCTGCCCTGCCATTTGCAGATCCAATGGACGTGGTGAGGAGGGATGATGGTGAATCAGAGAGTGCTGGAAAATGGTCACAGCAGATGGAACAAAACCGGTTTAAGTTGGCAACTCTTAGTGCAAGCGTTCAGTGAGGTGTTCATGAAAAAAGAAAATATCTCTGTCCTGAAATGTAGAAATGTTGAAGTGGGCATATGCAAGACACCATCTCCATGCCTGTGTGTGAGAGGGAAAGGGAGAGGAGGAGCAGAGATCTGTTGGTACCAATGTTGAGCTAGAATTTTCCCAAAACACATGAGCCAAAGAGAGCACATTAAAAAAAAAGGAGATAATTTTTAATGCCTACTTCTGTAAAACTAGAAACTGTTAATGTTACGTTAGAAACATTAAATAGAGTGTAGCAGTGCCATAAGAAAACCTACTACTGATACATTCATCCCATGCATGCAGTGAGACAGGATGACAGATGCAGGTGCTCAGAAGCCCAGTTCTTTCAAGTGATTCAAAGTAAAGCCTCCCAGTTTAATTTTCATGCTGCAGTGAACCTTTGCTGAGAAGACTGAGGTGATGATGGTGAACTTGGTTCTTCAGTGTATTACCCTCAGCTTCTCACCAGTGAAGCTGCACTGGATTCAGTCATGGTGCAGCATGGTGGGGACTCCATCTCAGGCACTTCAGTCCTGATTTTCTTAAGATGTACTGAGTGTTGTGCCTGTGGATACCCAGTTGTGTGATCAGTGGGAAACAGAGCTGATGTTTGCTAGCAGGTTAGTGCTAAAGTGGGCTGATGGATATCAGGCCAGCATGATGGGATCTTTTCTCATCTTTTTACACAGAAAGTTTTGTTCCCTAACCTGTAGGGTGATCACCATTGCTCTCGTTCAGTGCTCTAGAAGGAAAGGAAACACATTCTGGGGAGACTACACACGCATACACACAGAAAGACTTGTGTAGAGAAGGCTTACTGTGAACACAAGCCTCTGGGGGAAGGGGGCTACTGCTAGTGGTGGCTCAATGTGGGAGTTAGTGATTCAAATTTCATTTTACGCTACAGAAATAAATTAAAATTGGCTGACATTGAACCATGAGTTTTGAGCTGCTGTTGAAAGGAGGCAACCAATAACTGTTGGGTTTTTGTCTGAAGGAAGTTAAAAAGGTAAAAAAGGAACAAAACAAACAGGGCAGGTATTGAAGAGGGATCTGAGTAAGGTAGATGTGGAGAAAGAGCATGAGTCAAAGTGGCAGGAAACACTCTGCAGGAGGATGATACCAGCAGCCTCCTATGCACCACAGAGCATCACAGGAATCTTTTGTTCCTTGTTGAGTAGATTGACCCTGGTCAACACAGCCCCCAAAATAAGTAGATATTTCTAGGATGTAAAAGATGTTTTTAATCCTGTGTATGTCATTTTAGACATGCCAGAAGCCTCTTTGAATTTAGAAAACTCCTGAGCTACTAGTTGGTGGATGAGAGTTGTTTTTACTGTCCTGCAACAGCACTGAAAGGGATCCTGTAGCTTTCTGAGATGATCTTTTTGTTCTTTTTTAAATAGATGAGCCTCAAAACCTTACATTTCCACTAGCAAGGTATTTTTTAATAGTTTGTAAACACAAAATATCCAGAGAGGCACTGCCAGTATCCAGGAAAGATTTGCTACAAGTTATGGCGTGGAGCACTCTTCTGGATACAAATGGCTTTTCTTAGTGACAATCAGCCTCATCCTAAACAGTTGTACAGGCTTCTAACTGCTTATTCAATAACTCTGCAAGCTGCAAAGCCTGACAGTTACTATGTGCATCTGCAGGGATTACAGCTGGTTGTTGAAATTGAATTGTAGAGTTTGAACCATTTAGTTGTATCTGATAGTCTTCAACTTGAGCTATTTTACTTAACAAATCTGATCTATGTTAAGAGTTAACCTCAAGTTAAGATTTTTTTTTTCCCTTCAGAAATAAATATTCTGTATAGACTAGGAAGACAATTTTTATTAAATGACCTACTTGAGCCTAGGATGAAAAATTCATTCAGCCTTTTTAACTTGAGAGCCTGTAATTAAGCTCCTCTGGGAAATGAGAGGTTTTGCATAGCATACTGCCAGTAAGATCTCTGGGTCTGAAAGTTTTGTAAATGTTGTCCCCCTCCAAGTTTCTGATGCAATAAGAGATGGATGCTAGCACATTTTAACTGTACTTAAGAAGATTCATGAGGTGAGATCACTTGCAATTAAATGACTTCCAAGTCTAACTCACTGTAGTAATTTTAAAATAAGTATGTCTTGTACCTGCTGTCTGTTGCCTCTGGACTTACACATACCACTGCCAGGGGGATTTTGTAGAAAAGGTTTGCTTAAGGAAGGTCCAGAGTGGAAGTAGCTGCCACTAAATTATGACCTGTCTGTAGGGTAAAGCAACAGTGTGGTGGCATATAGGAAATCAGACCTGTGAATGGACTAATGCTTACTACCCTGAGCTGATACAAGATGAGTACCAAGCAAGTATTCAGATACAGTAGGAGGATAACAGATATGGTATAGCCAGAGGTTTCAGTAGACAAGAAAGATGAGGACAAAAAAGTTTAACACAATTTTTCAATGTGTATCTTCTCTGCTGTGGGTGATGAGGAAATACTTGACTTGGGTTTACATTTTTTTCAGGTGATGAAAGTGAAGAATGGTCAGAAGTAAGTGGAATAAAAAGGAAGAGATAATGGCAGATGAAGAAATTAAATTGTAGTGCATCACCAGAACTAATATAAACCCAAGAACACCAAAGAACTTAAGAATGAAGGAACTAAAATATTATTAAAATAGATCAGTTGCCACTGTCTATGGCAGTGATACTGGAGGATGGCCAAAAACGTACTAGAAACAGGAAGAAAAAAGGTGGTGGAGATAGTACATAGAAATGACAGGCCAGTGAACAACATTTCAACACCAGGAAAAGAAAAAAAATCAATAAGCAAATCATTAGAGTTGTTGAGTGTCAATGTGAAGCACACCTGGTTGGTACAACTAGTTTGGAGTTCATAAGGGCTAATTATATTCCTCTAACCTGTTGTGTTCAGAAGTCTTGTGAAGAATTTTCAGGTGAAAATTTGGTTCTGGCTTCTTTCAGGAACAAAACCAGTCTGATACTGAGCAGGGCTGAAACTGGCTATGTTGACAAATTAAAGCTGATACGAAGTTGGGAAGCCATAGGAAGCACCCTAGAGAGATACAAACACAGTTCAAGGTGTGTATACACACACACAAAAGTATGTGTGGATACACAGACACACATAAAGCCCAGACAAATGAGTGGATGGGAATGCAGATTAATTAGGTTAAGCAAGTCAGGGAAGAATTGGGAGGGAAAATAGAAATATCATAACAAAGGGGGAAAAAAAGGAGAAATTATGGCAGGCATAATTCCCTACAGGCCACTGCAAGATAATTTACGTTTTATGCCATTGTGACATTAGCTTTTTGAAGGAAAAGGAAGAATTTAAGCTTTTCAGTCACATTTAAAATGTATAGAATTAGTATAACCTCTCAAGGGAGGTATTTAGGAATAATTTCAAACAAATCAATAAGCATATCTTCAATAAGCATAGCAGGGATAGCAAAAATAGACAGCAGGAAAAGCACAGGGAATAATATTGAAAACTTATTCTTCTTGTTAATTAAATGCTATGTCCTTGCCTTTTAATAACATGCTTAGTGTATTTACCTCCTCTGTAAAAGGTCACGACAGATGAAAGGTCCAGGAAAGGTAACTAAGCTAATTAAAGAAAAGAGGTACTTATAAGAGAAATAGATTTTAATGGTTATGTCACCCAGAAAGATGAATGCTCAGAGAACATGCACAGTAGGAAACAGACATGTAAAGATGTACAAAGAAGCTGAGAGAAATGGTGTGGTGTAAATACTGACGAGCAGCAGAGAGGAGATTCAGCAGCCACCCTTTTTAATCCTGTGCCATCTTCTAAGAGTCCTTTGACAACCACCAAAAAAAGGTGATGCAAAGCCAGGCCATTTTTATAAGCCCTAGTGTTTGGAATGGAAAGCCTGCATTGCAGCCCCTGGAGAAACTCCCATTGATTCGGCCAAAATTTCCCCTCAGCATTTCACAAGAGAATGATAGCTCTGTGGCTCTGGTAAGGATGCAGCATGCTCTTTGTATCAGCTCAGTTTTGCTGGCTGGAGCAGAAGTGAGGACAAGGTCATCCTCCCGCACTTCCTTCTCTGTTCCCCTGGGAGCAGAGGAGTTGGTGATGGCACTTACTTGCTGCCTGGCTGTTAGCTGCTGTCTGGCAGCACCTCCCCAGGTCTCTCCCGTGCAGTCAACACAAGGACAGACTTGTGGAACATGGGGAAATCCCAGCATCTTCCCATCCCCTTCCCCTTTGTACTGCACGTCGGCATTGCTGGTGGGCTGAGCATTCAAGCTTTCGTTTCATGAGCAGATTACTAAGTTTTAGCAGAGGAGGAAAAGAAATTGGTCATTATTGCACATTGCATCTCTATGCACTGTATTTTCTTTAGGGATTTATTTGTTTATTTACTCATTACTTAGCTTTGAGACATCTTCTGCAGACTCCCTTGGAGACTGGGACTCAGTTTGACTGTAGCAGGTTCTCTGGCTAGTTGCTGTAGTGATATTACTAGTCTGGAGGAAGGAAGCAGAACATCACATTTCAGAGCTCCAGCACTATCTTGTGTGGAGCACTACATGAGATTACTGTGATTAAGACAGAATGTTTGTGATGAAGCACCTCCATGCTCCAATTTGCTCCCCTTGTGATGACAAGTACTGTGATGTTTTCACCTCTCTATTTTTTGTCTACTTGTGCTAGATTTCTTTTGTGTGTGTGTGTATGTATTTGTTGCAACTATTACTTGTCTACTTGTGCTAGATTTCTTTTGTGTGTGTGTGTATGTATTTGTTGCAACTATTACCAAACTCTAAATGTGGTGGGAAGGAGGGAAAAAAAAAAAAAAAAAAAAAAAAAAAAGAGCACAAATTAGAGAATTAATTGCAAATGTGAGAGGAAAGTAGCTCCTTCAAGTGGTGACAATTTCTGGAAGACTTTGCTTTTGAGCAGGCTGACCAGCAAGTGTGGCATGTATATAATTAGATGACTTGTCCCATTGCATTTCTCAAACTGGAGTGGAAAAGAAAAACGAATGCATCTCATTCTTTTCTCCCTTAATCTAGGCCTAGTCATATTTTCTTTTTATGACATCTTTTGATAACCTTTATCTTTTTATATTCTGAGAGTTCAGCAAAGCCCCATGGCCATGGCTGCCATTAATACTACAGTATTTCATTTGTAGCAAGAAAACAGCTCAGCCTTCTTTTAATGAGTGCTATATTCCAGTTCCAGGCAGCTGTCTAAAAGCTGTAGTTCAGGCAGACAGCATCTCTTCTTGTCTCAATTTGGGCTTATCCAACAAGGAGATGGGATAGTAAGTTTTGTATGGATGCAGAAAAAAAAAACACACCCCAAACTAAAACCAACCCAGAACCCAGATATAGGTGTATATATACACCCAGAAAAAGGTGTATATTGTAAACTCGCTGCATTCTGACCCTGCATTTTTCAGACAACTTCCACATGTCCTCTGCTGTGTTTTACCAGTGCATAAAGCCTGGTTTATCACTGGTTTGGTGTACCTGAGAGCTGAACTGGGCATGTGGTGAACTTTCAGGGAGTTAGAGTTGCACTGAAGCAAAAATAAAGCAGTATAAATTAAAAGCTAGGTCTAGAGGTAAATAAGGCTGGTTAAAGTAAGACCATTTTATTACTTTAAAATTGCCAATCTGTATAGCAGATTCTAGTATTACTTTCTTCAGATCAGCCCAGTTTTAGCAAGCTACATCAGACTTTTGAGGCAACTGTGGAACTGAAAAAGATTCTTTAACCTCTATTCCTAATTGAAGCTTACATTTTCAACTTGAACCAAAAGCACTGGTTTCAAAATTGAGTAGAAAAAGTCATTCTTAAATAGAAGAAAAAAGGTCAATTTTTATTAGTAATCATAGATAGGACAGTTTAATTAATAGAATTCTAATGAACAATGTATTTTCTGTTACTTATTGTTGAACTTTGATGAATTTATAGGTAATTGCCACAATATTAATAATTAAAAAAAAATAAATGTAAAGTCAGGAAAATTTTCATATATACAGACTTCAAAAATATATCAAGTTTGCATTATGCTTGCTGTAAATTTGAAAGCAGGCAAATAGATAAAGTACAGTGTAGTTGGTTATGTGAAAATACTTTGGAGGGAATTATTCATTTGCCCTACAGATCCAGAGAGGGAGCAAACAGACCTACAAAAGAGCTGAAAAACTGTAGCTGTAGGAACTTGGAAGGAGTCAAGTTGGTGAAATCTACGAGGCTTTGAAGGACCAGTCATCCTAAATTGCACTGGCTGAAGTCTCTTCCTGGGATAGGACCAGCAGAAGGTCTGTGAATCTTTTTTTTTGTTTTTTGGCACAAAGACTATGTCCCTCTTTAGAAGACAGAATGCAGTTCTTGGGTGATGCTTTAGCTTTGTAATGGCCAGTGCCCGAGGTGGGAGTCCAGCCACAAAGCATCCACCATGTGCAGCTGATCAGTTGGTGTTGGTGGGCTGGAAGGCAGTGACTGAATTCTCAGTAGGATATGTTAAGATGGATTTTTTTTTTTAATTTATAAAGAACAATTTACCTGTGTAACTGCTCTCCAGTTTTGCCACAGTATATTCCAGTGTGCTAGACCAGTGCTTAGCAAGTATATAGACATGGTTATAAAATGCATAAAACTGCCTAGAGAGGTTTAATTACAGCAAAGCCAAATTCAGCTGTGAAATAATACAAGTAGCACTCTGCTCTCACTTCCTTGGTCATAATCTTTTGCAGTGCACTCATTGCAGTGCAGTGTGTGGACAGCTCTCCATTGCAGAAACCTCCACATTCTGATTGAGGTAAAAAAAACAAACATGTGGAGAACAACCTTGATCTCGGGTCTTTAAACTCTACATGTATTTAAGTTGATTAAAAGTGCATCTCTCCTCCTGTCCCCTTCCCAACTAAACATCCACAACACATGCACTCAGCCTCAATTACACTGCTGAAGTTGCTTGGTTGATTGTTTTTGAGTGTTCTCTCTTTTCTATGGCTATTGCATTAGGACATTTGCTATGGGGAGAATTTGGATCTCTTTCCCTTTTCCCTGTCTCTTTGAACTGTATTTGCATTAGAGCCATCCTGCTTCCAATAAGAGTGGAAGAAAAGTGAGACGAGAGAACAAATGGAGTAAAGTGTTAAAGCCAATCAAGTCTAAACAAACTTTGGCTTAATAGCTCCCTGTGAGCTCATTCTAAAGCAAGGAAGTCAGCTTTGGGAAAGGTGAAGGCTGGGGAAAGTGAAATAAGCCTGGAAAACACATATTACCATATTTAACAACAACAACAATAATAATAAAGCAGATAATGAAGTAAACCAAGTAAAAGAAGGCTGATGTTTCTTGTCAGCTTGGAAATAAAAGTACTGCTGATCTCCAAACCCAGCATTCAAGCATGTAGGCATACCTGCTGGCCACCTATAAGCCCAGAACAACCTTAAGATATTAACTACCTCAGAAAACTGCTTGGAAAAAGTGAGGAAGAGGAAGCAGGACTTTGGAGGGAGCATGTTTTCATGGAAATTCGATTTCAGCAAAATTTGGCATAAATTTTATGTCTGTTTCTCAGCACTTTTTTCAAATTGGACTTCATTAGTTAACATTTGATTCAATAAGTATCACAGCATGATACAGCAGAAAGCAGCTAAGCAGAATGTTGCTAGACACTACAAAACTCCTCGTTGTGGAAATATGCAAATATTTAATGCAGGTGCACCTGGAACCTTTCAACTGGAATGTATTTGCCATTGTGTCATAACCCCAGTATCTATTTGATGTCCACAGTGCTACACCTTTTCCTCCATCCTTGTCACTTGTCTTTGCTGCTCCAGATTAGTATTTACTAATAGGCAGAGATGGTTTTGTTTTCCCCTTGTGTGGCCTTTATTTCCAGACCTGATGGGCTGCTGTTTCTCATTCTGAATTCCAATTCAAGGGCAGGTGCCAGGATTCAAATGTACATTGTCTGTGGGCAAGAGGATCAGCATGTTTGGGTAATAGCAATTGAACTGAACTTGTCCTGGCTGCATTTTAGTATTTTTAATCATTGTTTGCAAGGCATGCTATTTTGGTGAGCAACCAAACAGAGTCTAAGCCGCACACAAGAAGAGATCTACAAACAGGTTTCTAAATCTAGGCTCCTGTAACATTTAAAACCAAACAACAACAACAAAACCCATTTAAAACATGTAGCTGGAGAATCTATTAGGCCTAATCCACCCACAACCATCTGGAGCAATGCTATCTATCTTACTTATCTAAACAAAACTTTGGACATGACACGATCAGAAATTAGGTGAGTTGAGCTGAAATAATTTGTACATTAATCTTTTTAAATGTCCAAGGCCAAGAAGACCAATTTTAAGAATTGGCTGTGTGACATTACCATAATAACACGAAATAGACCATTTTAAAGGCAAAAACCTGTTCCCACTAAAGTCAATAGCAAAATCCCACTGACTACAATGGGAGTGGGATTGGTCTGCTAAGTAGCAAACCATGCTTTAAAAAAATCAATACTTCAATTTTACAAGGTAATGTGGATAGCAGTATAGTTGCCTATTATCAGAGCCCATAGTCTGTGGATTTTATCTCTCTAATAATACCGAGGTTCAGCACCTATCTTATGAATCATTGAGAGGAAAGCCATGAGCCATTTCAAAGCATTTCCCCTGCCCCTAGCCGAGCAAGCTCTCCAGAGGCAGGATGCAGCGAGCATGCCTCCATCAGCGCGGCGCAGGAGGATTACTGGGGAAGGAATGACTGCCTCTCAGAGAAAAAACAGCTTTAATCGCTGTGGATCTCCTCCTAACATTTGATGCCCGGAACTTCCATTTCAGCTCTTAATATGTGTCAGATATAAGCAGAAATGCCCTGGAAAGGCTCAGGTTTTCATCTCGGACCACACCACAAAAAATACTCGTTTGTATTCTGTATTTTATGCTTCAAGCACTGCAGCGTTGTGATTCAGAATAGAGCTGTATCCCATACGTCCATCATGACACAAAGGGTATACGTGAATTTCAACGGAGACAGGGGAAGGGGCTTGAATGTTTCCTCTCCGGCCACCGCGGTTTTATTCCCCGGAGCTCCAACTATCCCGTGCAATACAGGGTGTGGGATTGTGCGTCTCTCCGCTGCGGGACAAGGGCTATCCCGAAAATCTGTGTGAGATGCCGTGTGTGAGCGTGTCCCCAGCCGCCGCCGCCGGGGTTACGGTGCGAGAAGTCGGGGCGGGTGCTGGCGGCCGGCGCGGTGACCGTGACTCCATCGGACATAATGAGCGCGGCGGTTCGGCAGCCGGCAGACATTTCCCTCACCCCTCCCCCTGCAGCCATATGGTGCCGTAAACAACCGCCGCGCCGGGCGGGCTCGGGGCGGGGGGGTGGTGGTTGTGTGTTGCCCCTCCTCATGGGCTGCGGGTGTCCCCCAGGGGTGCCGGCTGCCGGTGCTCCGCACCGCCTCTACCCGGGCACACCTTGCCGGCCATGGGGGTGAAGCGGCGGGCGCGGTGCGGCGGCGGCTGCGGAGCGCCCATCTGCCCGGGGCCGCCTTTCGGGGGNCTGCTCGGTGCCGGCTCCGCTGCGGCTCCATTAATTGATTGAGAGCCTAGGCTGGCATTGAGGGCACGGGGGAGGGGGGAGAGGGTGCGGCTGTGCCGCCATCGCCTCCCCCCGCCTGTTCCTATGGTAACAGTGAAATACCTCCGGGACACACACCCGCACACTCGCTCCTCACTCCCACTCGCGGAGGGGGGGCAGGTGCCGAGGCCGCGATGGCCATGCCCGGCCAGGCTCCCCACGCCGCACCGCGCCGTTCCCATGGCGACGGGTTGCGGCAGTACCTGTGCAGCCACCGCCGAGGCGGTGTGCAGGGGCTCACGCTCCGCCACGGCCCCTCGTCACCCGCCTCACTCCCCACTGCACCCGGCCCGGCTCCCGCCGGGAAGGCTGCGACGCGGTGCTGGCCCTGCCGAGGCCGGGCTGCGGTCGGCAGGGCGGAGGGNGCTGCGGTCGGCGGGGCGGAGGGGAGCTGACCCGCCTCGCAGCCGCCATCCCGCGGGCCGCCGGGTCTCAGCCTGTCGCCCCGCAGCGGGCACTGCCGGCCCCGAGCAGCCATTAGCCAGCACCCGCGGGGTCAGATCACAACGTGAGATCAAATTTGTAGCTGCCGTGCGTTTTCGGTGCAGCAAACGCCCTGTGCCCTCCCGGCGCGGAGGTTAGGGCTGGCACTGGAAGCGGCTAGAACAGTGCTAGTGCCGGGGATGGGTGGGTGGAACCCTGCTGCATCCGGAGCGAGCGTGTGGGTGGATTTCCACGCTAGCTTGCCCTGCTCCCCGCAGAGCCGGGTGCTGCTGTGTGTGTGTGTGCGGCCGTATGGCTGGTACTGGCTCCATCGGGGCAGCCCCGGACAACCGCAGCAGGCCAGCACTGGCCATGTCGCCCGCGGGCATTGCAGGGAAGCAGCGGTTTGACTCAGGGAAGCCCTTGTCTTTGGAAACAAGCCCCAGGTCTCTTAAGTAAATTCACTGTACCATGACGTGATGCCACATGAGACCCTGCTGGCAGATGTAGGGCTGCTCAGCGGCACTGCAGCTACAAATACTTGCTGTAAATAGTGACGTGTCGTGGTCGGCATGGCTTGAGGCGGAAGGAATGGAAAGAAAACCTTGTGCCACAGTTACTGCTGGCGTTTACCCATGCTTTCTGCTTTTGCCAGGACCCAGCACTCTGCACACCTCTGTCTTACCAGCCCTGGCACTTGCTTAGTGTGTGTACATAGCTCCATGGTCTGTAGCATAGTGTGTAGGTGTAACTCTTGCTGAAAAGCAGCATTGCTCATCTTGTGGACATCAAGGTATTAAGCTGGCTATTACAGGCAATAAAAACGTTTACATATAACTGTGAAAATGTGTTCTTGGGTCGCTGATGTGAAAATATTAATCTGATACATGTTGAAGCTTAGTCTGTTGCACTGAAGAAGACTCATGTGTCCTTTCCTCCATGTAACTGATCAGGGCAGCCCAGAAAATGGGAAGAGGGGGTGGATAGGAGGAATGTTTTTAGCCCCAGGTACTAGAAGAAGTTTCTCTTTTAGGAAAAAAAAAAAAATCAGCATCACTAGATACTGGGTTGCATGTCATGAAGCACAGCTGGGGCACTCCCACAGTCTTTAATAGAACACAGTTGAGCTCTAAATAGACAGTAAAATACCTGACCAACAGTAACACCACCCATAAAAATAAGAATTAAATTCCTTTATGAAAAGCTAACCACAAAAATGCATCTGTATCCTAAAGATGGTAATGCAAAAAAAGAAGCTTTTCCTTGATAGCTGTTAAAATGGCTTAAAAATGGAGTGTTATCAACTGTTGCAATTTCATTGTGAGTCCCATGGTGTTTGTCATTTTTTCTTTAAAAATCCCATCTCCAGTCAAATGTCCCTGAAAACTCTACTTATGTGTTAAAAAAAATCAGACAAAAATCATTTAGGAGGCCCAGCAGCTGTAGAGAAGAGATTGTCAGTCTCAGCAACAACTCGCTGTCAGTTCTCAGGGTCTCTCAAGGACTGGGGGTATTTCATTATCAGCCCTTTGACTGATGAATGTATGAAATGCAGGTGGTTAGTGTGATTCTTGGGTTTGATAACATTGGGTTATAAACCACAAATGGTCCTGCAGGCTGATATTTGAGAGCTTTAAACTCTACCAGTGTCCCAAGTGGGCCCTGTAGACTTAGAGACCAGGAAACAAACCCGAGTGTGGTTTTTTTTTTTTCTTGTATCATAAGTTTTCCAAAGCAATGTAAAGATTTTCTGTGTTCTGTTCATTAATTCAAATATCAGTTAAATGATTATACTTAAAACAAAGGCTGGAAAAATGAAAGAAGAGAGGAAGAGTGATATGATTTCAGCAGAATCCTTTCAACATAATACCTAGTAAGCTCTTTGAAACATTTCAGAAAGGGCTAAAAGTAACAAAACCAGACTAAAATTTAATTACAGAGATAGGAACACTGAATACATCTTAAATCGTGCAAAGCTCAACTTCAGAATGGATGAGTCTAGAAGCCTCAGTTTCTGAAGTCTGCAAATCAGACTGTAAAAGCCTAGCATGAAAAAGGTGGCATGAATAAATATGTTGTACCCTCAAGCAAGCTCTGGAGAAGGAGAGGATTCTAGTTCATGACTTGCTAAAGACCCTTTCCCAAGGTGCCATCTTACCATGACGGGCATTCCTTCTGCTGTAACACAGGAGCACAGGAGGATCAAATATGAAAGCAACACCAGTGCCATTATTTCTTGGCCCAATAGGTGGACTTCTTTGGGACCAAACAAGCAAAATAAATTGCTACAATATCTACAGCGAATTAATTCAGAGAATTTATATAGCTTGAGTTGAGTTCATGGTAGTGGTTCTTTCTAAACTGTTTTAATTGTCACCACTATAAAACCAAGCATAGCTAGCAGGTTGATTCTTCACCTCTCCTCTGCTCTGGTGAGACCCCACCTGCACCACTGACTATCAAGCTCAGGGACGTGCAGTGTAGGAGGGACATGGACCTGTTGGAACAAGTCCAGAAGAGGGCTGGAACACCCTTCCTATGAAGCCAGGCTAAGAGAGTTGTGGTTGTTCAGCCTGGAGGAGGCTCCAGAAAAACTTTATGTAGCTTTTCAAGTACTTAAAGGGGATTTACAAGAAAGATTGGGATGATTTTTGTAGTGGAGCCTGTTGCAGCAGCACAAGGGGTGATGGTTTTAAACTAAAAGAAGAAAGATTTCGATTGGACATAATGAAGACATCTCTTTCCCCTGTGAGAGTGGTTAGACAGTGTAACAGTGACCAGAGAGGTTGTGGATCCTTAGAATCATCCAAGGCCAGGCTGGATGGGGCTTTGTGCAACCTAATCTTGTTGTATGTTGTCCCTGCCTATGGCAGGGGAATTGGATACAGATGATATTTTAGGTCCAAACCATTCTATGGTTCTGTGGTTTGATGAGCCTATGTCTGTAGCTCATCATGCCCAGTGTAACTGAGGTAGCAATAGGATGCTAGACTGGATGCTGTCATCTGTTTCAGTAAATATGCAGAGCTGAAACAGACACACTGAGTGGAGAAGGAATGTCTGCAAGCTACAAGCAGAAACAGGGAGACAATAAAAAACTAATGGGGGCAAAAAATTGCAGGAGCATCTGAGCAGGAAATCCAGTAGGAAAAACAATGAAGTGCAGCAGCCTTTTTTTTTTTTTTTTTCCCTAACTTCAGCATCCAAGATCTAATGGAGTTTCAGACAGATTTTTTTAATATCATCTGAAATCATAAAATGTGTTTGTCAAAAAGCCTGAAGAAACTATTCCTGACCCCTGGAGGAGAGTGAAGTGATGGCATTGTGTCGTGAAGTACCCTCAGATGGCAGGTTGCTGTTAAAAATGACTGAGCAAGATGGGAGACAGGCTCTAGTGGTGAAGAGATAGATGTGATAAACCCCCAGATACAGAGTTAAACCCTGTCCTAAATGCAGTTGTAGCAGCTGGTGACAGCTACCTCAGGGGTCTGTTTTTCTGAAGCAGCATTTAGCCAGCTTGCCATGCTGGTGAAGTATTATTGAACCAAATTGAATTAAATTTCACACACACCCATTTACAAAAAAAAAACCCAAACAAAAAACCAACCCAGCAAACACACATATTTACCAGACATGCAGCTGTGCCTGATGTTTCCCCAGAAAACAAGTTCCAGGATACATGCAGAATACCCCCAATGAAAAGTTATGCTAGAAATGATTTGATTTGATGGGAAATTACTGTGTCATTTCCTTTTAAAACTGGAGCACTCGAAATAACAGTACAATAATAGGCTATTTGCACAGAACAGAACAGGGCTTGTCGCCGTGGTCTTTTGGAACATCTTGGTGATCTGTGCTGATTTGGCAGTTGCAGACACAGGGTTTTGAATGCAGAGCTTTCCTAGTGAAGGGAGGGCTGGCCTGATGTGTGGTTTAGGTAGCAGGTGTGATTGATCGATGAAGTAATAGCATATTTCTCTTAGAGCAGACAAGGCTTGAATGATGTAGATAAAGTACACAGTCCACACAGCTGACTCCATCTGTTGGTGCAAGTGCTGCAAAGCCTTTTAGGTTAGTTGGAGGTAATGGTTGCTATAAAGTGCAAGCCAGCGAGTGGGTGCAATGTATTTACAGAGGGAGATGTGACACAGGAATTCCTACTACACTGGCATGCTTGATCTTACCGAATGCTTCATGCTGGGCATGCTCTCCTTTTGCAGTGTGTCTTGGGAAATGCAGTCTAGGAAGAATCAAGCCCGATGTGAGGAGAAGGTGAAGGTTTGAGAAGAGCAAGGGCCAGCTTCCTTGTAAGCACAGCAACAGTTCAGAAGCAGCACTTTAATGTTGAATTGATGCAGAAAGAAACAAAATATTGCAGCTGCAGTTTCAGTCCTTGGTGATGTTTTGTTCAGCAGAATAAAAGTGTTGTTATTCGTGTTGTCAGCAAGATAAAAACAGATGTTGGCTTTCCTTGTAGCATAGCCATACCCTGCAAGGTTTATACCCATAACCATATCCAACCTGAACATGAAATTGATCTCTGCATCTGCCTTGCTGAGGAACCAAAATGATAATGATGTGTCCCTGGTCCTGTGCAAGCAGAGCATCATTTGAGAAAGGATAGGACAATTCAGGAGGCTGAGCCACAGCTTATTCAAATCACTGTGAGTTTTCAATGGGATTTTTAATTATTTTATTAAAAATAAATGATGAGAGCCACCTCAGAAGTGTCACTGAAGACAAGACAGAAGAAAGTACATCATGAGCAACAGAAGACAGTCAGGAGATGGGCTAAGTGGCCATTTAGTTTTTCTTTCCTCTGTGATGTACTGTTCATCTCAGGAGATCCCATAGCACACTGCAAGCTAAACCAGGCTGGACTGGAGACACTCAGACTGTACTTGGCATGTGCAGGTAGTGAGGGGAAGAGAACCATTATGGCCATTATTACTGAAGCCATCTGCGTGCTGTGTGCCATTACTGAATACAGGCAGTGTGCACAGAGGAGTGAGGAATTGGGCAGGTCTCTTACTTATGGTTTTGCTACACTTTGAACACAGTAGTTAAGATACTGGGAGTCAACACCAAATTCTGGTGAATCTGATGAATAATGCTCCACTTAGTATATAGTGGAATTGGTTTAGTTTTTATTCCTGTTCTGGTAAACAGCTGAGAAAAAGTAAAACTTAATTATTTGTATATCAAGAGTGAAAGTGCAGGTAAGGATAAACAGAGGAAAGAAAAGTTAGTGTGCTTGGTTTGTGTTTTAAGCACAGAATCATACCAATAATTACAAAGGCTTGTGTAGTTGGCATGCTAATTGTTGTAGATATGAAAGAGTAATGATGAACTTTAATTATACAGGGCAGACTATTTCATTTTCATCTTGCCTTTTTTTTTTTTTTTCATCATCTGTGTTTTATGTATACTAATATTAGCATGCAAAGCAATGCTGTATGGTAGTAAACTCAGGGGCATGCACAGGTTAAGACAGATTTGCAGACATCTGATTAATAGGGAGTCTTCAACATGCAAGTGCTGTGATTTCATGGCTTCTGTCATGCATCAGATGTTGGGTAAATCTTGTCACCTATTTTTTGAGTACTCTTTAGGTAATAATATGGTTTTCTACTCTTTAGGAAATAGTATATTTTTCTTCATATTAGAAAAACAAATCTTTACTGCAAGGGTGGGCAGGCACTGGAACAGGCTGCTTGGGGAGTTGGTGGAGTCCCCATGCTTGGAGGTATTAAAAAACCCTGTAGACATGGCACTTTGGGACATAGTTTAGTGGGCATGGTGGTGTTGGTTGATTGTTGGACTTGATGATCTTAGAGGACTTCTCCAACTGAAACAATTCTATGTTTCTACTATTTAACTGTTTCTTCAATTCTGTTGGGAAAAAAAAAAAAAAAAAAAAAAAAAAAAAAAAGGGAAAAAAAAAAAAAAAGAAAAAGGATGGTGGACAGCTTCATTAGTGACCAAAACTGTACCTCTTACTGACCAAAACTTTACCTCTTAGTGACCAAAACTGTACCTCTTAGTGACCAAAACTGTACCTCTTATCTTCCCTAAACCAATGATGAAGCTGGTATTTATAGAAATTAAGAAGCCAACTTTACCAAATAAACCAGCATTTGCAAAATCAGTGCTGTAATTTGTAATTGGTGTTGTTTGGAATGGGTTGCTGGTCAGGTCATGCCTCAGATGTGGTGCTGGAAGTGTTCTGAGTCAAAGTCATGTCACTGAACTAACCCCTTTTTTGCTAGGGACTTAACAATCCACACATCTATATCAGTTTCAGTTCCAAAGCAACACAATAAAGGAAAATAGTCCACTCACTCTCCTGTTTTATGGTCAATGATATATGTGCATTTAAAATTCATAGAGGCATATCTGTAAGTGCAGGCTTTCAAGGAAGGGGACTGCTATGCAGTAAAGGTCTGAATGAAGGACACAAGCATGAACCCACTGAATTTCTTTGCTGGTGGCAGGACACAGATTTTGATTCCCAGCTTTCAGATGAGTGGTGGTGGCCTGAGCATGACTGAGAGAACATGCACAAGTTCCCTGTGGAAATTGTTAACCATAAATCTGTTTAAATCCTGAAAAAAAAGTGTTTGGACTGCATGAGAAGCTGCAGATAGACTGAGAGTGGAGCAAGAGGGGGAGAAAAAGTGAAAAGTGGTAGGGAGAATGCATTTTATGTTACTGCCTCTGTAAGAAGAACCAATAACACTCCCACAAACACTTGAGTGTTCTCACTGCTTTCAGAAGAGCATTAAGGCAAGAAAGACTTTCAGTGCTTACTGAAAGAAAGGTTGCCAGAGTTTATTTAGAGAAAAAACTATGAGTCTTCAGAGAGGATTGGGAGGCTCTTTTAGATGGCTGCATTCCCTTAGGGCATAACCCTATAGGCCAAGTAGAGCTTGGTGGGCTGTGGTGGAGGTTTGGCCAGTGTAGCATTAGCAAGTGATCTCTGTCACACGAACAGCTCCAAGGAAATATTTGATGCAGAAGATTTTTCCCTCTGAAGGAGAACACCAAAAGGATTCGTAAAGGCTCCCTTTTAGCAGTCGGCGCCACCGGATTTCTCCTAGATTATTTTTGGAGATGTATTTAATTTACATTGCTGTAGCAGAAATTAATTGGCAAGATGAAACTGTGGATCAGTGTTGAAAATTTCTCCTAAGCAAAGTCTGGCTAATATTGACTTCAGTGTACAGTAGCAGCATGTTTGTGCTGAGTGCTGATATGAACTCTCCATCTGCAGATGTCAGCCTCCTAACTGTCACGCTGGTCAGGGCTGAACATATGGTTGAGCAGTGTTTTTCAAAACTTGGTTCTGCTGGCAAGGATTGGCCTCTTCATGCTGTGCACTTTGTTTATGGCTAAGGAAGGGAGGAAGAAGAAAAGGAGTAAAAATTGGTGTGAGTGATCTGAGTGTCTGCAGCATCTCTTCCTCACAGGCACACAGGTTTTTGCATCTGGTCTGGGGTACTCACAAAAGTGCTGTTGCAAGAGTGAAAAAAACACCAAACCAAAACACCTCACTACAATTAGAATTAGGGAAATGTAATGTAATTAAAGAGAAATCCAGCAAAGAAGTTGTTAAAGAACCCCAGATAAGTGTGCTGAGATAATTTCATTTGGTAAAAACATTCTATGAGTCTAAAACCTGATCTGTGCCCACACACAAATATTAACCAAACCAGTAACAACCCAGTGTCACAGTATCACAGTGTCACAGTATCGCAGTATCACCAAGGTTGGAAGAGACATCAAAGATCATCAAGTCCAACCCCATACCACAGCCCTCAAGACCAGACCATGGCACCAAGTGCCACGTCCAAACCCACCTTGAACACCTCCAGGGACAGTGACTCCACCACCTCCCTGGGCAGCCCATTCCAGCAGTCAATGACTCTCTCAGGCAAGAACTTTCTCTTCACCTCCAGTCTAAACTTCCCCTGGGGTAGCTTGAGACTGTGTCCTCTTGTTCTGGTGCTGCTTGCCTGAGAGAAGAAAGCAACCTCCTCCTCTTCCCCCCCCAATATTCTTTGTGTAGCAGCTAATTTAGTTTGATGATACTTCTGAATGAGCAAGTTCCCCCTTGGGTCTGAGATGGGATAAAAAATTTTTTCTTTTTTTTTTTTTTTTTAATGTATTATTGGAAGGATAACTTTTACACCCCTCATAATGAATTTTCCTGAAGAACTTCATTAGGTATTTTTGTTCATGGCATTTGCTGGCCACCCTAAAAACTTATTACCAATATCTGACATGACATTTACAGCTTCTGTTTCAGACCTGGTGGAGAGATTGTGTTTTGCCTGATTTTTCTAGGTACTGTGTGGCTTCTGAGAACAAACCTTAATCCTCCCTAGAGTTCCTGCTTTGCTTTGGGCATTAGGGCTGTAACCCCAACAGGCAGAAGTCAGTGTGTTAAGCACAGACTCATGCATTCAGTTTTGTACTGGTCTGAGTGCTGAGAACCCAGAGGCCTGTATCCCTCGTCAGGTAACATTATCTGTGCCGTTACATCAAGCCCCTTTTCATTCCCTGCCCATTTATGCCTGCAGAAATCCAGAGGAACTTCCATTAGAGGCTGTTAGTTTATACTCCAGGAATGTTTAGTCTCTTTGCTCCCTGCAACAAACAGCTTGCTTCCAGTGTGGGAAGTACCCTGGCAATGTGGTCAGAGACCCAGGCTACACATGTGCCACAGGATGCCTTGGAGACTCCTTTGGCACTGGAGCTGGGGACTGTTGTCATTACTCTGTGCTTGGCACCAAGGTTTTGGATGGGTGATGCAAAGGCCCTAATGTTTTCTCATCTGTCCCTACCATAAGCTGCCTGTATAGCACCAGTGCAGCTTAAAATCTGATCCCCAGTGTCTTTACTGATGTTGCTAATGAGGTTACCAATTAATGGCACCTAATAGTCTGTTGCAGCAGTAGTTTTGGTGATGGAGACAGCTGTCTGCTGGGAACTGTGCTGAGACCATGAACTCATTTTGTATAAGCAAAGGAGCAGCTGTTGCAGGAACATGGGTGGGAGAGATTAGGTCAGTGGGATCCTGGGGTGTATTCGGAAGAGTGTGTCCAGCAGATCAAGGGAGGTTCTCCTCCCCCTCTACTCTGCCCTGGTGAGACCTCATCTTGAATACTGCCTTCAGTTTTGGGCTCCCCAGGTTAAGAGGGACAGGGATCTGCTGGAGAGAGTCCAGCAAGGATGATGAAGGGTCTGGAGCACTGCTTGGTGAGGAGAGGCTGAAGGACCTGGGGCTGCTTAGTCTGGAGAGGAGAAGACTGAGAGGAGATTTAATAAATGTTTATAAATCTCTGAGGGCTGGGGTTCAGGTTTGGGGGGGGGACAGGCTCTGCTCACTGCTGCCTGAGATAGGACAAGGAGCAATGGATGGAAGCTGCAGCACAGGAGGTTCCAGCTCAACACAAGGGAAAACTTCTTGCCTGAAAGGGTCCCAGGGGACTGGCACAGGCTGCCCAGAGAGGTTGTGGAGTCTCCTTCTCTGGAGCCTTTCAAGGCCTGTCTGGATGTGTTCCTGTGTGCCCTGAGCTAGATTGTCTGGTGCTGCTCTGGCAGGGGGGTTGGACTGGATGATCTCTTTGGGTCCCTTTCAAGCCCTGACATCCTGTGAGCCTGTGCTCCTCTATCTCCCTACCACCACAGGGCTGTTCCTTGCAGCAGACAGCAGGTGGAAGTAACTTCAAGGAACAAAACCCTTGCTGGAGTTGGACCTGGAGATCTAAACACAAACTCACTGTATCCCATTAGGAGTCTTCTAATCCATCCTGTTGCCCTGACTTTTGGAAGTAATTAGTTAGAGTTTTGAAGCAATTTATTATTTTCATAGGAGTTTTGTCACTGAGCTGTGTTGATCTGTGGTGTGGTAACCTCTTTGCACCTGACTGCAGTCTGTAGCTCTTGGTGCCTGCATATCACCTTATTTATTAATAAAGCTCCCTCTGCAAGCAGCCTTCCACCAGAGGCTCCTGAGTATTTGGAATACAATACAAACCCAGACATTTAATTTCACAGGTAGCACTGTGGGACAAGGAGTTCTCCTTATTTCAGTTTCATTTGAGGGTTAGGTTACTTGTGGCATGCAGTAGTTGCATTTCATCAGTCTGAAAAAAGGTGGCATTATAGATCTACATTGCACTCCCCTAGTGCTTCAGTACCTGCAAAGTACAGCACACTTTCAAATACAAGTGGGTAGTTGCTCTGTTGTGGAATGTGGCAGGACTGTTAAGAGTTAACAGTTAGTAGCTTTGCAGTTTCTTTCTGTTGAACTGAAGACAACACCAGGTACTACTGTTTGGGGGGAAAACACAAAATACACTAAGTGTGTCCACTCTAGAATTCATACTCATTCATTTTGGGATCCCCTACACTCAAAAATACCTGAAGAGCATTAGTTGTTTGTTCTGGTAACCTTGTTTGGGAAAAGCAAATCTTTTCATGCTCACCCAAGTACTGCCTAGGTGCAAAGAGCTACCTATTCTGAGATGAAAGTTAAGTTTTGTATGCACTGTCACAGAGTCACAGCATCATAGAGTCCTTCTGGTTGGAAAAGGCGCTTGGGGTCAAGTCCATCCATTAACCTTACTCTACAAATTTCACTCCTAAACCATATCCTCAAGCACCCCATCCAAATGGTCTTTAAACACAGTCAGGGTTGGTGACTCTACCACCTCCCTGGGCAGCCTGTGCCAATGTCTGGCTACTCTTTCTGTGATTTTTTTCCCTCTAATGTCCAGTCTAAACCTGCCCAGTTGCAGCTTGAGGCCATTTCCTCTATCACTAATTACCTGAGAAGACCTCTTCATCTGCTGGGTTGTAACCAGAAGTGGGTGCCTGGTGCAGAGGACCAGGTTAGAGCTGGTCTGAAATACATTCATTCATTCGCTACTGGAATGGGCTGCCCAGGGAGGTGGTGGAGTCACCATCCCTGGAGGTGTTCAAGGCGAGTTTGGATGTGGCACTTGGTGCCATGGTCTGGTAATGGGTTGGACTTGATAATCTTTGATGTCTCTTCCAACCTTGGTGATACTGTGATACTGTGATACATACAGTGTGGAGTCAGCTCCGTGGCATCAACCGCTTTGCTCTACAGATCTGCTGCTCCTGTGGTGCTAGCTTGGGCATGGAGATACAGCTCATGGTGTTTGGTTAGCCTGCAGCAATGGATTTCACAAAGAGCAGAATGTGGCCTGCCTCGTGACCCTTTTTTGTTCATTATGGTTGTGTCAATGTTTGAACACCTAAGAAAAAAAATAAAAGATCAGATGTTAGTGCACTGAGGGGAAAAGAACATTTAGACCTCAGTTTAGAACTAACTCTTAACTGTGAAGACTGAACTTCAACCAAGTCTCTGCCTGACCCACAGGAGTTGTCTTTGCCATTTCTCTGGGGCTCTGAGTGCAGCTGATCTTGAGACAGCTTTTGGAAGTTGCCTCTTGCTTCCCATGTCCATGCTTAGTTTCTGTGGGAGACACAAGAGTCAGTAGATATGTACCATGTTTCATTTCAGAGGTCTTCTGCTGCACCCACTCTGGTGAGAGCCCTGCCTATCCACCCACACTTCTGGGATGCTTCTGCCCTTCTCCCGTATGGAAGGAGCTTTCCTTAATTATCTCAGAGACCACTGGGCAGGTCATTTTGCTCTTCTCACCAAAGGGGTTGCTGCAAATACATTCAAGGGTACCTTGTCTTGTATATGATAACCTCCAGGCCCACTTTACTACACTTAAGGAAAAGAAAGTGCCAGAGCTTCCTTTTGCAGTTTGACGTGTTGGATTTCAAACCCATTATCTCTAATTGCTAGGGCTTAATTTGATAGCAGATGATGGCCTCACTTGAAAGGTCTCAGTGGGATAATACTTTTGGGCAGGATCTTTTAGAAGTATATGGCACTCAGCACTCATCCCTTACTGTTTGTGAACAGAGATTTGGCTTTGGTGTTTTCCCAGCATCTGGCCTGGTCCAAGAGATAGAGAAAGAGCCCTTCTCAGTATTGGTTTGGTCTGTTTTTGCTGTTTATTTGCTCTCTTGAACTCCCCTATCAAGACAGCTAGAGGACTTCTTCTTACCTACAGCTTTCATAACATCCCCAAACTTTCTGTCTATTGTTCAGTCTTAGTCTCTCATCTCAAATGCATATTAGTTTAGCATTTTACTTCACTTTGTTTTTTCATGATTTAGTTCAGTTTGACTCATTGCTGCCATATCCTAGCTTACTGCTTTAGTCTTTTTAGGGTTTGCTGTTCTAAAGGTTGCAGAGAGATGATTTGTCAGCTGGAAATGGTTCTGCCTTAACATAACTCTGATTTTTCCTGTCTCCATCTGCTGGTAAAATGTGAGATTTGCTGTTCAAACAAAATCATACAATGAGGAACAGAAACTATAAATTTCAAATAATAATTACTGCTTCTGCTGTTATGGAGACTTTCCATTAGGAACTGGGGTTGTTGGACTAAATGATCTTTTGAGGTCCCTTCTGGCCCCTGACATTCTGTGATTCTGTAACTGGATAGAAATGATCAATTTATTTATTTTTAGGCTGCTTAATAACAGCTACCAAATACTTAGGACTTTTGATCTGTTGTAGATCTATACTGTGCTGACAAGAAATATTTAGATAATCAGATGGGTGTACTAATAACCTGGGAATTCAAATCAATAATGCTGATGAAACTAGAGTTGTTCCTTTGTAGGGAAGGAATGAGACATTCTTAAATGGTCATCACTCTTTAAAAATATTAATCTACTTACAGTTACTGAGCAAGTGGATAAAGGAAATAAGATATACTTGGGATTCTCATATAACTGATTGTTTGGTTGAACTTATTCCTGCAGACAAATATATAAGAAGGACACAGAGCTGCTGGAGAGAGTTCAGAGGATGGCCACAAAGATCATCCAAGGGCTGGAACACCTCTGCTATAAGGACAGGCTGAGGCAGCTGAGGTTGTTCAGCCTGGAGAAGAGAAGACTCCAGGGGGACCTTAGAGCTGCCTAGCTGAAGGGATCCTACAGGAAGGCTGGAGAGGGACTTCACATAAGGGTGTCTAGAACAGGACAAGAAGGAATGGTTTGAAGCTGAGGGAGAGTAGATTTAGACTGGATCTGAGGAAGAGGTTTTCTTCAGTGTGAGGGTGGTGAGATTCTGGAACAGGCTGCCCAGGAAGGTCGTGGAGGTCTTGGATGGGATCTTGAGCAGCTGAGTCTCACTGAGAGGTGTCCCTGCCCATGGTGGGGAGGTTGAAGCAGATGATCTCTAGGGTCCATTCCAACCTAATCCATGTTTCTGTCATTCTCCACAAACTACCTCTGGTTCCTCCTTAACAGTTCCAGTGCACAATTTTCCAAAGTTGAATCCAAAGAGAGTAAAATACCTACAGTCATATTAGGAGCTCATTGGGTACAAGCTAACAAGGTGGGGGGTTATGTGCAAAACTTTTGGTGAGGATGCAGTTCTTCCAGAGCAGTGTTTTACCCACAAAAGACTTTGCTTCCCATGCAGAGGAAGTGTATCCTCGAGGCTGCAAAAAGTCAGCAAAGCCATGGTGACCAAAATGTGCTTTAACCCTGCTGTCGTCTGAGCTGGCTGCTCAGGAAAATGTTAGAGGTCATATTTCTGCATGTAAAGCAGAAATCCTACAGTTACATGTGATTTATGTTATTTTGTGAAATATTTAGGGCAACATTTATTGCCATCTACTCCTAATGTTTTGTAGATGCTTTGATGCTTTTACAAGAGGTTGTTATAGACCTGAACATTCTCTGTAAAACCACCAACCAAGCCTTTACTTTTATTTTCCACTTCAGTCTATTCTGTGTTTATAGGAATTCTTTTAAACCGTTGTAAATATGCTTATAGGTTTTTTAATTCATTTGTGAATCAGGAGGGGGATTTCATGAGACCTGTTTCTCCCAAGAAATTTCAGATGAGATGGTCCAGCTATTCTCAAGCAAGGAATTGCAAGCACTTTTCTTTTAATGGCTTTAATTTTAAAAGCTTGTGTTAAATTTTGTTTTCTCCTCTTCAAAGTAACTGTAAAAATGACAGCCTTTCATTATACAGATTTCTTTGCTGTCTTGAAAAAGGTTTTCATTTGTTCAATTCACTGGCAAACTTTTTTTTCATTCTTTACTCCCACAAGCCCTGTAGGTTCCACCTCAAGAAAAGAGGCTGGCTCCCTCCTCAAGCATCCTTGGTCAAAGGGATCCTTAGCACAAGCCTCTCTTAAAGTCATTTCTGTCCAGAAATTTGTTCTCTGTGTCGATGTCTAAAAACAAACAATGAAACAACTCCAATCTCAGAGTGTAAATAGAATTTGTAGGGCTGAAAATGAAAAGAAACATCTCTTTAGTTGTATCTGAAGAACGTAGGAGGAGCATTGAATAAACATAAAAACAAGAGTAAACAGGAAACCCTGCAATACAAAGAGTAAAATTAAGTAATTTCTCACTGGTAGAGAATGAAACCATTCCAGCAGCTGTGAAGATGAATTGTGTCTTGGCAATGCCTGTCATGCTGTTGGCCAGAGAGGAATCAGAACTGGTTTAGGATAGGGGCAAAACCTCTGTGATGGCTGAAACAAGTGGGATGAAGTTTGACCTAAAAGATTTAAGTCTAAGAGTCTAAGTCCGATTTTTGAAGTGAAACATTCAGTGAGGCTTCTGTTCCAAAGTGATTTTTGAAAGTAGGGCTTGGACTCTTGCCATAATGAGTGAAAGTTCTAAAAATACCTCAGTGATTTATAAATATCCTCCTTGCTATTCCAGAACTGTTAGTACCTAAGTCACTTTCACAGTGGTGTTTAAGCTGCTCAGTCATAGAGTTATCAAGAAGGAACTCAATTAATAGCTGGTCTGTCCAAGTCAGGATTTACTTAAACTATCCCTGGCATATTTGTCTAACCTACTCTCAAAATCCTCCTGTGACAAACATGCCACAGCCTCCCCAGGCAAACGGTTACTGTACGTGACCATCCACATCAATAGTGAGTTTTTCCTAATGTCTAATGTAAATCTCCCATGCTGTGGTTTAAGCCTATTACTTGTCCTGTCCCTTGTGGACATTTCATAGCCTTTCAGACATCTGAATAGCATTATCATGTATTCCCTCATTTGCCTCTTTTTAGCCTTAGTTGAAGCAAAAAAAACCCTGTCCCCTTAGGCACTGTGAAAATTTTTACCCAAAGCCAGCTTATAAAGTAGAGCAGCTTTGTTATTGCCTCTATCAAACAGCAATTTCAGGATAAAAGCATAGTGTAATGGCATGTGGCAGGAAAGCCTGATACAACTGTGTCCACTTCAGAGCCTTCATGCTTTAAATGCAGATTTGGGGCTGTATCATTTGCTCAGCTTTTTACTTGAGATGTCAGTATTGGGACATCAAAAGTCTCAGTAAGTAGCTACCTTATTCAGCTTACTCATCTGGTGTATTGCATGTGCAGCTAAGGTTCTCTGCATGCCAGGTGTGCTCAGCAGCTTATTCATAGCCATGCAGCACCTTTCAGCAGCACTACAGGCTTTCTGAAACGAGGGCTTCCTTACTGCTTTGTACACCACCAAGCAGAAGGAAGCCTCACCTAGCCATGTCCAGGCTCCACCAGAGTGAGTTATGATGGAGTTGCAAGTATAGATGTTCAAGAGCATTACTGTCTTCCCCTGAAGAAGTTTCCACTCTGTGTAAACTCTTTTCTGCCCCTGCTCTTTTTGACTGACAAGATCTGGAGAGTTTGTATTCATTTTTCTGGCACTTCAGTTAGGAGGCATGACAGAGAGTTGGTGCAGATCTTGCTTCTTTGTATTTTTAGAAGTAGCTTGGCTGCTTTCTTCAGCAGGATGGAGGAATGCAGCTTCGGGAGCACATCTACATCCTCACTACTTACATGTGGGTGTCAGTGTCCTGGAAGGGGGGTAGGAGAACCATCAGAAAAGGGCACTTTACATTATGGCCAGCAAAAAGAGTTTTTGTTTTTTGAGTTTGTTCTTTGACTGTGTTCCCAATGTTCACATGTGTCAGCTCTACCAAGGTGACAGCTCGGACAGTGAAGTGATATTGTGTTATGTGCTTCTCTGTAATTAAAACAGAGAGCTCCCCCCTTGGAAATTTCCTAAAACAAAACTCATTAGTAATAAACATAATCCTTACCAGTTAATCAACAGGATAAACTTGGGAGTGTTTGGAGAGCGGTGTGAGATAAGGCTGCTGTCACCAGAGGGGTGTTTGAAATCCTTAGGGATCTCACCGTGCCCTTGGGGTGCTGAGAAAATAATGATTGGAGATGAGCTCCCCCACGGAGCTCCTCTGTGAATTCCCCCCAAAATGAAAGCTGCAAAGACTGGGGTTTTTTTTGCTGGCCCTGTCGTTAAAGCATTTTTTTGTTTGTTTAAATAGTGGGCAGAAGTGACAGGTAGTACCCAGCAAATCCTTACTGATCCTGGTAGCAGAACCTGTCACGACGCCACAAAACTTTGGAGCTGGTGGTTAGTGAGATGCTAGGAACTTCTGGTGGCGTGGGAGCTGTGCTGTTTGCTCAGAGCAACTGTTCCCAGCTGATCTGTCTGAGGCTTTAACCTGCACTGCAGGTTACTCATCTTCCTCTATCCTGGGTCCACAACACCATTACTTCTGTCAGGACTGTGACAGTCTTCTTGTCACACATGTGCAGGAGTTTTGCTCTGACCTGGCCATCTCCTGGTGCAGCAGGGCACAAACCTCTGGCACGCACCTACCTGCCTGCCCTGTTACACACATATAGAATCATAGAAAGGTAGTGTTGGAAGGGACCTCAAAGATCATCTAGTTCTAACTGCCTGCCATAGGCAGGGCCACCTCCCACTAGTATACACCACTGGTAACAGGAATCCGACTTAAAGTAGCCAACTGCACAGAGGGAGGACACTGAAAAGGGAAATCAAGTTAGACTCCTCTTTGATGCACTTTAATCTGTTTTCTCTCGTTGAGGCCTGGGTGCTTGGGGTCTGTTTCTGCTTTGTACACCTGGAGGATTAGGAGGCACATTTTCTGGGAAAGGCAGTCTAAATCCTCTTTGGGTTTTTAGTGATGAAGATGAATAATGATAAATGTGATCTGTCTGGAGTGAGCATCAGAAGGTGCAAGACACTAGGATGTCCCAGGAAAATATAAAGAGTCTGAGCTTAAGGTTCGATCAAACTGAACTTTCCTACATTTTGTGGCCAGCAATTCTGCTTGATTTTCTTTGTCTGCATTTGGTATTTAGCATTAAGGATTTCTCAGATGCTGGAACTGTTCTTTTGAGCAACAGAAACCTGCTGTGCAGATGGAAGGGACCAGCTTTGGGCAGGGACCTCTTTGTAAGAAGCTTGGGTGTACTGGAACAGGAAGGACAAAACTTGTCTGGCTGGTAGCTATCAACACCTCCTAACCCAGCATAATTTGGAGTCATGGAGATTTAGAAAGTTATGCTATAAAGTCACTGACATTTTCTCCATTACTACTGGGAATGTGTCAGAGCTCCTCTGTGTCACCCTGGGGGGTTCTCTAGAGCCATTGGGATTATTTGGATTCTTCCCATGAGCTCTATGAAAACAGAAGTAAGTGGGCTGGAGTGAAAATAGAGGCAGTGAGAAAAACAAATTGTGGTTTCCACACCCAGCAAACTTACTGGAACAGGTTAGCAAGAAGTTAAGAGCAGGGGGATGGCAACTGGGAATCATAAACCTTTTTGATTTTCGTCTTCTGGCTTTATTTGGTCAGCACAGCAAAACTTGCATGTGTTTTGTCACCAGAGGGTCAGTGTAAATTGGTTTTGTGGTGGCATGAGTTACAGCAGCAATGGTGTTATCAGATGTGTTCATTTTGGACACATTTGCTTAAAATACAGATTGAAGGGTAGGTGCCACTGCCACCTCCAGAGATCTGAATTCAAACACCATGTTGCACTGCAAGGGAATAGACCATTCTTATTTCATTCTTCACAAGCTTAAGTTGTATTACCAAACACAGCCTGCTGGATAGATGCCTGCTCTGGAGAAACAGGAGTCCCACTTCCTTTCCCGTGGTTAGGATTGAACCCATAGACAGCTGTAGAACAAAAACCCCTCATGTGGATGGTTGGATTTAAAGGCAGGACTGAGCTGCACTGATTAACTGCAGAGACACTGGGGACTGGGTCTGCTTAGAAGTCTTTAGCTACCATGGCACTGTCACTTTTGAAAATCATATGGTAGGTGTCCTCACTTTTCTGTCACTTGTTCCAAGCAGACATCTGCGTGATCACAAATTTTAAATAACATCCCCCCCCCCCTTCCCCCATGTATTCATGTAGTATATTTTCAAGCAGATTTTGATGGGGTAAATTGTTTGTAACAACTCCTTTTGTATTCATAACTCAAATCAGTTCTGTCACCTGTGAATTAAACCCTCTTGTTGAATGCCTTTATGAAATGCTAGGTGCAGATTTACTGGGAGGGGGATGAGAGGATGAAAGAGCTATCGCCTTTATTAAACAGCTGCACAATGCATTTCTGTGCTATGTGTTTGGGTCTGCTTCTGCCTTTGCATCTTGTTTGTGCATCTGGAGAAGGAAGCACAGTTACTTTTTGTTTTGTTCTTTACCTACTGGAGTGAGAGATCACTTTTTTATCAAGAGACCAAACGCCCTGGCTTGGCCAAATGGACTGCTTGCAAGGCTCTGTACGACCCTTTGGATCAGGCAGCTTTCCCGTAATGTCGCTTCTGTCATTCACAGGGTGGCTGATCTTCAGGTTTCAGTGGAAGTGTCTTAAATTCTCTACCATAAGGAGAATGTGTCCCATGTTTATAGCAATTGATCTATTTGTCCCATCCTCCTTACTATTTCTTTCCTCTTTTTTTCCCTTTCAGGATGGAGTAGGTGTAGACGAGAAGCTGTCTTTGCGGCGGGTCGCCGTCGTAGAAGATTTCTTTGACATTATCTATTCCATGCATGTTGAAACTGGGCCTAATGGAGAACAAATCAGAAAACATGCTGGGCAAAAGAGAACATATAAAGCAGTAAGTAAAAACCCCAACCAAAAGTGAACATCAGCTTCTGAAAGTGTGAAGTATTTGGGCTTAGCAGTTTGTGTTTCTTCCAACTGGATTAGTACTGCAACCTTCACCCTCAAAGTTGTTTCAGAGATCTTTCCATTGTGCATGAAAACACAGAGTTTAGAAATCACATTTTCTGTGTCATAAGGAACAGATCCTTTGATTTCAACAGAGGTTTTCTCTTTGGTACAAGCAGAGGATTATCTCTTTCTGTAGAGGTTTGACACTTCCTCTAATAACTGTGTTGATTAATCATTATTAAGTGGATAAAGTCTTAAAGAAGACTTAGAAAGTATTGCCACAGATTTGCTGAGTGAGGCACTGCACTTCAGCATATGAATGACTGTGATGGTTTGGGAGTTACCTGCTCCCCCACTCTATGAAAATCATAGAATCATAGGATCAGTCAGGGTTGGAAGGGACCACAAGGATCATCTGGTTCCAACCTCCCTGCCATGCGCAGGGACACCTCACACTAGATCAGGCTGTCCAGAGCCTCATCCAGCCTGGCCTTAAACACCTCCAGGGATGAGGCTTCCACCAGCTCCCTGGGCAGCCCATGCCAGGCTCTCACCACTCTCATACTGAAGAACTTCCTCCTCACCTCCAGTCTGAATCTCCCCACCTCCAGCTTTGCTCCATTCCCCCCAGTCCTGTCACTCCCTGATAGCCTTAGAAGTCCCTCCCCAGCTTCTTCGTAGCCCACTTCAGATACTGGAAGGCCACAATAAGGTCACCTGGGAGCCTTCTCTTCTCCAGACTGCACAGCCCCAACTCCCTCAGTCTCTCCTCACGGCAGAGCAGCTCCAGCCCTCTGAGCATCCTCATGGCCCTTCTCTGGACACACTCCAGCATCTCCACATCCCTCTTGTCCCAGGAGCTCCAGAACTGGATGCAGTACTCCAGGTGGGGTCTCACTGGGGAGTAGAAGGGGAGAATCACCTCCCTCACTCTGCTGGCCACACTTCTCCTGCTGCAGCCCAGGCTCTGGTTGGTTTTCTGGGCCGCAGGTGCACACTGCTGGCTCATGTTGAGCCTCTCGTCCACCAGCATCCCCAAATCCCTCTGCTCACGACTGTTCTCCAGCCAGTCACTGCCCAGCCTGGATTTGTGCTTGGGATTTCCTAGACCCCAGCTGCAGGACCTTGCACATGGTCTTGTTGAACCTCATGAAGTTGGCTTGTGCCCACCCCTCCAGCCTGTCCAGGTCCCTCTGAATGGATCTTTTCCCTCCATCCCTTCCCTCCAGCCTGTCAGCTGCACCACACAGCTTGGTGTGTTCAGCAAACTTGCTGAGCCTGCACTCAATGCGTCTGTCCGTGGCACTGACAAAGATGTTGCACAAGACTTGTCCTAGGACTGATCCCTGAGGGACTCTGCTTGTCATTGGCCTCAATCACCCAGACTAGACTCACCTGGCTGGAAGTTAAGGAATGAAGCTATATTTACAGCTTAGCACAATGTACAAGCAGAAATTTACAATATATTACAAAATATATACAGCTATATACAGAAATATACAAGTTAAAGGTAATACAGAAACACAATCCCCCTCCCAGAAATCAGAGTCCCCAGGAGGGGCTCTCAACCACCCCTCCACCTTCTTTCCATCCCTCTACTTTATCCCAGGGTCTGCCTTATGTGCCAGGTGAGTTTGGAGGATGGACAAGGGGGTTAGAAGCAGGTTTGATTAGTTGGGTTACACAGCTGCAAAAGCCCAGGGAGAAGACACAGCAGCTCCAACAGAGAGACTCTGTCTTATCTACAGTTGTGTCCTTGTTTTTATACATCTCAACAAACCTGTGAGTGAAATAGACATCACCATTGTTTGCTTTTCACAGCCTATCATCTATTTTTTTTCATTAAATTATTCCAGTTAGCCTCAAACCAGCACAATGACATTGCCTTGTAGTTTATTGCTCCAGCCTGAGTGCACTTAGTGTTTTAAACTTGTCAATATCCTAAATTCCAAAGGTCAGAAAGCTACTAGGTACAAGAGGTGTCAAGAGGGCAACTCTCACACCTGCATAAACTGGATGACTAGAAAGAAATTATTATTTTAAAGATTTTTAATTGGATGTGGATGCTTGACCTGAAGTGCCACCACCTTAAAATAGCTCTAGATAGTTTTTGTGGTTAGTGGCACAACTACACCACTTCTTTTCCTTACAGAGAGCTAATGAAACATTTTCTGCACTTTCCCAAGGTGCTTCAAATGTATCTGCTTGCCCAGATTTGGATGTCAGGGCTGTGGTACCTGTTCATCCTGGTCCACCTTTCCAGCTGTTTCCAGCTGCTGAAGCACTGGAGGCTTCTCCAGGATGGCAGGGCAGGGGCTCCCAGCCAGGGCCCATCCTACAGCCCTGGCCAGGGTATAAGAGCATCTGTGTTGTCTCTCCCCGTGGCCCCAGTGTGGTGAGGCTGGCAGGAGGCTGTGCAGAGGGCCCTGAGCTGAGCTGACTGCAGTGTTCTTCACACAACCTGCAGACAGTTTTCATAAGAGGTCAACAAAATGTGGAGGGAGCTCCAGGTTTCTGACACCCACATCTTCAACTGTAGCTGTAAGAAAAAAATACCTTTCCATTACTGTTTTCTTCAGGTACATAATAATCTTTACCATGTATCTACGAATCCCTTCAGAGATATTTTATTTATAGGCTATTTCAGACAGTTTGTTGCGGGATAAGCCCTTGGCAAAATTCTTTATAATTTGTTCCTGGTGGTATTGACCTTAAGACAGATATATGAAGTAAGTCATCAGTCACTGGGTGTGCTTTTTGTCAGGCTTGGAGTGTTATTTAAAGGTGAACAAACACAAACTGTCTAAATTAATTTCCGTCTGTCACCTTCGCCACTTTAATCCTTGGCCACAAAGATATTTTAATGCTTTCTCTTTCAGAAAGCGTTAGGAAGGTTCTGGTTTTTACTGACCTTTCCCTTCCTGCTTTGCTTTACTTCAGTAAGCTGTTTGAAGCTATAGGTCAGAAACTTTGTAGAATAATATACAAGGATTGGGAATGCTGCCAGCTATAAATACAAGACATCATCTTATAAACAGACGCCAAGTATAATATTTACTACCAGAAGAATCCCATGATTCTGGGACAGAGAAGAGATTTATGTGTTGTGAACAGCATGAAAGGCAGCTACTGTGTCTTCTGTGAGGAGAACCATGTGTGCAGATTCAATAGCCTGCACAGTAGGCTTGCAGTAGTTTCGTTTGTTAGCAGCTTTTATTGCAATCCAGACCTGAGCTTATTACATTGTTAGGAGCAGAGGATAACTTTGTGCTGTTACCAGAGTCTGCAAGAATTAGTGTCCAGAGGAGGCCATGAAGATGCTCAGAGGGATTCAGCCGCTCTGTTATGAGGACAGGATGAGAGAGTTGGGGCTCTGCAGCCTGGAGAAGAGAAGGCTTTGAGGAGACCTTATAGTAACCTTCCAGTATCTGAAGGGGTCTACAGGAAAGCTGGGGAGGGATTATTTACAAGGTGTCTTGCAATGGCAGGACAAGGGGCAATGGGTTTGAACTGGCAGAGGGGAGATTTAGACTGGATGTTAGGAGGAAGTTCTTCAAAGTGAGGGTGGTGAGGCACTGGCATAGGTTGCCATGGGAGGTTGTGACTGCTCCCTCCCTGGAGGTGTTCAAGGCCAGGTTGGATGTGGCCTTGAGTAACTTGTGCTAGTGGGAGGTGTCCCTGCCTATGGCAGGGGGTTGGAAGTAGATGATCCTTGAGGTCCCTTCCAACCTTACCATTCCATGATTCTATGATTCTATTTGTGCATTTGTTTCGTGGTGTTATTAGTTTATTAAGATCGTTGAGTCCTGTTTCCCAAGGAGAGGATTCAGATACATAATTTTTAAGGACCTCCATAGATTTAAAAAAAAAAAAAAAAAAAAGACTCCAGAACTAACTAATATAATTTACATCTTAACATGATAATTAGGTTAAGTAAACAGACCTCAAACTCTGCCGACTGACTGGGGGAAGACCTGCTCCTTTACTGGACCTGTCCATGAAAATGCCTTACTGAAAGTGCTGAGCTGCAGCATCAGGCTGTTGCAGCAAGCCACTCAGTAGCTGCCTCCTCAGTGGCACTGCAGGAGGCAAGAGGTAGCACCTTGGCTAGCTGTGCCACAAAGCATTATTCACTAAAAGCTTTATAAATCGAATGGAAATACTTTGGCGAGGTTTACTTTTATTAAGTGCATTGGGAACAAGATTAATTTAGCCTTGTTTCTTTATTCACATGTCAAAAGTGAATCATCCTTGAGATCTGTGAATGTAGCTATCATGCATAAGTACTCAGCAAATAGTTTGAGTGAAGAATTTTTGCAGGAAGGATGGTTCACAACCTGTGTGCTACAACTCCTATTTGTTATTCATGAGTCCTGGCATGTGATCAGGATTTTGCTTCTGCTCTCTGACTGGATAAATGAAACATTTAACAGGGAAATGATGGGGAGAAAACCATCACAGTTTTGGTATTTCCTAAAGAGGTCTTTCCCAAAGAGCTTGTACCCATCTAATCCCACACTCCAGTCATGGGAGCTGTTTCAGTAATGCCAGTGACAGCAATCAGCAGCTCTGGGTTTGGCTGTAGCCTCCCTCTTTCCTGTTACCCTTAGAAAAACCTTCCTCAGATTGTGGAACATGGCGTGTGACTCTTGATTTCCCAAACCAGGAATGTGCCTGGGTCCCCTCAGAGAACCCAGTGAGTGTGTTTTCCTCAGGGAAGAGTTTTTTTGGCAGGTTGAACTGTGAGATAACACTGCCTCCTTCCAGTTCAAGTTCTTTGACTGAAAAAGGTTAAATCAGGTTTGGGGTCTGGCTGGTTTCCATCCAGGGCAGACCTTGCCCTTGGGGAAGCAGAAGGATGTGAGGTTTGTGCAGGACCTTAATGTGTTTAAATCCTTGTATCCACACCATTCATCTGTGCACACTGAAACAGCCCAACCAAGTGCACTTTTCTTCAGTGGACTTGTTCTTGGCTCTTTGCAAAGGGCAAGTGTTGAGTGTCCTGGCAGTGGTCCCACCAGCAGGTGTGCCCCATCGCTTCCCCTGGGGAAAGCAGCTTCTGCTAGGTGGGGAGGGAAGGGAGCTGTGAAGCACAAGTTCAGCATGGGAGGGAACAGCATTTTCCCAAGCATGATAGCGAGCTCTTGATTAAATTCCCTTCAGTAACAGAGCTGCTTTCTTATGTCAGCCTTCTCTTCTGACCTCTTGGAAAGGAGAGGACATTCCATGGCAGGCTCACCCTCCTGNAATATACACATATAAGAAGAAAATCTCTCTCCTGACATGTCTTATCTTCCAGACTACACATACATCCCCCATGTTAATTCTTTAGGGGTTAATGGGTTCACTTGCAAAATTTCACTCCCTCTCCTCACACTTGTCTTTCCTTCTCTGCCATATGTGTCCTAAAATCTGCCTTTCAGTTTAGAGCTTGTTAATTTTCCAAATAAATAATAAAAAAAAAATAGCTCTGAAAGCTGTATCATCACATCCTGCACTGAAATCAACTGTTGGAGAACACAAAGGAGACTTTGCCTGTTTTCTCTGCCTGCAGTGCTGCAGTAGCAGTGCAATAGATAGGCAATGAGGGCATGCATCACTTAGCTCCAGCCTAAATCAGGTTACGTGCTCAGACGCAGGGCTGCATGCCTTGTGGTAGTTGTACTCTTCATGGGATCCAGCAAACAACATACAGGTCAGTTCTGAGTCTAGAAAGCCTTTCTTGTTGGGCAGTGTTTTGGATGGGTTGATATGTGTTAGAATCTTTTATATCAGAGACTTTTTTTGAGCGGTGAAATGAGATCGTAAAAGTTTTGACTCTGAACCTGCTCAAGTCAGCTCTTCTTTTCCTCTGAGTTCCAGCTAAATATGTGGAGGTGTGCATGGACTGCATTGTTAGGAAATGTTTGCTTCTTACCATGTAACTCCTGAGGGGAAAGCAAACACTGGATAATTTTTGCACTTCTGCTCAATGCCCCAGATTCTTTTTTTTTTTTTTCCTTTTACAATCTAAAAAGCATCCAGCTGCAGGAGCTATATCCAATACACAACACCAAAACACCAACCTGCTAGAATCTGCTTATTTTCTCATTAATCTGTGATACAGAACACACCCAGATACAAGATAACACATTTCAGAAGATATGCTAGTGTGCAACAAAACCACTGCTAAGGATAAGGAATTCCCTAAAGATACTTCTAAAGCTTCATATTTGAAAACAAAGTGTACTTAGAGTTGCTGTTGGGGTGGTTTGTTTTTTAAGCAATCCAAGTAATGCTGTCAATATGGCAAATCAGCACTGGTTGTTCTTTGATTGGTACAGGCATGTGCCTGAGCAGTTTTTGTAGATCATGCCAAAACTATGCTGATCTGCATTGCCAGTGTTTGGATGTAAATAATGCATTACCCCTGACTTGGGTTCACTTTTCTGGCTTTCACAGGGTCACAGGCTCATAGGATGGCAGGGGTTGGAAGGGACCCAAAGAGATCATCCAGTCCAACCCCCCTGCCAGAGCAGCACCAGACAATCTAGCTCAGGGCACACAGGAACACATCCAGACAGGCCTTGAAAGGCTCCAGAGAAGGAGACTCCACAACCTCTCTGGGCAGCCTGTGCCAGTCCCCTGGGACCCTTTCAGGCAAGAAGTTTTCCCTTGTGTTGAGCTGGAACCTCCTGTGCTGCAGCTTCCATCCATTGCTCCTTGTCCTATCTCAGGCAGCAGTGAGCAGAGCCTGTCCCCCCCAATCCTGACCCCCAGCCCTCAGAGATTTATAAACATTTATTAAATCTCCTCTCAGTCTTCTCCTCTCCAGACTAAGCAGCCCCAGGTCCCTCAGCCTCTCCTCACCAAGCAGTGCTCCAGTCCCCTCATCATCCTTGCTGGACTCTCTCCAGCAGATCCCTGTCCCTCTTAACCTGGGGAGCCCAAAACTGAAGGCAGTATTCAATTTAAGGTCTCAGCAGGGCTGACTAAAGGGGAGAACCTCCCTTGATCTGCTGGACACACTCTTTTTAATGCATCCCAGGATCCCATTGGCCCTCTTGGCCACGAAGGCACATTGCTGGCCCATGGCTTTATTTTTTCCTGAAAATTAGAAGAGTGTTCACTTGGTTTTTGTGTGTGAAACTGCAGTTTAAAGAAATATTGCTTTCGTGCAGCACAGCACTGAATGAGATTGTCTGGCTGTATTTCTTGTTAGCAAACAGCCTTGAGAAGAGAGGTGGGAGCAGGGCTGCTGAAAGCAGTGAGAACATGCAGCATCAGGGAGGACTGAGTCATTGTTGCTTTCTTTCAGATAGAATAGAGGACAGAGAACTATGTTTTGTGATGAAGTCAGACCACTATCTAAGGTGTTTCTGTACAGTTACTTGGAAAGTGTCACAGGCCTCCAGGTTGTGCTCTCAGATACTCACATGCAAGCCAGCTCCATGAGTTACATCAGGCCAAGTGTGTGCACAAGCTGCTAAACTCAACTGAGGGGTGAAATACAAGATTCAGTGTTTGGCCTTGTGCTAATTTAGTTAGAGAGCTTCCCAGCTACAGCCGGTGCTCAGCCAGCTGGTCCGGAGCGCAGCCAGAGCCAGCAAGCAGCGCCCTGCATCGCAGAGTCCCTCTGCCCTTCTTTGATGAGGGACATAAAGAGGAGTCTGCACTGCTGGGATGTGAGGTTTGGGCTGGGGGTTGTAAGCTTCCTGGTGCTGAAAAGTGGAGAAGTCTCCTAATGTATATTCAGGCAGCAAGAATAAGGAAAGCTGTGGGTTATGTCCTCTCCATGTCTCTTCTCATGTCACATCTATTGTGTTAGGCCAGTTTCTGCAGGCTGCAATCTTAGGATGTGACTGATTCAAGTTGCAAAGCAAAACAGGGGAGGAAGTTGGTGAAAACTGCTGTTATTTAGGGAAGGGCATCCTTAAAACTGTGTTGCAGTGGGAGGTTGGAGACATAAGCATCTGCTATGTGGACAAATTTAGATCTAAACCCTAGTCCCCTTCTAGTCAGTGGAGCATACTTATCAAATCCAGGCCTTAGCTCTCTTGCTTTCCATGGAGAGGATTCCTCTGGTTTGAGCAAAACTGGGATTTTGACAGAGATGCTTGATTAGAACAAATGGAGCACTCCTATCAAATGCAGGCCACTAATGAATCCATGGGTAAGCTCCATTAATTTCAATACAGTACTAAGTGTGTTAGATGTTATCAGCGAGAGGTTGCTTGCACATAGGCACTTGCTGATTTTCTTAAAGCTAAATTCTAACTGGTTTTGAGTTCTTTCTTCAGATTCCATAAGGCATGAGTATAACCAATGTTTTCTTATTTGGAAAGGTAAATAAGCATCTGTTCTGTGGTATATAAAAACCAGGAAAAATAATATGAAAATATCTTTGGTGGAATCTCCCATTTAGAATCATAGAATGGTAAGGCTGGAAGGGACCTCAAGGATCATCTACTTCCAAACCCCTGCCATAGGCAGGGACACCTCCCACTAGTACAGCTCACTCAAAGCCACATCTGACCTGGCCTTGAACACCTCCAGGGAGGGAGCAGCCACAACATCCCATGGCAACATGTTCCAGTGCCTCACCACCCTCACTTTGAAGAACTTCCTCCTAACATCCAGTCTAAATCTCCCCTCTGCCAGCTCAAACCCATTGCCCCTTGTCCTGTCATTGCAAGACCTTGTCAATAGTCCCTCTCCAGCCTTCCTGTAGGTCCCCTTCAGATACTGGGAGGCTACTATAAGGTCTTCACCAGTTTTCATCACATAATAAATTTTGCTTTTATACTAATCCCCTTCTATCCCCTACAATAAGGCTTCTGTTATATAAGAAAACAACACCAACAAACAGCCTAGAAAAGCCAAACCATAAACAGGACAGTCTCATTTACATTCTTATTTTACAATGCATCATTTTCAGGACTTATGTCTCATCAACAGCCCTTACTTTAAACTGCACCTGTTTTCCAGAATGTTGTCACTGATGGATTTCATAGAATCATAGAATGGTAAGGTTGGAAGGGACCTCAAGGATCATCTAGTTCCAACCCCCTGCCATAGGCAGGGACACCTCCCACTAGTACAGGTTACTCAAGGCCTCATCCAATCTGGCCTTGAACACATCCAGGGAGGGAGCAGCCACAACCTCCCTGGGCAACCTGTTCCAGTGCCTCACCAGATTTGGTCCATGGAGCTTTAGGAATCATGTTTCAACACAGGTTAAGCAGGTGATAAGCCAAAGAGTGTAAGAGTTAAAAATGGCCATTCCTCCTCCTCCTCCCCTTGTGAGGAGCGTGAGTGGTTAGAGAGTATGTAATCCCATTTGCATCCAGGTAAAAAAAGTTACCCTGCCCTTGCTGTATCCAGACTGCCATGTACAACACCTCCATCCTTCTGCACTTCCATCCATGTAGTGCTTGACAGGAAACCAAATCCTGCTCTGGTTTTACAGTGAGGTGTCAGTTGACTCTTTTAATCTCTTGCTGGAACTTTGGCCTTCTTTAAGGGTTATCTCTATTGCCTGGCATAGAGATTTCTTGCACCACTTGTGCTGTTCAGTGTATGTACATCAACATATATAATGAACCACAGAAAAGTCATGGCTTTGCCTTATGATGTCTTGAAAACATCCACCAGACACCCCTCTGGTCGAGCTGCTGCAGTGCACTGGCCTGTTGCTGAAGAAGTTTCTGCCCATGTCCAGTTTGAATGTCCCAAGCCACAGCTGGTGACTCTTTTCCCTGGTTATAGCCTCTGAAGAGTTCCTCTCTCCACAGTGCTTCAACTTCAGGCAGTGACAGGCTGCAATTAGATATCACTCTGCCTCACGACCTACATGAAACAAATCCAGCTCTCAAACTTTACTTCAAACTCCCCTTCAGGCTCCAGCTGCTGTGGTGCCCTGCTGCAAAGCCCTTTCCTGCTTCTCAACAGCTTTCTGGGACTGCTGTGGGGCAACCCAGGCACTTTATTCCAGCTACTTTCTTACCAGCACTGAGTAGAGGAGGATAATTACTTTTCTTGATTTGCTGTCTGAACGTAGCCAGTATGAGATGTGCTTTATCTGTGATCAGAGTATGCTGTTGGCTCATTTTCAGCTTGGCACCAACCTCCAGGTCCTTTTCAGCAAGGCAAAATGTCTATAAAGATATATGTGTCCTTGAGTGGGGGGAATACAGTCTTTGAAAAGAGCAATAACTGCTTCCTCCCCTCCCCTTTCAAGAGAGGAAGAAAATCCTTCTAATGCCTGCTTGTCAGTATGTAATGGGAAAGAATATTACTGCTGAAGTGAGGAAACAACCCAAACCTGTTGTTTCAGGGTATCTCCAGGTACAGCAGAGTCTTCCAAACCAAGAGAGTCATGAATTCTCTAATTATTAGTGAAAATAACATGTTTAGGCCCCAACATTAAACCACAGGACTACTCAAATGCAAAGTTCAACTATTAAGGAGTCTGTCACTGCTGCTACCACACTGAATCCTGTGTCTGTCTGTTCCTTAGAATAAAATAAATAGAGCACACAAGGGAATTGGTTACAAGAAGACAGTCACTTTTCAGGTTTTTTTGTTTGCAAACATCCCTCAGTGGGATGCCTTTTATGGATGAATCTTTTTGTTGATAGAAATTTGGGGGAAAAAAAATAAACAGAAAGAAAAACTGCTTTTGAAAAAGTGAAGTTTTCTTTCCTTGGTGTTTACTGTTATTACTAGGCAGGTTGAAATCCTACATCCTATGCAGACCATGATTTCATTGTGCTTCCTGGCATTACAAAGTAATATGCCTTAGTTGGAAATATAGCGATCAGTTTTTGTTAAATCATGCCAAGGCCAAGTGCAAGGTCCTGCACCCAGGTAGGCACAATCCCAACCACAACTCCAGGATGGGTGGGGAATGGCTGAGAGCAGCCCTGAGGAAAAGGACCTTGGGGTCTGGGGTGATCAAAAGCTCAACATGAGCCTGCAGTGTGAGTGCAGCCCAGACAGCAACTCTGTGCTGGGCTGCAGCAAGAGCAGTGTGGGCAGCAGGGCAAGGGAGGGGATTCTGCCCCTTTGCTCTGCTCTCCACAGACCCCACCTGGAGTCCTGTGTGCAGTTCTGGAGCCCCCACCACAGGAAGGACATTCCTCTGGAGTGAGTCCAGAGGAGGCCGCAGAGATGCTCAGAGGGCTGCAGCAGCTCTGCTGTGAGGACAGGCTGAGAGAGTTGGGGCTCTGTAGCCTGGAGAAGAGAAGGCTTCCAGGAGACCTTAGAGTAGCCTTCCAGTATCTGAAGGGGGCTACAGGCAGGCTGGGAAGGGACTATAGGTTTAAACTGGGAGAGGGAAGTTTTAGATTGGATGTTAGAAAGAAATTGTTTGCAGTGAGGGTGGTGAGACACTGGCACAAGTTGCCCAGGGAGGTTGTGGCTGCTCCCTCACTGGAGGTGTTCAAGGCCAGGTTGGACGAGACCTTGAGTGACCTGTTGTAGAGGGAGGTGTTTGGAACTAGATGATCTTTGAGGTGCCTTCCAACCTTACCAGTCTATGATTCTATGTCCAATCAGCTTCTATAATAACACCTACATTTTGTTATCCATTTCAGATTTCAGAGACCTATGCCTTCCTACCGAGAGAAGCGGTGACACGGTTTCTAATGAGCTGCTCAGAGTGCCAGAAAAGAATGCATTTAAACCCAGATGGAGCGGATCATAAAGGTAGTTTTAGTGTCAAATAGTGGGATGTAAATTCATTTTATTCCTAATAACCATTTGTGTTTCCCTAGCTTAAGTAAGGGTTCATAAAAATTTGGTAGATCGGAACAGTTCAGTAAGTCAGATCAGCTCATGTACTTAAGCTGGGTGGTAGTGAATCTTCTGCTTTCACTGTTGAGGGTGGAGTGTAATACCTCATGCACCCCCAAGAGAAAGATGATTTTATCTGGAGGAAATGATTTCCTTTGCTATAGAAATGTTCATATGGGAGCATGAGGAATGGATAGGGTCCATGTGCTGCTGTCATTTAGGCTGGACAAACTCACCGCTTTTCAGGGTTTGAACTTGAGTTTCCTTTTCCGTTGGCAGACTTCACCTGTATAGCCTGCAGGTGATTCAAAACGCCAGAGTTAGAACAACTGACATAGGTGTCTGACTTGGACTGCAAAGCAGTCTAAAGTAGCCTCCATGATTAACAAAAAATGTATAATAAATATTTTCATTGCAGATAATGGGAAACCTCCAACTCTAGTGACCAGTATGATTGATTACAACATGCCAATTACTATGGCTTATATGAAACACATGAAGCTGCAGCTACTAAATTCACAGCAAGATGAGGTAAACCCTGGAGTCTTTCAAGTTTGCTTTTCTGTTCTGTGTTCTTTGGTATTTGTCTGTGTGCTAGCCAGGAAACTGAACTGGAGTTTGCTGATCTCATCTTCACACAAGTCTGAAACCAAATCAAGGCTGTTTGAAGGTAATCAAGTTGAGGTAAATTCTCATGACCTACCACCCTTCCATGGTTGGGAGAAATGTGTTGGACTGCTTCAAATGACCTGAAGGTGTCCTTTTACCATCTGGACCAGCCCAAAGGGTAATGAGGGCAGTGACTTCACTGAAGAGAGCGCTGGGCTCAGTAGTGACTTTCATTGTCTACTTCTGGACAGCAGTAGCATCAAGAGCTGAAATGAATGCCATCAGCTCTCAAGGTTAGCAGCCAGGATGAAACACATTATAGGGAGCTAGGTGGAAGCTGTGGGAACATCAACTGAAATATTTAAAATGAAAAGCTTGGTAAATAGGAGTAGGGGTTACCTTTGAAACTTTGAATAAAAAGAGAGGAAAAAAAGGAAGATAAATAGGCTGAGAATGAAGCTTCTTCAGAGAGAGCTGGAGCTGTGTTATATATATTTCTTCTTGAAAAATATATAGTTTCCTTCTGGGATTGATTCAGATTTTTTCCAGGTCTTACAAAGTGCTTCATCAATTGGATGGTGCCTCCCAAATTATTTGTAATAAGCTTGTTTTGCTAGAAATGTCTTCATTTACCATTTGAGCTACCAAATAGTTAGAAGCCCAGCTATGTGCCAGCCAAAAGGCAGCCTTGCATGCTGTGTCCTTCTGCCTGAATACAAGGGGGTTTTAATAAAGAAAACCTTCAAGAACAACCTTAGCAGATGGATTATGTCACAGATCCTGAGTGGCTCTTGACTTCTGTAGGGTCAGCAAGATTTGGTTTCATAATTAGAAGATAGGGGCTGTAGGTGGAGATTTATGAATTATTCAACTCCCCACAGAATGGGGATTTCCTCACTCTTCTAGAAATACTGAAATACCACAGTTATTGTTCTGCTTTTCTTTTTGTTTTTAGAGTTATTTTTTCTTACTTTTTTTATTGTGTAGGCTGTGTGGAGACATCTCTGATTCAGAATTCTTCATGCACCAATACAGTCTGATCATCTTTCCCTCCCATTTAGCCTCCTCTTTACATCCTGGCCCTTTTCAGGGGTCTAGCAGCAGGCCTTCAAGCAGCAGGAGAGGAGAGGCTTTATCCTCACAGTAGCCTCAGGAGAGGCTTTATCCTCACGGTAGCCTTAGGAGTTAAAGAACTTCTTGGTTTTTCTACTTCTTCCCTTTGAGAATTACTCCTTCCACAAGAGAGTCAAGCATGCACACTGGACAGGGGACACCTGCCACAGTGCTTCTATAGCCTGAATGTTTTGGTGTAGTCTTGCTGGTCCAATGACTTACATTTTTGTTGAACCAGTTTTTCAGCAGTGACAACCATACAGTGGTAGCAGGGAGCACCACTGCTTGGGATCTCCCTGCCCAGATGGGCTTTTCCAGCTCTGGTGTATGAAATGCTTGCACCACTGCATTTATGAAAAGTAATTTTTTTCTATGTTCTAGTAATAATTTCTTCTCTGGGTCAGAATGGGCACAAGGAAGGTTCTCAGGGTAACTTTCATGTCTTTTCTCAAAGCAGGATTTTGCTAAGAATTTCTTTTTCGCTCCAGGCTGTGTATTTGCTGCGCTGAGAACGAAGCGGCAGTGGAAATGCTATAGTACCAAACAGCAGCTTTGTGGTGCAGACATTCAAACTGTTTCTTGCACTTAAAAAACCTGCTTGGGTTTGTAGGAAGGCTGTTTCCAAGGTTTCTTCAATCATATCTGTGTTCTTGTGGAGAGAGTGGGTTGAGACAGGAGTAAACTTGGATCCCACAACTAACTAGTGCAGTGACTGAAAGCCTCCCAGTTCTCTCATCCTTGATTCATTCTTTTTATGCTGAGGCCATTGATGAAGGGAAAAGAGGCTTCATCCTAAAGGAGAGCTCAGCACTGTGTGCACATTTACAACTGTGCTGCAACTGGCACCAAGATACCAGTGGCTCCCAGTTCCTCTCCCCATGCCTGTCTGAGCAAAGATTCAGATAAATGTTTACACAGTTCAGGGAGTGAGGTGAAATTATCCCCCAGAATGCTGTAGGGACACACAGGCTGCTCTGTGTGTTGGCTTATACCTAGGCAAGTGCTGGACAGCCAGGGATCCCTTCTGGCCCAGACCCCAGAATTGGTAAATCATAGAATAAGGCAGGTTGGAAGAGACCTCCAAGCTCATCCAGCCCAACCTAGCACCCAGCCCTAGCCAATCAACCAGACCATGGCACTAAGTGCCCCACATAGGCTTTGCTTCAACACCTCCAGAGACAGCAACTCCAGCACCTCCCTGGGCAGCCCATTCCAATGCCAATCACTCTCTCTGGCAACAACTTCCTCCTAACATCCAACATAGACCTCCCCTGGCACAACTTGAGACTGTGTCCCCTTGTTCTGTCCCTGGGTGCCTGGCAGAAGAGCCCAACCCCACCTGGCTACAACCTCCCTTCAGGTAGCTGTAGACAGCAATGAGGTCTGCCCTGAGCCTCCTCTTGTGCAGGCTGCACACCCCCAGCTCCCTCAGCCTCTCCTCACAGGGCTGTGCTCCAGGCCCCTTACCAGCCTTGGTACCCTTCTCTTGACACCTTCCAGCACCTCAACATCTCTCTTGAATTGAGGGGCCCAGAACTGGACACAACCTCTCTGGTCCTGCTGGCCACACTGCTCCTGACTCAGGCCAGGATGCCATTGGCTCTGCTGCCCACCTGGGCACACTGCTGGCTCATGTTCAGCTACTCTCTACCAGTACCCCCAGGTCCCTCTCTGCCTGGCTGTTCTCCAACTACTCTGTCCCCAGCCTGTAGCACTGTTTGGGGTTGTTGCTTCTTGGTGGTTCATGCAGGATTCATTGAGGAGTATCACTGTGCACAGCTTCCCAGAAGGGCTGAGGAGTGTGTATTATGATCTTACTCACACAAGCAGTGTGCCTTTTCCCTAAACCTCAGAACCAACTTGGCATGTGCCCCAGCCCTGCCTGTCTGGAGCAGGAGGCTAGGTGGGACCACAGTTCTGGTGTGTAGGCAGTGCAGGCATTTGCTGCTGCTGTAGCTGGGATGCTTCCACCTTATCTGGGCAAGTCAGACAAGTGCTTGCTAGAGAAACCCTCACTCTTTTAAAAAACTCTGAGAACAAGGTGTGTTTGTTTTATTGTTTGTCATCATCCTGGTGTAACAGTGCAGAACAGCATCATCCTGTGTTTTGTCCCACTCTCACTTCTCAGTGGCATCTTGCAGTACTTCATCCCAGGTTAACAAGAGTTGTGGCTGCAGGGAGCTTGCCTTCTGAAAAAAAAGAGAAGCACTCATGCAAGCTGGAAACACCACTGAGACCAAAGAGAAGAACTAATGTAAGGGCCAAGCACTCAGAAAGGAAGTAGCTGTACCCATAGAAAGCAGTTTGCAAGTACAGAGCAAATCATATTGCAAAAATTACTGTTTTTCTAGGTTTGGTGAGCAACCCAAACCCAAGTCAGAATGCTGTCAGTTCTGGTTTTGATAAAATATTTTAAAAATACTATATTAATTTGAGAAGTATTTTAAACTGATCCTTAGCGGCACAAAATTATTTGTCCTCTTTTCCTCTCTTTTCTTTTAAATGCTATTCTTCATAACAGGAACAATTATCTTGGTAAAGTTCTTACTGAAAACATATCACCTTAGGTTGGTTTGTTGCCTCCGCAGCTTAGTTATTAATTTCTGAGTTGTTAGTTTCTGAGTGGACACAAGAACTTCAGTGGGACTGGAACAAGTGAGGTAAACCTGTATTTGAACATTTGAAAAGTGCTTTGCTTTTATAAATGGGGACACAATATTTGATTGGGACATTCACCTTTTGCCTTCTGCTGTCATCCCCAGTAGGTGCTCTGTAATTAGACTTGATGGATAAATCGTATTAAAGATGTGTAAGGCAGAATAAAGGTGAAGTGATTCTCATGTGATTATGTTACTTTGGTTTGCCATTGACATGCTCAGAACTTTTACAAGCTTCATCACTGTCATTGATGCTTCTTTTAACACAGTAGCAGTGTGAGGGTTGACATCACGCCAGGGGAATGTGGTTGTGGATTCATATCAGGTCGAGTTGCCATTTGGAAATGTCTTACTGCAAGTGGTCCTTGCAGAGTTAGTGGCCTCGCTTGGGAGAGGTAGAGAATGCAGGCAGGGAACATGGAGAGCTCTCCTTAGCCCAAATTGAATAGCAAGGGCTTGTTATGGGGGCTCTGGTTACCAACCCTCTCTAGCCAGATACTATGGAAACAGTTAGGAGAGTGCAGTCATGGAGTACCCTCAGTTGAAGAAATTGCATCTGTCAGATTGTCATACCACATAAACACTGTTTCCCTCGCTCTTCTTTATGTGCTCTGCTTGTTTGCTTAAATAAAGGCTTAGCATGATTACACTCCACACCAGGTGTGAATGAAACAACCAGGAATGAGTGAACTGAACACAGAGTGGGAGCAGTGTACAATGTTTGCTGACATGCCGCTGCAATTTTCCATGTGCAGGATGAAAGCTCTATAGAAAGCGATGAGTTCGACATGAGTGACTCCACTAGGATGTCAGCTGTAAACTCTGACCTCAGCTCCAATCTGGAGGAGAGAATGCAAAGTCCTCAGAACCTCCAGGGCCAGCAGGATGGTAAGGCTCTCATTTCATAGAGAAAATGTGGCATTGCCTTGTCCTTTTCACATTCTGTGCCTTCATTTAGTGCCTGCTGTGTCCTTTTCTTCATAGTGTGTTTCATTAGGTGATTTGAAATGTATGTTCCCTATGTCTCAGCATGAAGAGGATGAAGTTGCAGGTTCATTTATTTGTTGCTTAGGCAACAGGTGAGTGCTTAGGCCACTATATGTTAAGTATTATTATTTTATTGTTCTTAAGTATGGAAGTGTGACTGTACACAGACATAAAAGGAAAAGAAACTCCGGTCTTTCTAAATCAGCTTGGAAGGCTGAGAAAGTTGTTTTTCTAGTCAAAACGAGGAAGAGGAGTGTGACAGAGACATGGTTATTTGAAAAGTAGGAATTGGGATGTGGTGTTCAGAAGAAAGAGGAGAAAGAGAAACTCTTAATGTGGAAGCAGAGGAAAAGAGCAAATGGAAAGAGTGGCATTGAAAAAAATAGTGTTAGTTACTTCTAAGCTAGTTCCAACACAAAGCTAATTTGTTGGTGAGGTAAATGGAAGTTTTACTCTGCATAGAAGGTGCATAGATGTATACCCTTTGATTTCAGCCCTTATTACAGAAGTTAGATGAACCTGATGCACTGTGAGGGTGACAGAATACTGGAACAGGCTGCACAGCGGAGTTGTGGAGTCTCTCTCTCTGGAGCTGCTCAAAACCTGCCTGGATGTGTTCTTGTGTGATCTGGTACAGATGATCCTGCTCTGCCAGGGAGTTGGTCTGGATGAACTTTCAAGATCCCTTCCAGCTCCTGACATTCTGTGATTCTGATTTAGAATGAACTTTGTCCTTAGGGAGCTCACAAAGAGCCTGTCCACTACAGACTGTGCTGAAGCTGTCACAAAACTCATGCAGCTTGTGGCTTAGTTTCTGTCTGTGTGTGTTCACTAAAGGAGCAGTTCTGATGCACGAGATGTAAGGAAATCCACTTCTCTTTCTTTTTCGGGGCTAATACATAGCACTGATACTGCTATGTTAGAGGTTTTGGGGATGCTTTGGAAGGTGTAATTTTTAGGTATCTGGCTTTCAGTGCAAAACTCTGCTTTAGAGAGAGGGTTTTGCTTACCTGTGTGCTCAGTTTGTCGCCCATATAGAGAGTATTTCTTAACAGTAATTGTGTGCATGTAGATGTCTGAAATAAAAATTACACCTCAGCACAGTACCCTATGAAGAAATGCCTGTCATACATGTCTTAATCCTTGCCTCAACCAGATTCATGTGCCACATCTAATCATATTAGAACATAAGTATGAATGATAAAATGCTGCAGACCTGTCAGGTGCTTTTTAAAATGTATGGGGAATAAATGCAGTGTGGCCTTTGAACTGCACATAGTGTGATCTTAAAGAATTGCTTTAAATCTCTCAGCTTCCCTTCTTTCCAGATGGTATTTGCTCACCTTCCTAAGGCAATCCTATTTTTTGCTGCATCTTCTGACTAAAGCATCTACTGATAGATTTGAAATAGCTCTTCCTTCTTCATGGCTTTCCTGTGCTAGCTGTTGTCAGGTAGCAAACTCGAGGGTGGCTAGTTATAGCAACACGGCTTTCTCAGATATGGGAGAAGAGGCTGAAGGAGGAACTGAAAGACATTAGAAAGGGGTGAGAGGGTGAAAAAAAATGATAGAAGAGGGCAGGAAAAAGATTGGAAGAAAAGAACACAGGGATAGAGAGATAGAAGTGGGAATAGGGAGGTGGAAAGACAAAAGGGAAGTTAAACAGCCTTAGCAGTACAATCTGTTTTGCCATCACATGCTTCAATGGAGAATGTTGCAAATGGAATAGTTTATTATAGCCACACACACCCCAAAATCATCACTAAAGCGTGAATTTGTGTGTCTAAAGTGATTTCTGCCCCCTTCCCTCAAATATTTCAGTATGTCCATGAGAGTTTATGTCAGCCACCACAGTGAGTCTAAAGATAAAAGACGTTTGGCATTTGGCTTAGCTGAAGTCTTTGCTGCATTCTGGCAGGTGAAGGCTTGCTGCTGTGTAAGGTTACCTATGCACACATGGTTGGGAGTGATGTCAGGGGTGGAAGAGAACAGCACAGGGCTTCTGCTGCCCCAAGCATGCCTTCATTGGGAGAGTGATTTGATAATGGCAGTCATTAGGAAAAGTGCTGCTTGGGGTGGCTTAGCGACAGCTGCAGCGTAGCCGAAGGTGATGTGTTCTGTCACTTTGCTTACCTGGCTTTCCATGTGAGGTGGCATGAGAATATTTTGGGACATCTTGTGTTTCTTTCCTATGGATCTCAAAAGATTTGGACTCAACAGAGTCCATGTACCCTAGAGGAATGCACTGGTGAGTTGGACCAAACTGCTGAAGGACAGATACAGGCTTCCCTTCCATTTCAGTTTATCATAGTAAAATGCTGACACTCTCTGCATAAAAGGAACAAGATACTTGAGGCTTTATCTGTGTTGTATTTAGCTGGGTATTTGGATTTGGTACTCCATTACAGAGTTGATACTAGAAAATTTGATCTAAACATTCCCAGTATCTTCCAGTATAGTACTCTGTGTTCTGTTTCTCATGCTTACGTTTGAATCTGCATAGAATAAAGGCAAATCTGAGAGAGTACCAGTCTGAGAGAGTGTCATCTGAAAGCAATAGATTTCTCCACCCAGAAATGTCATGGTAGGTAGGAAAAATGCTGAGAAGCAGAAGATGAAGATGGAAGGTTTGTGTGTTGTGCAGTACCAACAACCATCCACTGCAAGCTAAGCTCAGGGCTCCATAGACATGCTGAGTCTCCATGAGATTTCTTCTGTAAAGCATAGTAAATTGAAAGGCACCAAGGTCTTGGGGAAGAAATGAAAACTGGGGAAAGTTAGTGAATTGTATCCATAGCACTGAAGTTGCCACAGCACTAGGAAGGACAGCTCCCACTTTAAATTAGCCTTTGTACCCTTTTAAATAACAGGGCCTTGAGTCCCACCTGCTGCTGAATGGCTGAAAATAACCTCCTGAGCACCTGCAGGGCTGCTGCAACGATGGGGGAGGAGTTGGGAAAGAGCTGCTGCTCTTCCCTGCAGAGTTAGAAAAGGAAAGCAGCTCTAATTTGCAATTGGTTCATTCCCCAGCTGGGAATGGGGTAGGGCTATCTGGTTCCCAGTGTCTCAGAGCTGCTTTCTCCAGCAGCCAGCTGGATAATAGGGCTACAAATTGGTGGTCTGTTCCTTTCTCTTTTGCACCCGCTCCCCTTGCTTGACCCTGTTTTCTTGCTTCCCTATACATGCTGCAGCTCCCTTGCTCTGAGCTGCTTCTTTGGAGCCAGCCCTGCATACTACTCATCTGCAGGCAAAGCTCCTACTAGAGAGCTGCTCTCTCTGATTCTCTTTCCTCCTTATAATGCTTCAGGGACTCTGGTATTGCTGGATCAAACCCTCTTGCCCTTGTTTCAGCCCACAGACAGCAGGCAAGGTTTCCAGACCACTGAAACTTACATTTCAGCTGGGGCCAGGAGAGCTGACTGAATTTTGTGCAATTTTCAGACCTTCCAGTCTTGCTTGAGCCAGTGAAACTTGCAACATTTTGGGCAACAATCTCACTTCTTACGATTAAGGATGAAATAATAAATGATGCTGTTCTGACCGAGATGTAAGGCACATGTCTGTCTCCTGGCAGTGGAAGAGAGGAGCACAGAAACATCCAGGCAATGCCAACACTGTGCATTGTCCTTGGTGATCTTGCTGTAGTTTCCCTGAAGGGCAAAGCCTACCTCTGTGAATAGGTTTTACTTCTGCCCTGTTCTGGGAGGTACAGCAGGGGCTGAATGAAGAAAACAACTGTGTTCTGACAGCAGAGTGTGAGCTTTCTGCTCTGGCTGCCCAGCAATCTATTCTCAGGGTAAGCAGAGGTCTCCTCTCTCTCTGCAGCTGTCCATCTGCCTCCTTTTGCAAGCACCGACTTCATTACTGAATAAAGCAAAAGACAACAGGTTACATGTGTGCTGTTCTGTGTGCTGCACTGAAGTGTTAACTTACAAGTCCAAAGCACAGAGTTTTCTTCAGATAGGGAGTTAGTTGTAGTGCTCTATCAGAGAAAATTATTGTCATCCCCACCTAAGCAGAGCTAAGTGGACCTGAGAGCCTGGCATGTAGTAACTAGAATTATTTTGCTTGAGTGGAGCTACACCTGGGGTTATTTGGCCCACCACATCTGCTTTGGTGTAATACACCAAGATGTTTAAGAAAATGGTAAAAACAAGAGTGAGAGGCCAGAGACTTGTGGAAATCTAATTTCAGTAGTGTCTTAATGACTTCTTTAGAGATGGTTCCCTGTTAGTTCAAAAGGCAGCATGAGTGGCACTGCAATGCCACTCGAGCAGTGTTATGATGTCAATGATGATGCATTGTACTGAGCCTGGGCATGAGCTTGCAGTGCTGGTGCAGCTGCCTTGGAAACTTTCAGCCCTTAACATTGTTAAGGAAAGCTGGATTGAATTTTCAGCAAATCAAGTATTTTAATGTACTGGCTGCTGACAAGGCAGCTGCTATGTGATTGTCATGAATACTGAGCTAATACATGAGGCACTTCTATTGTATGATGAAAACCTTCCTTTGACTCCCTGTACAACTCAGATTTTCCTCCTTGGAGAGCACTTTTTCCTCCCTCCTGATTAGTGGAAGGAGCTAACAGAACTTCTCTAACTCAGTGGACTTGCCTAATCAGGCAAGGATCTCAAACCAGGGACTTTTTAGTCTGGAGAAGAGAAGACTGAGAGGGGATTTAATAAATGTTTCTAAATATCTGAGGGCTGGGGGTCAGGAGGGGAGCACAGGCTCTGCTCACTTGCTCCCTGGGATAGGACAAGGAGCAATGGATGGAAGCTGCAGCACAGGAGGTTCCAGCTCAACACAAGGGAAAACTTCTTGCCTGAAGTGGTCCCAGAGCACTGGCACAGGCTGCCCAGAGAGGCTGTGGAGTCTCCTTCTCTGGAGCCTTTCCAGGCCTGTCTGGATGTGTTCCTGTGTGCCCTGAGCTAGATTGTCTGGTCCTGCTGTGGCAGGGAGGTTGTACTGGATGATATCTTTGGGTCCCTTCCAACCCCTAACATTCTGTGATCCTGTGACCCCTGAAACTGAGGTGTAGCAAATGCATTACCTTTATAAGTGACTCTTAGTATGTAGAGCTACTGTGTTTTCACTTGAGACTTGCGAGCATCTCCTGAGGTGCTTGTGCTGGATGTCTCCTCCCTTCTCCATTTTACTTCTGTCTTCTCTCCCATTTCAGTAACTTGTGTCCTTTTTTTCAATATGTCTTTGTTTGTTTTTTATCTTATGCTGTAATTTGCTTTAGAGACTAAAATATTATTAAACATGAATTATGCATTGAGCAGGCTCTCTGCTACAGTCTGACTGGTTTGTTGCAACCAGAGAACAATCCTGCTGCCCACCACCCTCCCAGCTGCACAACTGTCACTTTCTATTATGCTTGCCTTGAACAATTGAGTGTGGCTTGTAATGACAATAATTGCCTCAAAATTGTTTGTCATGTTTGCCTTGTTAGCAGCAAACTACTAACTGTTGGTTGCAATCAAGTTCTCAGCTATTACTCCATAATTACATCAGGGAATACTTGCAGCCAATAATAGCTGAGAAATTAGAATTATCTATTCACAAGTAATGCTAAAATGCTTGCAGACCATTCACTCACAGCCATTCTTTTTCACATCAGCAGTCTAGTGGCAAGTGAAGCCTACCCCTGTGTAGAAGGCTGGCCTCAGACCTGTATCCTTTTGCACCTTCCAAAGAGGTCTGAGGGTTATACAGGTCCTTTCTCAATGGATAGCTCACTTTGACAGTAATCCTGACCACCCAAGCTATCCCTTCCTCACACAGGGACTGAAGGGAGCCGATTTGCTTTTTTCTTCAGCACGCAAACCCTGGTTACAAAGCTTACTGGGATTTCTGAAAGTACTGCTTTGTTTTTGATTGATTTTCCTTGTTATTTTCCCTTACCTTAGCATCTCTTAGGCTTTCCCCTCCCATTTCTCTGGAACATCAGAATCAAGGAGAGTGATTCTGGTGTAGAGATTCAGTTTTGCTCTCCACTACAGAGAGCAAATCACCCAGTTTATCTTTTTGTGTGTACCCACTGCCTTTAGCAGGGACTATCTGCACAGGCTGCTTGGCTTAATTTGATCTACTTCTTTGCACTACAGGTAGAGTTTTTTTCACCACTGCTGTTAAAATGTATGATGGGCATTGACTTCACTTTTTTCCCCCCTATTACATTTAATGGAGAATAATATAATAGAGCATTTTTATTTCAGTAAAAGGAACCGACATGCTTTAAAGAAAATTAAATGCAGCCATTAATTCTTCTCTGCGTTATATTTTAATTAAGGGAAGCTATTTTTTTTTTTTTTTTCTGGACAGGAACTTCCCTGGAGACACTGGGCTGTCTTGAGAAAGAATTTTTTTTTTTTGTAATGGAGTTTTCTTTAAAGTGCTTCTTTGATGAAATATTTGTAAGGCTAAATGTTTAAAATGAGAGGAGTAATTTTTTTTTTTTTAACCAAGTGCAAATACTGTCATTACAAAACGAGGCTACTGCTTGACAGCATGAGACTTGTATAAGATTTAACATATAGGAAATGATTATAGACACCAACCCTGGATGTGTTTAAAAGTCATTTGGATGTGGTACTTGGGCATATGGTTTAGGATGCACCTTGTAGAGTAGGGTTGTGGGTTAGACTTGCTGATCCTGAGGGGCTTGTCCAACCTGAATGTTTCTTGCATTCTGTGATAATTTCCTGAGGTCTGTGATGTTCTGAAGTAATTGATTGTGTGTTGTCAAACAGTAACCATATTTGTAATTTTAAGGCAGAGGGGTGTGCTGTCTCTGGCACAGTGTAGAAGAAGTGATATAATCATTCTGAAAGCTTCAGGATAGGGCTGAGCTCCAGTGGTGTCCTCCAAGTATTCATGAATGCTGATAGCCTGGTGGTTGTAAGAAAGATAAAAGTGATGGTTTGCAGGTTGACTGGAGCCAGATACAAGAGTGATTTAGCATCAACACATTAAAATACAGCCCAGCTCTCTTACAAGTTTATTTAGCAGTTGGTGGCTGGTTAACAGCTTGCTGGGAAATGTGTGAGGCTCAAGCAGTTTCTCCACTGACCAGTGCTGTTTGCTGAAGGAACAGCCTTCCAGAGAGACAGACTTTAGTAGCTACTTACACCCACTCTGAGAAAAGCTGTGAGAGCAGTTGGTAGTCTGTGGGGCAGTTTTGTTCTATCTGTGGCTTTTTTGGTGTTTTAAGGAGGCATCTGCTGCGTTTGTAGATGCTTGGCATGAGCCTCTGTCAGTAGAAGAGGATGCTGTGATATGGCTTTATGAAGGAGAACAGATCAGGCAGGTGGCTCACCAAACTACCACACTGTAAAAGAACAAAACCCCATTGCTTCTTAGTTGAAGATTCCCAAGGACCTTGTGTGACATATGAGCTGCCTAATAGTTGGCTGTGAACAGCCTGGCTGGTGAGACCCCAAACCTACTATCAAGCACACATGTATGATAGAGCAGGTGTTAGCTGTACCAATATCTGGGGTTTTTTTCTTTCTTTACATAGAGAAGGGTAAAAACAATTTGCCTTTTAAAACACTTCCTACCCTGAAGAATAAACTTCTCAGAATAATAATGAGTTTCTTTAGAGAAATACCTGTCTTGGGGGTCAGGAAGAAATCTAGCCTGCCATGCTGTCTGACTGCCTCTTGGGAGTAGTGCAATTAGCTAAGCTTTCAACCTGAATGGGAAAAATGAGGAGAAAACCACTCTCCTGGCTCCTCCATTGCTTCTGCTGGAAGTGGAACTCATCCCCCTTCAGCACCCTTAAAGGCAGGAAGATTTTATTGGCTCTGCTTTCCTACATGAGTCAGTGGTGGATGCCTTGCAGTTTGTTTCTGGCTGTACACACAGGTGTGAACAGAAATCAGTTCTGAGGACAAATCCAGAGAGCAGAGGGTTAGGAAGGCTGCTTAGAGAGTAGCAAAAATTGAGCTTGCCAGCTCGACAAGGTTATTTCTCCAGCAGCATTGATTAAAAATAAAGTTAGCACTGAATTGTATGTTGGCCTGGTTGTATACTTCATTCCACAATGTGGAGCAAGCACAAAGCTCTTTCAAGTGTACACATAAGTATCCACTGCTAAGAATAGATTTTCTGTTTGTACTTTTCCTAAGTGTATTTATAAATCTCTGTTTCTCTTATGTATATATCTCTCCTCCTGTAGTTATCTATTGCTAAGTAAACTGAAGTGATCAGTAAAGAGAGGCATAGCTTTGTGGCATGGGAATCTCTTATTAAGCAGATATATTTTCTTGTGCTCTAATTAGAGATCATCTCAGAGGACAGAAACACCACATTTGAATTTTTAGAAGGGCAAGATTGGTTTGTGTTGGAAGGAAACTCTAAATACCATCTAATCCCACCCACCTGCAATGAGCAGGTTTGTATCCAAATAGATTAGGTTGCTCAAAGCCTCATCCACCTGACCTGGAATGTTCCTAGGGCTGTGACCTATGTGGACCACTGTCCCAGATTTTCACCTCCCTCGCTGTAAAGCACCCTTACACCTGGTCTGAATCTACTCTTTTCTGTTTTAAACCATTACCTTTGGTCCTATTGCTACTGGCTGTGTTTAAAAAGTCTGTGCCCACCTTTCTTAGAAGCCCCCCTTTAAATGCTGAGATGCCACAGTAATGTCTCCCTGGAGCCTTCTCTTCTCCAGCCTGAACATCAGCAACACTCAGCCTTTCTCCATAGGAGAAGTGTTCCCTCACTCTGATCATTTTTCTGGACCTCCTCTGGGTCTGCTCCTGCCTTACAGAAGTCCAGATAGATGACATCTCTTTCCTTTCTCACTGATGTTGTCATTCAGTCATAGAAAGCTACCAGCTTTGGTGAAGCCATGCTGACTGCCTCACATCACTTCCTTGTCTTCCACGTTCCCTAGCATAGCTTCTACCACTTTTCTTTTATTTGCCTTCATTGTTAAAGGGCTTATTTTCCCCCCTGCTATCATCTAAGCATCAAGATACCTAGAGAAAAGCATGGATTGTGGAGTGAACAGCTTTGTGCATTTGGGTCAAAGTGGTAAGAAACTTCTTTTCCTGCATGTGCTGGTTTGAGGATAATTGGAATATTTTAATAGNGCAAAATGTTTTTGGTGTGAGTTTTGGCAAGAGAGCAGCAGTTATAATAATCCTTAGTTCTCAGTCTAAGGAGTTCTGAAATACTGAGGTCTCAAAACTTCATGTGGAACTTCTATGTCATATGAGAGGAGAATGGTAGCAAAAGAAGAGATGCTGATGGTTGAAAGACATGTAATTACAGTCTCACAGTATCACCAGGTTTGGAAGAGACCTCAAAGATCATCAAGTCCAACCCGTCACCACAGACCTCAAGACCAGACCATGGCACCAAGTGCCACGTCCAAACCTGCCTTGAACACCTCCAGGGACAGTGACTCCACCACCTCCCTGGGCAGCCCATTCCAGCAGTCAATGACTCTCTCAGTCAAGAACTTTCTCCTCACCTCTAGCCTAAACTTCCCCTGGGGTAGCTTGAGACTGTGTCCTCTTGTTCTGGTGCTGCTTGCCTGAGAGAAGAAAGCAACCTCCTCCTGGCTACAACCACCTTTCCATGGGAACAACCTGGAGTAGAGCAAATAGGAGGATAAACCATCTTCATGCTGATTCCTGGCTTGAATTCTGAGTATGAGAAGAGAAAGTCAGCTTGAGGAGCAAGAAAAAACAGTGTTCCAAAGAGATGTCTTTCAGACAGGAAGGAAGGCAATAGTGAGGGGCTTGGCAGAGGCATAAATGGTAGTTAGACCTTCAAGTCCTGCAGAGAGGTAACAGGAGAGGCAACACTCTTCTGCCATTTGTGCCTTTGAAAGCGCTGCTCTTGGGGAAGGTTTGCAAGTTCTTGTCTAGTCACTCCACAAAGAAGCTGCTTAAAAGAATGTTACTTGCCACTGTGTGAAAGGGAAATGTCAGAGCAGGCAAATTTAGATGTCTTGCATCATATTCTTGGTGAGCCTGCAGTGGTTCATAGCAAATGAGGTTCTGATCTTGCTTAAAAAGAGCTATTAGTTTCTGTCTGCAGTATTGATTTCTGTGGTGGTTGACAGTTGTCAGCCCATCCCTGTAAGTATAAAGAACACAATCTGAACTTTATTAGGCAGTGGTAATGAAGAACACCTGCAGATGTCCACCCACTGTACATTCTCTTCTTCAGGTAGACACCTGCCTGCTTTCAGTGCTACAAAATCTGCTGTGGAACAGCAGCGAGCCAGAAAGGTGGCGGAAGTGCTGTGCCGCATTGTGTTGTCTGCCTTCTGGAGGAGGCACTGTCACCCCTTCCACCCACCCTCTGCCTGTGGAGTAGCTTTGTCAGAGCAGTCTGAGGGTGCTTGCCTGTGCATTAAGCTGAAGGCCAGATTCAGTAGCTTTATTGTTCTGAGTAGTAATGCTGAAGGGAGCATTTTCAGCTGGGAGCACGGAGGGGAACGTCACCGCCTCTGTTGAACATACCCCTCCACAGCACACCTGAAAGCCTTTGCCAGTGCCTCGCAGCAGCAGCATTAATCCAGAATGGTTAGAGCTATTAGCAGGAACAGCAAAGCTCAGAAAGGTTACTCTCCCATCTTCCTAGCTAAATCAGAAGGCCAGGGGAGCTAGGGAAATGAAGCAAGGATGGGTCTTTGACAGAAGAAGAATGTCTGTTGCCTTGAGTCACAGCAATACACATTATTTAGAGGCTGGAGGGATCAGAAATTGGCAGCAATATGACTGAAGGCCAGAACATAACTTGCAGGCTGTGAAATAAAGAAAACAAAATAGTGCAGAAGATGTGGTTTAATAAATTGAGTTACCAATGTAGTGCTAGTGGAATTTATTGATGGCTGTAAGTAATGTGTCCAGGAACTCTGGTGACTGGGTAAAGAAGAGGGAGGACATCACTTTTATATTTCTCCCATGAGAGTGAACAGAGGTGACAGAGGGGTTTTGGCAACTACAAGCTCTGATGGGAAGGAGCTGTGGAGTTAGTGGAAAAAAAAATCCACCTTAAGTTAAATCTGCACTACTTTTTAATAAAATGTGACCAGATTTTGGTACGGAAGGATGTGGGGCTTGGCCCTGAAGACTGAAAATGATTTGAAGTCATAGAATCATAGAATGGTAAGGTTGGAAGGGACCTCAAGGATCATCTAGTTCCAAGCCCCTGCCATAGGCAGGGACACCTCCCACTAGTACAGGTTACTCAAGGTCTCATCCAATCTGGCCTTGAACACCTCCAGGGAGGGAGCAGTATTTGTTGTTTTCCTGGACGTTCATACTGATTCAGCATTGGCTATATATGGAAGCTGGTTGTTTTTTCCTTCTTTCAACAAATCCGCTCCTTTGCTATTGAAGAGGAGCAGCTTTTACACTAGGCCAGAAATCTGGAGGGTATTTTAAGGTCCACCTACATCTTGAGAGATAGGCTTTACTACTTTAAATTAGATTCCCTAAACATACCAGATTATGAGAATGAGTAGAACATATGAATTGGCCAAAAGTATTGAAAGTAGAAGCCTCTTTATGTGCTGTAGTTCAGCTTGTCCTGAAGTGTGCTGGCTGCTTTTAGTGACATGTTGGTGCAGGAAAAGAGAAGATAGCTGTGAGGACAGGCCAGAAGTTTTGTCTCTGGTAAGCACTCTGCTGTCTGTGCTTACCTGAGAAGCCATAGGGAAGCTATGAGATGCTAATGTTTTCAAGCTGGGACCTTGCTTTAGGATCTAGTGTCTTCTTATCTGTATAGATCCTGTCCAGGCAAGCTTTGGCTAAACCACAAACTACCAGTGAGCTCCTTTCATTGCTTTAAACATGGCTTTAAACATGGTCAGTAATGAATGGTTCCATCAGTTACTCTGATTCCTGATCTTCAGTCTGCTGCAGTCTGTCTTGGGCTGGAATCCCCTCAGCATGAGCTGAGTGCAGAAGGTGCCTTAAACCCAGAGCGTTTCATTAATAGCTCTCAAATGGCAATGCTGACACTCTTACCCCTCTTGATCCTTTGCAGAACAAATTCAAACACATGTGGAGAGGGGTTCAAACCTACTGCATTTCTACTGAATTTGCCATTTCATCCTTGTGTGCTTAGTTGTAATGAGAAGCTCAGTTAAATGAAGCTGTTCCCCTTTGTGCTGCTTCCCACCGCTCTGTTTCCAGAGAGACTGTAACCAGGAATGTACTGGAAGAGATGAAGGTTGTCCAGAAGGGCTGTCTCTCCCCAGCTTCTGGCTTGCAGAAAGCTTTGGAGGAGCAGGACAGGAGTTTTGGATGAGTGTTTGTCTTGGCAGGATCTGTCGAAAATCATCTGAGCTGTAAGCTCATCATATTTCTGCACAGTATAGTTCCTGGGTCTGGAGAAGAAAAGAAAATACTGTTTTAATAGAAGGAATAGAGAATAATAAACAGTATGCTTCCATGGTGTGCTCAGATCCTGAGAAGTGTTAAATCCTGGGAACCAAGATAAGTTTCAGTTTCCAATTTGTAGCTGTTTGCTCAGAAGCACAAAGAATCCTCCTAAATTAATCAGAACACCTACAGCTGCCCCAGCCTTGCAGCAGCAGGTTAGCTCTGCTGGCACACAGCAGAAAGTTTCTGCAGGGTAATGTTGCTTCCAGTATCTTCCAGGCTGCTCAGACAGACTTAATGCTAAGTTTGGCAACAACCCATAGGCAAAGAGGTGATTTGATAATGAACAGTCTTGGCTGGGGAGTGAGGTGCTGCTTTTCTAACCATTTAAAACTCAACCTGGAAATAGCTCTTGCAGCGTTTGGCAAATAGGTTTGAGTTAATCTCATGCAATTTAAAAACAACCACTGCTGACTTGGGTTGGGATTCTGATGACTAGATTTGTAAAGGTGTTTCCTTGAAACCAGTGAGAACCAGTCCTCTAAATGCCGAGGTGTGAAATAAGAGAAGGTTCTGGGGAGACCTTAGAGCAGCCTTCCACTATCCGAAACGCGCTACAAAAAGGCTGCAGAGGGACCGTTTCCAAAGGCCTGCAGTCCATAGGATGAGAGGCAATGGTTTGAAGTTAGACAAGTGTGAATTGGATATTAGGAACAAGTTCTTTACATTAAGGGTGGTGGAACACTGGAACAGGGAGGTAGTTGAGAACCCATCCCTGGAGGTGTTCAAGGTAAGGCTCTGAGCAAGCTGGTCTAGCAGAAGGTGTCACTGCTGTCTGCAGCAGGGTTGTGCTGGATGACCTTTGCAGCATCCTTCCAACACAAACCATTCTACTAAGTTACTATGTTTTGAGTTTGTGTGGGTTTTGGGTTTTTTTTAGTTTTTTTGGTTGGTTGGTGGTTTGGGGTTTTTTGTTTGTTTGGGGGTTTTTTGTTTGGTTTTGTTTGCTTGCTTGGTTGTTTGGTTTTTTTTTTTCCTATAATGACATTTCGCTGCACTTCTGCTCCTGTGTTTTTTTCCTGGTTTTGATTTCTGAAGAGAATGTTTTAAAGAGGAGAGTAATCCAATCATCAATTACTGTAATAGCCACTAGAGGTCTACTGATATCAAAATTCTGCCAACATCAATTATTTCTGCAAGCATTAAAAACGTTCCATCCAAAAGAAAGTGCTTGTTATTAAACATTAATTGTGTGCTTTCTGAGGTGTATCCTTTTAATGCTCTGAAACTTTTAACATCTGAGAGTTGTTTTTAATTAACTAGCATTTAACTGAAGTAGGAAAGAGTTGCAATGTGGAAAGTGACTTAAAAGATGGTCAACTGTATTCACCAAGTAGGTATCTTATAATGTAATTCACTGGAGAGAATATATTTCTTAGTGATTAACCTTGCAGCAAACAATGTTTTAATGAAATTGTTCTACAGTTAATGGCTTCTTATGGCATTATTGAATTCCATCTGCCTTTGAGGGTTATTTTTATTTCTCAGACAACAAAGCCATCTTCAAGCCCTCTTTTGAATGACCTCAGTATGATGCTTTTAAAATTTCCAACGAGAAGTGGGAATTAGATTACTGTGTTTCCTGTAGGGCTAGTTATTCATAACTAGAAGAGGACTGTATTTGTTGGGACAAAAGGAGGGACATGTTACATTAAAGAAGAGGCTTTTTCCAGAGACTTCTCTTCAGTCAGGTGCCAAATACTGCTTGGTCAAAACAAACAAATCAAATCAGCCAAACTAAATGGGGGGCTACAGGAAAGCTGCTGAGGGACTTTTTAGGATGCCAGGTAGTGATAGGACTGGGGGGAATGGAACAAAGCTAGAAGTGGGTAGATTCAGATTGGACGTTAGGAAGAAGTTCTTCCCCATGAAGGTGGTGAGACCCTGGAACAGGTTGCCCAGGGAGGTGGTGGAAGCCTCATCCCTGGAGGTGTTTAAGGCCAGGCTGGATGTGGCTCTGAGCAACCTGCCCTAGTGTGAGGTGTCCCTCCCCATGGCAGGGGGGTTGGAACTGGGTGATCCTTGAGGTCCCTTCCAACCCTGACAATTCTATGATTCCAGGAGCATGAGCTGTTGTGTTTTTGGTGTTTAAGTAAAAGCAGATGTAAGCTGTGTGAGGCTAATGGGACATTACTTACAGAGTCTCAGTGTAGCAAAACTAATGGAAGCATTTTTCTTTTTAGCTCTAAAATACAGTGCTTCAGTGGAATTCTATGGCAGAAAGGGTGGAGCTGGCATGGCATTTTTTCCAGATGTTTGAATTCCTAGGTATCCTTGCCCCAGAAGTGTTTGTTTCTGCAAGTAGTAGGTTTGAGGGGTAAAAAAGGAATATCTGGACTAGGAAAAAGGCACTTTATTTCCTTTTTCCTTTGGGTAGAGAGTGTGGCAAATTTCCATCCTCTGTCTTCCTTTCCCTGAAAGGAGAGGATGAGAAGTCAAATGACAGTTTATTAGCACTCGCTATGCTCACCACTGTCTCTGGCTGGGACCTCAGCCAGAAACACGATTCAGGCATTAGGAGTAAATGAGAGGAACATTGTTCACTGCAAGATTCCCAGCCCTCTCTCAAGCTTGCAGATATAGCCAACAGATTTGACTGAATTCACAATTAAAGCATCCTTAGGACCATAAAAGCTTCTTTTTTTTTTTTTTTTTTTTTAAATTTAATTTTTTTGTTTCAGTTCTCCAGAAAATGTGGTTTGGTCTGTGGGGTTTTTTTTTTTTTTTTCTCTTTTTTTTTAGGAGAGCTGGAAGCAGAAATGCTTGTTCAAGCAAAACCCCAAAGAAACACCTAAAGGAAATGCAAAAATTCATTTTGCTAAACAAAATGCAGATTTATGGATATGTTCTATACCTATGTATATATGTATGATTTCTCTAATCATTTTTGAGAATTTGAGGCTTTCATTTGGGGCACTTGGAATCATGAAAGTAAAATGCTGGGTAAATGACTCAAATTTCTGGATTTACTCTCACTTTGTGTGAGATCAGAAGCCTTGGCAGCTATAAAAGTATTTAGATGCTGTGTTCATAGGAAATGCATTAATTAAATACCAGCTACTCAGTGAACTGGATCTGGACAATATGCTGCAGAAAGCCATCTATGGTGCTGGTTTTATTAGCTGAGTTCCATGTATTGTGTATTTTACTTTAGGCTAGGCTGTCTGTAAGTAGATTGGCCTCAGGCCTGTGGCTGGAGATAGGACCTGGGTTTGTGTGGTGTGAGTTGGGTGAAAGGCAGCCTTGGAAAGGGTTTCCCTCTGGTGTTGAGTAACAGACACATAAATACGTGCAGGGAAAAGATGGCTTTTATATGTAGCATGGATTGAGTGGCTGGAATGTTAATATCCCTGTATCTGAAGCCTTTGCTTCCCATGACAGCCTAATGAGATGCTGACAGTGGCTGTCTGCGTGTCCTGAGTGAATGTCCTGCATTATGTTATTTGTGTTACACTGAAGGATGCTGAAGCGAGATTGTGTGACTGCTGTCCCCTTGGGAAGCTCAGGAAGAGATGTACTGAATCTCTCATGAGGCTATCCTTGGAAACAGTTTTCTACCTAAATAAATACCATCTCCTGGGGATCTTCTGAAATAGTAACCACTGTATGGCTGCCAGTATCTTTTCACACTGTGAAAATCTAAAGCTGTATCATCTGTAGTGTGTAGGCACAGTTAAAATGCATCCTGGTTTTGATGTTTTATTATTTACTGACTGAACAGATTGGCTTCCTACTTATTGCTATGTATAATTTCAGTAGTATACACTTCATGTTGTTTGGGACTAAGTTTTCTTAGGGACTTTTGTATTCCTTGTTTACAATACAGAAGCTGAGATCGGTTGTGTTCTCTCACGTTGCTTAGAGGTGTCCCCTGAACAGGGGAGGAGAGAATTTAAGGCGTAGTGCTGTAGTCCTGTGTAGGATCTTCTAGCTGGAAATATGTGTATCCTAAAAGTCTGTGCTGTGTGTCCAACCCATCAGACCCACTGGTGTAAGCTCTGCAAACAGCTCATGTTTTTCATAGAAACCCCTTGTGTTTAGCAGCTTTCTCTGGAAGAGGAGCAGATCTGAACTGCCCATGCTACAGCTCCTAAAGCTTTTATACATAAACTGGTTTCTCATTTGTACACTTACGGAGAAGTGTTAGCTAAAAATCTTTGTGACTTCTTCAAACTCTGCTTAAACACTACAGAATGATGTATGGAATAGATGAGCCAACAGTGGGCATCCAGAAAGTCAATCTCATACTGGGCTGCATCAAAAGCAGTGTGGCTGGCAGACTGAGAGAGGTGATTCTGCCACTCTGCTCTGGTGAGACCTCACCTGAGGTACTGCAACCAGCTCTGGAGCCCCCAGCACATGAGAGACAGGGGTCTGCTGGAGCAGGTCCAGAAGAGGGCCAGAAAGATAACCAGAGGGCTGGAGCACCTCTCCTGTGAAGACTGAAAGAATTGGGGTTGATCAGCCTGCAAAGAAGGCGCAGAAGAGACTTTATAACTACATTTCAATATCTGAAGGGGTCCTATAGGACTGCAGGAAATAGAGACTCCTAAATGATCAGGGAGTGAGATCATATGAATCAAAAGACATTTTTGCACACAGGACATGATTAGGTTGTGGGATTATTGCCACAGAATCTTGCAGAAGCTGAGAAAATGAGCGGTTCAGAAGTGGAGTGAACAGTCCTGAAGCATAGATCAACTGATGGCAATTCAATACAAGTTTAAAAAAAATCTTTCCTCAGAGGGGATCATAAAGCATTGATTTTCTGGAAGCTGCAAGGATGTACTAGGAGAGGGATCATCATATTTTACTTTTCCTACGGCCTTTTGCTCAGCATCTGCTTAGAACTGTGTTACTGAGCAAGATGAATCTGATTGCCCCACTGTGATGATTTGAGCTTGTTTTTAGATTTCCAGGCACCACACCTATGTGTCAAATACTCCATGTTATGCACTAGTACTGAGCAGGGGAAATCCTGCAGATGAAGGCAGAGAGGGGATTCCCTTCACCTAACAGCACCAGAGAGACAATCTGTAGCAGAACAAGGGGAAGAAGCAGTGTTCAGTTGCATGCTGTATTGTGAGCCTGCTGTTTGAATTTCAGCCTGCATTGTGCTAATTACTATAATGAGCCAACATAAAGGCTGACTGCAACCTGAATCTCTGTTTTACCTCCTCCAGCTACCTAATAAACATTTTGCCCTCGGGTGAAGTAGAATTCTTCACTGCAAAGTACCTGATCATTTTGTGAACTAGGCTCAGTTCAACCATCCTGGCAGTTTGTTCTTTTCTTTCCCCTTCCCCTCCAAAGTAGACTGTGTTGTTGGATGCATCAGTGGTTACACAAAGAAACAAACAGCTCAGCCAAAAATGAAGTAGCTCTGAAAAAAATTTTTTTGGTTTTTTTTTTTTTTTTGAGTGGTGGAATTAAATGGCTGAGACAGTAAAAATGGCACTGTGGAAGAGACCAGTGTGCAAACCCTGGTGATGGAAGGTGGGGGTGCAGGACTGGAGTCAGAGGGTTTGTGGGTTTTTTTCCCTGGTTACCTTTGTCCCAGTCAAGTCTTACTCTTACTCTTGCTTCCTGTCTAGAGAGTGGAGATGATAATACTGCTTTAAATCCATCTGTTTTCCATTTCTCCTGACTAAGCAGTAAGCTTTTAGGCCAGGGAGTTTATTGCTATGTATGGGCACAATGCCTGGCATACTGGTGACCTTGTACAAGCCAGGACATGTAAGTGCTGCTGCACTTGCATGTGGATGTACAGTGAGCAGAAACACTTGAAAAACCAAACTATCCAACCAAAAGAGAAACAGCTTGAGAACAAAATGGATAAGTCCTTGGCTCTTCACTTCTGCCCTTTTTTCTCTCTACTTCTTGTTCTACCTTCTGATAGAACAAGAGGGAATGGCCTGAAGCTGCCACTCGGTAGGTTTAGACTGGACATTAGGAAAACAGTTTTTCACAGTAAGAGTAGTGAGGCATTGGAATGGGCTGCCCAGGGAGGTGGTTGAGTCACCAGCCCTGGAGGTGTTTGGATGTGGTGCTTGAGGATATGGTTTAGGGTGAATCTTGTAGAGGAAGGTTATGGGTTGGACTTGCTGATCCTGGGAGTCTTTTCCAACCTGAATGTTTCTGTGATTCTTGTACTCTGCTGACACTTTCTCACTCTCTTTAACCTTTCTCAGAGAGTGAGAAGAATCGCTGTAAACCAAAAGCCTGCCTCTGTTTGATGGGGTTCTTCTAAAGGAAAAGTAAACAGTGAGGGAATCACTGCCTGAACTGCATGTCCCTACCTCCTCCAGACACACTTAGATGCTTAAGCTTGCCCTTTTGTGCTGCAGCTGGACACACCAGCTCGGCTGCTTGTGCCACCCTCATCTCCCTGTTCTGTATGGAGTGACACCCATGTCCATGCCTTGGAGGCAAGGCTCAGTGGAGACGCAGGTGTTACAGGCAGCCCTGCAAGACATGGCTACTGGCAACGTCAAAGCAGTGCAGCAGCTCTGCACAGACCAACCAGAGGCACACATCTCACTGCTGCATCCCAGGACTCTGGCTCTAGAAAGTGATTCTCTTTGCATCCGTGACCTTTTAGTCATTTGGTGTCAGGAAATGTGAACCAAAATTAAATGATAAAAATAAGAGGGACTCTTGCTTTCAGTGAAAGGCTTTAAGCCTGAAATGTAGGGGGAAATGTTACCATTCTCATCCTGATCTAATCGAAGCTGTTATGTAATGTGAGCGTTGGTGGGGAGCAGTCTTCCTGAATCGTGTTTACTAGTGGGAGTTGCAGCACTGCTGCCTAGTGTGGGAGCTAACAGTAATGCCCCACACATCTCACTGCATGGATGGGGCTGGGCTGGAAGCCAGATTAGCCATCAGTGTTAGCCACACCAGTTCTGACTTGCAAGGGGGCACCACTTTCTAGCATTTCTGGTTTGGAGACACCAACCATGCGATTGGGAAGCAAATGGCACTTGAATTCCTCAAGATTTGGCTACCCCACCCCATCATGCATTTACTAGAAATATTTTGATTTCTTTAATTGGGAGGTCATTGAACCATTTAAAGTCACCCACTGGAGATAGATGAGAGCTACTGTGAATGAATGGAATTCCAGCCCCTAGCCCTGGCCATGCACTTGTCACTTCAATCAGCTGTGCACCATGGAGTCCCCAAACTGCTTGGTTAGCCTTTGAGTAGTCCTGTTGTTGTTGTTGTTGTTGTTTGTGCAAATGATGGTGTCTTAGGGTAGACAATCCATAGAATTCATTCAGGTAGTGCTGGTCCCCTCTTTTGTGCAAGATATTGGAGTTTGGTTTTCATAAAAGCACTGATTAAATGTTTGCTTTTCTCCAAGCAGGAGAGGAAAGGAAATACCAGTCCCTAAATTGACATGATAGTTTTTTCTACTACCTTGCTGTGCACATGGAGAACGCTTTGCTTTGAGCATTAGATTACTCTCTGGATGTGACATTCCTTTCCCCCCCCCACTTTCCTATTCTCTAGTGAATACTCTCAGATCACTTTTGTGGTTCAATCTCTGTTCTGTCCATATTAGGTGTTCCTCAGCTTTAATGTCTGTCTGTGAGAATTAGCTAGCTGATGGAGTCAGCAGCCAAGGTAATGACTCAGGTAATGCTTTCATGTTTCAGCTTTTGTTTATTTGTTTTCCTTATCTGCAATGCATAAATTGATTTACTTCAGGGTAGGTGTCCTTGGAATATTTTCTTCATATAATTCTTTGAATCTAATGCCAGCTGAGAAATTGAATCAGTCAACTGCTATCCCTTCTGGTGAGAATGTAAAGTGACAATTTAAATGACAGTTTGATAATTCCCCTCTGGAAACTGAATTTAGCTGTTGCTCCTACCAGGGCCAAAGAATGATTATTTATATGTCTGCTGATGAAACTTAACAGAGCTTTGGAACTAGCTGGAAACAGTGAGAAAATAAAAGCCTTCTTCCTATTCTTCCTCATGTCCTCTTGGCATGCTGGTCCCTCAGCATCTCACACAAGCCTTCCTGAGATGCACCTTGTAGCAAAGAACCGACGCAAGTATTTGGGGATAGATCAGCTATGCTTTAAACAAGGTCTTGGATCCACCTGTCTAACTGGGTGTTTGAAAAGCATCTATTTTATAGCTTGCACTTTAGCTTCACTTTATTCTCTTCTTCAGTTTTCATTTGAGCAGGTGTGGGCATTCATTTGAGCAGCAAGAAGTAAATGTCTTAAAAATATATGGAGCCATATGGAGCCAGAAAGAAAATTTTAATGTTCAGCTCTTTTCCTTTGTTGTATGTCCCTTGAATATGCTGTTTTGTGAAGCCAGAGCTGGCTAGCAGATCTCTCTTGCCTCTTTTGGTAATTACACAAAGAAAAAGAACATAAACTGCTTTATTTTTGCTATTATTGATTTTGGTCTTTTATCAAATATTCATCCTTAGAATTTAAAAGATGAAGAGCTGGGCTGCTTTTTAGTCACTCTGCTGGGCCATTAACACAGTATCACTTTTCATGTTCCCTCACCTTGATTTCCCTGTATGTCTGTCATAAATGGCAGCTCCTGCTGAAACATCAATGTCTTTTATGTAAACATTGTTATTTGCTGTGATCTTTAAAATAGAAATTACTTAAAATATGTTCTCTTACTCTGAATTCCTAATGCTATTCAAGGAACATTCCTGCCTGGCATGATTGGGAAACACAGGCAGTATTGGTTTGTTTGTTGCAGTCATCTCACCATGTGGTGTTGCATCCTGTTTCATTTTTTTTAGGCATTGGTATCCTTCTCCTCAATACTGACTTTTTTGTCACTGCTGCTCCACCCCTGAGCATCAAAGAACATCTCTTTCCCCCATGATGTCTTCTCATTATCGCATCCTGTTGGACCTCAAGTTCTTGGCATGAAGTTCTTTACAGTGAGGCTGGTGGGACACTGGAAGAGGTTACCCAAGTTGTGAATGCCTCCCCCCTGGAGGTGTTCAAAGCTAGGTTGGATGAGGCCTTGAGCAATCTGGTCTAGTGGAAGGTGTTGCTGTCTGTGGTAAGGGGTTGTAACTAGATGATCTTTAAGGTCCTTTCCAACCCAAACCATTCTATGAGTCTGTGGCTTAAATTGATACATGTGGGAACAAAGGCTGCAAGATTCTAAAATGACCAAATGTAATACTGGAAAAATCAGACTTTCTGTTACACTGGAAACAGACCTTACACATTCAAACACAGAAATGCACAGTAGGTCATCCAAAGTGCTCTAGTGACATGATCTGGAGTAGTTGGAAGGAAATTTGATGCAGCTTCTAAAACTAATTTCGTTTGGAACTATGAGCACTATAAAAAGCATTTATCATACTGATAATATGTATGGCAATTGCATTATGCTCTGGCTTTGGGTTTGCTTTATTGTTTGGTTGGTTTTTTTAGATAGTGGAGAATAATTTATGCATACAGAATACATCATCCAATAGAGCTATTTCTGCTCCTGGGTAGGAAATAAATGTGGAAAATAAGCAGAGAAGAGTGGGCCAGAAGAAGTAAGCCCTAGTGTATTTACTGGTGATCCTTAAAATTAATCCATATGCCATAATATCATAAATATTAGCAATGAAGCAAAAACTACTTCCATAAAGCTAATTTAGATTATGTTTTCTTAACTAAAGGTGGCACAACAACCCCAAGCAGTGCTACAGGCTGGGGACAGAGTGGCTGGAGGGCAGCCAGGCAGAGAGGGATCTGGGGGTACTGGTAAAGAGTAGCTGAACATGAACCAGCAGTGTGCCCAGGTGGGCAGCAGAGCCAATGGCATCCTGGCCTGAGTCAGGAGTAGTGTGGCCAGCAGGACCAGGGAGGTTATTCTGCTCCTGTGCTCAGCACTGCTCAGGCCACACCTTGTGTGCTGTGGCCAGTTCTGGGCCCCTCAATTCAAGAGAGATGTTGAGGTGCTGGAAGGTGTCAAGAGAAGGGTACCAAGGCTGGTAAGGGCCCTGAAACACAGCCCTGCAAGGAGAGGCTGAGGGAGCTGGGGGTGTGCAGCCTGCACAAGAGGAGGCTCAGGTCAGAGCACATTGCTGTCTCAGCTACCTGAAGGGAGGTTGTAGCCAGGTGGGGTTGGGCTCTTCTCCCAGGCACCCAGGGACAGAACAAGGGAACACAGTCTCAAGTTGTGCCAGGGGAGGTCTATGCTGGATGTTAGGAGGAAGTTCTTGCCAGAGAGAATGATTGGCATTGGAATGGGCTGCCCAGGGAGGTGCTGGAGTTGCTGTCTCTGGAGGTGTTGAAGCAAAGCCTGGATGAGGCACTTAGTGCTGTGGTCTGGTTGATTGGCTAGGGCTGGGTGCTAGGTTGGGCTGGATGAGCTTGGAGGTCTCTTCCAACCTGCCTGATTCTATGATTCTATGATTAGAATTTCTTGGATAAACACTTGGATTTCCTGGATTTTTGAATTCAGCTGGAAAAGCCAGGGCAGGTAGTGTGGATAGAAATACTGCTTTCTGTCTGGAGCTATGAGCACTGGAAGAACAAAGCAGTAAGTACACTGATCATCTTCATTTATTTACTTATTTTTTGTTTAACAAGCTGAACCTGATGCTAGCCTGCCCCATTTGGGTGGATTATAGATACAGACACGGGGTTTTAGAGGAAAATTCACATCAGTAAATAACAATTGGTTAGCCTTTGAGCAATCCTCCTGACATTGCTGTCTCCAGTTCTGGAACCCCTATTACCAGAAAGATTTGGATGGTGCTGGAGTGTGTCCAGAGAAGGGCCACAAGGATGACCAATGGGCTGGAGCTGCTCTCCTGTGGAGACAGACTGAGAGAGTTTGGGCTGTTCAGTCTGGAGAGAAGGTGACTCCAAGGAGACCTTCTTGTGGCCTTTCAGTTTCTGAAGGGGGCTACAAGAAAGCTGGGGAGGGACTTTATAGGTTTTCAGGTAATGACAGGACTGGGGGGAATGGAGCAAAACTACAAGTGGGTAGATTCAAATTGGATATTAGGAAGAAGTTCTTCCCCATGAGGGTGGTGAGACACTGGGACAGGTTGCCCAGGCAGGTGGTGGAAGGCTCATCCTCGGAGGTCTTTAAGGTCAGGGCTGGATGTTGCCCTGAGCAACCTGATCTAGTGTGAGGTGTCCCTGCCCATGGCAGGGGGGTTGAAGTTAGATGATCTTTGAGGTCCCTTCTAACCCTGAGTCTATGAAAATGATTTAGCTTTTAAAAAAAATATTAAATGTAAATATTAGAAGCAACATACAGAAAGGAAATAAATTTAGAGTTGTATATCAGGAATAGCAGTGAGCTTGGAAATCAGATCTGGAAATGAGCTCTTATCCCTGTGTGAATAGGTTTCAGAATACTGAATATTTTAGTTTGTTCAAATTTACATGGTGCTAAATGCAACCTTTCTGTGGTAGTACCCAGGTGATGTTTAATTTAAATATTTTAAGTGCTTTTTGCCTGGAATTTTCTGTTTGCAGGTGTGTTCTTTAATGCTAACACTTGCATTTAGGTAGATTAAAAATGACCTAACCTTCAAAGCAGCTTGCATTAAAATTGAAAGTAGCAAATGTGAGTCTTGCAATACTGCAGCTCATATCCATGGAACTGCAAATAAAAAAATCAGAGCTTTTCACAGGTCACATTGGGAGAAAGTGCCCTGAAGAACAGGGTTTCTGTGCAGGAGCATAAGAACACACTGTAGAAACACAGTGCACAGCAGCTTAGACCTGTTAAGAGTCAAGACTATTAGTGAAAGAGTCCCTGGGCTTGTGACTGGTGTAGGGTGATTCTGTGTGCTGTTCAGAAAAGGGTCAGGGTGTGGAACCTGGAGCACTGAACACTCACACATTCACTCACTCGGTTAGCTCTCTCCCAGCTCTGTGCTGGGCTGCTTCAGCTTGCCTGATCCAGTGTAAATCTGTTGGAAAGAAAGGCAGTCCCCAGAATAATCCATCTGGGTTGCTTAGAGCTTTTAACAAGGCCTCTTCTAAAGGCTCTGTAGTATGTAAGTGGATGAAAAATAAGAAAATCAGAATATGAATAAATACTGAGATACCTTAGTGGATGAAGGTTACCTGTGGAGTCTAAATGGATTTGCAGTAGGGCTCTTACTGTTGAAAAGGAGAAAGGCTTGGAGAGGAAAGTGGCACATCTTCACAAGACATGTTACTCAGGATCACAGAGCAAGTCCTGATTGTAAAGAGTTACAGAAGAATCTCATGATACTGGATGGTAAAATGACAAACTCAGCTGTGGTGAATGCAAAGTGTGAATAATGCAGAACTGCAACCCTCAAATTCTATACAGTCTACAAGGGCTGTGAATGCCTCTTGCCACCTTGGAATAAAATATTAGGGGGATAGTGAATAGATCCATGAACACATCAGCTCAGAGCTCAGTAACAGCTTACAAATGGACTGCTTAAGAACTTTTTTCAAGTGGCTCTGAAGGTATGAGTTAAACAGGATTTGTGTAGAGATACTAGACCAGCTAGTGTGGCTGGGGAAAAGCAGTGTTAGGGACTGGTAGAGGCAGTACCAAACCCAGGGGCTTAGTGAGATTTGTAGGTAGATGTTAAATCAGCTAGTGCAGCTGGGAAAAGTGGGCAAGCCTGATGACATTGCAGACTGAGGGAGGGCACTTCATATAGGGCTTGATACTAGACCCACCAGGAAAGAAGTAGACAGTGGAACAGTGAACAGCAGCATCCCCTTTTCACCACCGCTGAAGACAGGATACTAGGCTGAATGGATAGGAGACAAATGGGAGAGGTGCCTGGGGATTGGAGGAGGGCAAAAGTCCCTTCAATCTTCAAAAAGGGTAAGGACCCAAGTAGCTCCAGACCAGTCAGCCTCACCTCCATCCCCAGAAAGATGATGGAGTGGAGTTGGGCAGGGAGAAATTTAATGAAGTTCAACAGGGGCAAGTGTAGAGTCATGCACCTGGGAAATCCAGCGCAGAACCACAAAGATTATTAAGGAAGTTGAAAATCTTTATGAGGAGAGCCTGAGGGAGCTGGGGCTTGTTTGCTTGGAAAGGAGGAGACTAAGGGGTGACCTCATTCATCTTTATAAATAGGTAAGGGGTCAGTGCCAAGAAGCTGGGACCAGCCTCTTCTTGGTGGTGCCTAATGACAGAACAAGGGGCAAAGGGTGGAAGTTGAGGCATAGGAGGTTTCGTGTGAGCCTGACAAAGATTTTTTTCACTATGAGGGTGACAGAGCACTGGAACAGGCTGCCCAGAGAGGTTGTGGTGTCTTGCTCTCTGGAGATATTCAAAACCTGCCTGGATGTGTTCCAGTGTGATCTGCTCTGGGTGATGCTGCTCTGGCAGGGGGGCTGGACCAGGTGATCTTTCAGGTCCCTTCCAGCCCCTGACATTCTGTGATTCTGTGATTCTAAATGCACTCTGTCTGACCCAGCACAGCAACTCTTACATTCCTGTCACATCCTGTGTAAATTTATGTACCTACAGTGCCATTCTGCCCTCCTTTTTTTNNTACCTGCCAGCGTCTTTTTGTCTCTTTTTTTTTTTTTTTTTTTTTTTCAAAAAGAGGAAAAGGTGTGGAGAAAGGTAATAAGGAAGATCAAACATGAAATTGTCTCCATGAGAGAAGCAACTACATCAGTTGACTCTCTAACCTGGAAAAAGCATGATTTTGACATTTGCAAAGTCGTAAGTGGTGTGGAGAAGTTTAAGAAGGACAAATTATTTGCTGTCTCTCATAATACAAAACCTGTGGGCCATCTGATGGAATTAACAGAGGTCATGACCAGAATAAGTAAATACTTTTTTTGTACATCACAAAAGTGTGTTAGAGATGCCAAATGCTTTTTAAGGTTTGGGAAAAAAAAAAAAAAAAACCACAATGGAGGAGAAGTCCTGAAAAGCTTTTCAAAGGTGAGGATGACTCTTTAGGCTATTCGTTGTCTGATCCCCATATCATACACACCATATCCGTGCAGAATTACAGAATCATTCAAGTTGAAAAAGACCCTTGAGATCATCAGGTCCAACCATTAACCCTGTTCTGCCAAGTTCACCACTAAACCACATCGTTAAGCACCACAGCACTAAGCACCATATCTAAATGACCTTCAAACACCTCCAGGGATGGTGACTCCACCACCTCCTTGAGCAACCTGTTCTGACCACTTTTTATGTGAAATTTTTTTCCCTTATCTCTACCCTGGTGCAGCTTGAGGCCATTCCCTCTTTTTTATCAGGAATTACCTGTGAGAAGAGACCAGCACCTACTGCTAATGCAGTTCACATTTGAGCTTCTCTTGGGAGCAAGACACCCTCGTCCCTCCCAGGAGCTGGACATCACAGTGCGGTGGTGGTGTTGTGCTGTTACAACCGCTGCTGCAGAGGGCTGTGGTGTGTGTGTCCCAACAGGGGTTGCAGATGCAATAGGCTGAGTGTTCTGCAGCATGGAGAGAGGTCAGCCTGCTCTAAGCAGTCCAAAGGCCAGAACCTACTTCCTACTGTGGCCCACAAAGCTGACAATGTAGCCAAGCTGTACAAGATTCGGTTCATGAAACATCTAACCTAAAGGTGTCTGGATGGTGGAAGGGCCAGCCAGGGAAGCAAGCTCACTCTTCTTCGTCACACCTCTAGCTGTTGCCTGGTGTCAGGGTCAGGAGAGAATATCAGTTCTTATCCTCTTGCAGAAGAGTCAGGGCTTATTGCTGTGTACTTCAAGGGCTTGTTTGCTGTAAACTCTCTATTTGAATGTCTATCAGACATAAGTGTGGTGTAATCTTTTCCTTTTAGTCTCACTCACCAGAGACTGTACTGCCACAGATTAACCCAGGGAACTCAGATAATCACAGAAGAGTTGAATTTGGAGGGCACCTCTGGAGATTGCTGAGTCCAACCCTGTTGCCTGTGTAAGAAAGTTATGAAACTCAGTTTTTAGAAACAGACCTTTGAAAGAGCATTTTTCTTTTCTCTGCCTCTCCACCACTCCTAATCTGACAAACTAATATTAGAGACCTAGGGGAAAAAAAAAAAAAATCTTACTGAGAATATCTGACTTCATCTTGCCTTTCTGATTTCAGTGTAGAAATAATTTAATGTCATTTATTGTTGCCTGTGTCTCACAGTGGGGTAGCTTACCCCTTCAACGAATACTTCAGCATTTGCTACTACATTACCAAAAGGCAAAACATTTGTTTAAGAAGATGAAATTTTATTACAGTTTTTTTGCCAGAAGAGGCTGTTTGTACTGGGATAAAATCACAGGCATTGATATTGTTTTGCATATTAAAAAGTAGTATCTCCTGAAATGTGTCAGTACTAACAAAATCACTGGATTCAACATTCCCGAACACTTGATTCTGCTAATGCCTACTCCTGTTTGTAAACCTGGAGTAAAGTCAGTTAACTGAGAGGAGCCACAGGGTAGGGGAAAAGAGTGTAAGAGGTTCCATAAATAGGTGCTGATGGCCTGTATGATCCAGTGGGTAAAGGTCCAGAAGGAAAATGCTTAATTATAGGACATGTTTCCAGAAGTGAAAGAAGATTACATTTAAGAACAGTTCTGTTACATTCTTGCAGTGCAAAAGCAATTTTTTTCCTTTACATATTTATGTGTATTCTGCTTCTGGTTGCTGTCAGAAGGTGGTGGTACAGCTTGCACTGGTGTAGGCTGCTTCTTGATTTATCACTGCACCAGGACTGAAGGTCACTCTGTGTTTCATATAAGGAATTCATCTGACAAAAGCAGAATCTGAGGTACCAAGATATATTTAAATGTAGGAAAAGGATAGGGAATTAGGGATTTTAAACCCCCAAATCACAGGTTTGATCTTGTACAGTACTGGGCACTGTTGCTCTATTTCAGCAAGACTTACATGTGCTTAAACCTTTTGTTCAGTGCTCAGCATTTAACGCTGTTTAATCTCAGATGAATAGTTCTTAAAAAGAAGATTGATATTTCCTTTCATCCACAGATTTCAAAGGGCTCTGTGAACAGCTATGTACAGAAACTATATAATGGCAATGAGAATCCAATGGTGATTTCGCAGTTAAGCATAGAAAAGAAAAAAGACAAGAAATCAAACCAGAAACCTTGCTTTCTCATGTCAACCTTTCATGTTGCACCTATATATGGTTTTATTTTCCTGTCTCTTTTCCTGTTTGTTTTCAGCATGAAATCCTCAGACTCCTCATTTGTGTCCAAAGCTGTGAATTCATGCAGAAACGTAGGACAGGATGTGTCTTCTGGGCTCCCGCGTCTTGTCTTTAAACTGTGGGTGTCCTGTCGAGAGGAAAAGTGGCTGTTGTGTATCCACCTCTCATCCCCCTCCCAAGTAAGAGGGTAGACAAAGGGCAAAAATCACATTCTAGCCTTGATAGAGGTAGACTACCTTTTTAACTGTGGGACCAGCTTGTTTGTGCTAAGCACCTAGAACTGGTTACTTGAGCCTTAGAAGTGTGCTGCTTTGCTCCTAGTATGTGACACAAAATCATAGAATGGTAAGGTTGGAAGGGACCTCAAGGATCATCCAGTTCCAATCCCCTGCCATAGGCAGGGACACCTCCCACTAGTACAGCTCACTCAAGGCCTCATCCAACATGGCCTTGAACACCTCCAGGGAGGGAGCAGCCACAACCTCCCTGGGCAACCTGTTCCAGTGCCTCACCACCCTCACTGCAAACAACTTCCTCCTAACATCCAGTCTAAATCTCCTCTCTGCCAGTTCAAACCCGTTGCCCCTTGTCCTGTCATTACAAGACCTTGTCAATAGTCCCTCCCCAGCCTTCCTGTAGGTCCCCTTCAGATACTGGAAGGCTGCTATCAGGTCTCCTTGAAGCCTTCTCTTCTCCAGGCTGCAGAGCCCCAACTCTCTCAGCCTGTCCTCATAGTAGAGCTGCTGCAGCCCTCTGATCATCTTTGTGGCCCTCCTCTGGACCCGCTCCAACAGTTCCATATTTTGTGTGGATTGCTTGGTTTCATTTTCCCTTAGTCAAAAAACATTTAGACATAGCACTCTGGGACATGGTTTAATGGTGGTGTTAGGTTGATGGTTAGACTCAATGACCTTAGAGGTAAAACAATTCTATGACTCACTTTGTGTCCAGAGAAGGGCACCAAGGCTGGTGGGGGGGCTGGAGTGCAGCCCTAGCCCTACAAGGAGAGACTGAGGTAGCTGGGCGGGCTTCATTGTTGTCCACACCTACCTGAAAAGAGGTTGTAGCCAGGTGGGGTTGGTCTCTTCTCCCAGGCATCCAGTGACAGAAAAAGAGGACACAGCTTCCAGCTGTGCCAGGGCAGCTTCAGGATGGACATTAGGAAGAAATTCTTCACAGCAAGAGTGATTGGCATTGGAATGGGCTGCCCAGGGAGGTGGTGGAGTCATTGTCCCTGGAGGTGTTCGAGTGGAGGCTGGATGAGGCACTTAGTGCCATGGTTTAGTTAATTAGAAGGGTTAGGTGATAGGTTTGACTCGATGTTCCTAGAGGTCTTTTCCAGCTTGGTTAATTCTGTGATTCTGGCATTCTCCACCTATGTTCACTGCAACAGTTGTTTCTGCCTGGGTATACCTAGGTGTGTGTGCATGCAATAGTGTAGCTGTGAGCTCTTAGATTTCCAGGATAGCTCTGAGTTTTGCGCACTTTAAGTGCTTCCACTTCTCAGTCTTTGTGTGTGTGAGGTGTTCCTGCTGAGGGAATGATTTGGGTATTCTTCTGAAATAAACCCCAAGAAGTTTCAGAAGAAGGTGCTCAGGGTTCATTTGGACCATTTTAGTAACTGGGTGCTACTTGTTGAGGCTGCTGCTAGGGAAATCCATGCCCTGTCCAACAACTAAAGGAAACCACTGCTTGCATTTTGTATTTGGTGGAAAGATTGAATGTCTAGAAACAAAAGATTCAGTATCGTTGAATGGAAATTTCACACATGAGCATTGAGAAATTAATGTTTGCATGCTAAGGGCAATGTTTACTGATTTCTGCAGTCATAGTTTGTGAAACAAAAAAAAGAAACAGAACTTTCATTAACCATAATAGTAGTTTAGCTATTTTCACAGCATTAATCTTGCCGTTAACTGTTCTTTTCACATTGTGAGGAGACAGCGTATGACAGGGAAAATCTGTAACATCATTCAACATCTGATTATATGCCCTTTTTCTTCAAAACCAATTTGCATGCCTACAAATATCAGTGTTTCCCAGTGGAATTGAAGGTGTAAAATATTGTCTCTCGAGCTGAAAATTACTTAGCCAAAGATTTTTCAGTATTTGAGAATTCTGGCTGGCTGATTTCGAAAGCAAAACCATATGTCGCTTACATGCCTTGGCATTTCTCCAGTTGCATAGAGCACGAGTGGGAAAAATAAGGGGGGGGGGGGGGNTGCTAATAAATACAGGTGCTGTACTGTGTGGTGTAATTCATCTTTGCAGCAAGCTGTGGGATGAGTCAGAGCCAGCAGCTTGAGAGGGATACTGTTTTGGGTGTGTGTATTCCTGATACAGGCTAAGATCCAAAATAAGGTGAAACGGGAAGGGTTGTGTAACACTGAGATACTTTTCCAGGTTGCAGAATTGCATGGAAAAGAAATGATCTGCTTTTTGTCTGGTTGGGTTTTTTTTGGGGGGTGGAGCTTCTTGCTGTAAATGCAGTTAATGTAACAGCAGGTTAAAAAAAAAGTGATTTGATAATAATGTAAAGATCTCAACCAGGGCTTCCCCATGCCCTCATCCCCTCTGACTTCCCAACAACTTCCTCACTCATTCCAGGCATCAAAGTGCCTCCACGAAAAGGCACTTTCCTACCCAACCCAAGCCTTATTCCCAGCTTCCTGTGGTTTACTGGAACTTGGTTGGGACTAACCTGTCAGCTGTCCTGTGTGCATTGCTGTACAGAGAAAGCAGTTACACAGCTGCCCACCCCCCACCTTCCCTACCCAGAGGTGTTCTGGCTAAATACAGCTTCTGGGCTCTCTTTCATGTATCAGAGAGTCTCATTGAGGTTCTTTTAAAATTTCCAAGAGAGAGATATGGATTCAGATGGTGTAGATTTGACTCATCTGCAGCTCTTTCAGTACTCAGACAGGTCAAGGCTTTACAGGTACTGAGGGGACTGGTGTGTCTTACCTGCCGGTGGGCTGCCCTTTGTATAGCCACATGCATTAGGTGCTTGAGAGCAAAAACACTGAGGAGGAAGAAATCTGTTCTGTGCAAATGGATGACTGAAACCATGATGAGAGACTGGCCTTACATTCTCAGTTGCTGTGCTTTCACTGAGATATGCTTATGTCTGAAATAACAGAAGACATAGTAGTCATGTTCCAGTCTCCAGGAGTTCACCACAATAATGTGTTGTGTGGTTTTGTAAGAGCAATTAAAACACAAAGGAAAATCCTTTGCGTGAAATTTCAATTGAACAATTTAAAATGTGTAAATAATTGAAATGCAGGGACTAGAAAAGCTTTCTGTTGTTCTCATTGAGGAAAAGATGCCTAAAGCATAGGGTCCAGACATCATTGCGGGGCAGTAAATAGCTGATATTTGCGGTGTGGATTATTCAATTTTCTTTTGCTCCCAAAGCTCATTCTGGCTGTTTTGTCATTTGTGTAAGGCACGTGGCTGCTGTGATTTGCTGTCCTCTGTATCCCCTCCCCCATCAGCAGAAACCTTTGAGCTTCAAACACAGATGTTACGCCGTGCTCTTTGTGTGCATGTATGTGTGTGAGTGTAAAGCCATTAAAGGCAGGCTGTGTGGTTAATACGCTGGAAACGCAGAGCTGAGGTGCAGGACCCAGCTTGTGACTTTATTCCTTTTTCTTTGTTGCAGTGAGATGTTAGTGTGGACAAGTGTAGCACTAATGTGTATGAACAGGTAGTGGTTTAAAAGCAGTCACGCTGCTTTGAAAAATCAGCAATTTAATGTAAGCAGGAATGGCAGTTTCATTAAATAATACTATGATCTCTCAACCATATTCTTAACTAGTAATCCCCCTGTAGCAAAATACATAGCTAATCAACCTCCTAGCCTGCACTAAACTTGCAGGGGAATTAAATCCTGGAGGAAGAAGCCCGTAGCCCTGGAGGAAGGCTGAGTGCATGTTTCACTGTCGTCTTTGCAGCTCATCTCAGTGGTCCCACTGCTAGAATGTGCTCTGTTGTCATGGCAACCCCATCTCCTGCTTCCTACAGGAAAGATTAGCTCGTACTGTGCACTGGAGAGAATTTAGGGGAAGTCAAGCTAATCCCTGGGTGCACTGCAAGAGAAAGGTTGGACCTCGCCTGAGGGATGCTGTATCTGCAATGATAGAATTGGCCTGCCACAGACACTGGTATTTTAGTTGAAGAGCAGAATTCACAGTAAGTGTCAGATCCTCCAGAGAGGAATATTGAATGAGGTTTTCTAAGTCTTGGTGAAGACTGTCCCGTGCCAACAGTGGAATGACAGCAGGAGGCTGTGTGTGGAATACCAATTTGTTTCACCCATTCAGGTGGCATTTCAAATATAGATTCAAAGCCTCAGTTCCCTGCAAACCAGGTGATAAAATTTTAAAAACACCGTTGTGAGACGTGCACCTAGAAACCTGAAGCATGTCTCATTTGGTGCATAAAGCTGAACAAGTGAGGATGGGCATGCCTTACAAATGGTGTACACACTGCATGGCATGCTTTGAGAATGCCTGCCTGCTGAAAAATAAGCGGGAAAGCCTGAGGAAACTGAGCTCTGCGTGCTGCAAACTCCACTGCAAAAAAGTGCTGAACTATCAAATTAAGCATTAAAATTTACAACTCCTGATTTAGCCTCGATTGTTGTTGGTTTTTTGCCTTCATATTATAACCCCAACAGAGAAAACACGAGCTTTTTAAAGGTATAGTCATAATACAGGCTTTTCTTTGAGGAAAACTCATTGTAATGTAGCTGAATTAAGGTGGTGTGTGACATGATGCAGTGTGAAATGCGTGTTTGCCTTCTTGCTGCTAGACTTAGACAGAGTATTCTAGCTATTCCATTTCTGGTGATTTTAATGCTCTGCCTTTCTTTGATATGGTCCTGTATTTCACTTTAATAGATGCTCAAGACTCCCAGCTTTAAACTAGGCTGTTTGCAGTAAGATTTTTAACTATCTGCTTTTTATTATTCTCAGCTTTTCCTAAACTTTTCATTTTTTTCCAGCAGAGTTTGTGTGTTCAGCCTGTGTGGGTTTTTTTCATGTTTTTTTTACATTTTTAGTATGCATGCTTTTTCTGTTCAGTTTTTAATAAAATAACTTCAGCACTATTTGATGGTTATTTGCTATATAAGCATGTTGTCTGACTTAGCTTTATTATGCATATGTGTTTTATATGTATAAAATGTGTGCATGCTCCTGTCTTTCTGCAGTACATACCTGCATAGGCATATGCAGATGAGTGGAGTCTTTGTTTTAATGAGGCCTGTTAGTGATTCATGCTAATGGGCCACAGAGGAAGTAAAAGACCTTTTTTTCACCTTGAAGGATAGGCGTTTTGCTGCTATCTGTAATGTTTACTATTGCAGCAACCTAATAAACACACTCAGCCTGCTTAAAGAAACAGCATATGTTGCATTTCTGTGTGTTTGTGTGGAGTAAAAAGGGAGAGCATCTTGAGCGATAGGATTGTGTTGCCTTTTCACATGGCTTAGTTAGCGAAGGGACAGTTAGCTTTTTTTTCTCCTCCCTCCTAGGGCAGCTCAGAGCCACATGTAAGCTTCAGATTGGTTAGTGTAAGAGCAGTCTTCCCTGAAAACTTCCCTTTTGGGGGCTTGTTTGCCAATAAAAGCATGAATAATCAAAGAGACTGTCTGTCTTCTTTGGAGTTAAAAATCCCAGTAGCCAGTGGACATTTATTATGTGGAGGACTATAGGAATAAGCACAAACGTTATGGAAGCTTTAAGCCATTATTGGCAACCACAGTCTGTGGTTGTAGGCTTATGGGTGACAAGCAAATCGGGGATTGGGGTGAGAGAAAATCCATCAAATAGATGTTTTTAATTAGAAAGAACACAAAGAAATTGCTGTTTATTATCTATCAAATTTAAATTACCAATTTAAAGGTTCCCTGTATGATAACACAAGGAAACACTTGTGTGGCTAATTGATTGTGTATTTGCACTGACTTTGTGCAGTTGTCTTTTAAAGTGACACCTTTTTAGAACAGTCTTTTAAAACTTTTTGCATGGTTACCTACTCAAATTGTCTGACTTGTGTGTCCTTTTATTAAAGTAATTAACAAGCTGGATTTTTTTTTTCCTCCAGATGACAATTTTCCCCTTCTTTGAATCCAGCATTTAACCTCTGTAGAAAATAATGTTGGCTGATCAAATATGGTCTCTGACTTTTGTTGTCTTATGCAAAATAAGTCATTTTGGACTAATTTAGGAAATATGGACTGGTTTAGGAAAATATGGACTAATTTAGGAAATTATTTTAGATTTTATTATGACATAATTTTCAGAAAGGGACTTGAATGCTTTAGCTCCATTTCTAGATAACTTGAAGCACCAAATGTAAACAGGACTAACTGTATTTGAGGAAGTACAGAGTGGTTCAAAGCAGGCACCTAAACTTGTGCCAGGGTTGCATTCTCTTCTGAGAACATTCTGCTGTGCAGTGGGGCCATTTTGAGCAATTACAATTGGTAGAGTCTGCTCCTGCTTAGCAGTCCAGACCTCCAAACTCAAGGGAATTCCTGTATAAACTCTGTTTTGATTAAATAAGATTACTTTGTGTTACCAGAAAGAGGTTACTCTGCTATATATATATATATTTAAAAAAAAAAAAAGTCAGAGATATTAAACTCCTAAAATAATAAATGTAGTGTATTCTGCCAAGGCTCCTCTGCAGCACTCTCCTGGTGTGAGAAGTGTCTTTCCCACAGCAGTGGGTCTTACTGTCCAGGCTTTTCTCTGCATTATGCTTCTGCCCAGCATTTCTGTTCTCTGCAGGTCCTTCCTTCTTCCTGAGCTGCCCTCTTGCTCTGCCACTGTGCACTGGTGCTCAGGCTGTGTGCTGGCTAGATGTTGGCCTGGCTAACATAAACCTCTCTGTGTCTTTTCCATGCTTAAAATTGAGCGAGATGATTTAATGCATGTACTGATTCACTAGATCAAGGTTCTGAATTTGGTACTGTTCCCCACAAAGTTCTTGTAGGCAAGTTGGCTACTCCTGACTTGGCTGAGCACACTGTCTCCCGCATAAAGCACTGGCCCAGAGAGTGGTGGTCAGTGGAGTTAAATCCAGCTGGCAGCCAGTCACTAGTGGTGTTCCTCAGGTATCTGTCTTGGGACCACTTCTTTTTAACATCTTTATTGATGACCTTGATTCAGGCATGGAGAGTGTGAGCAGTAAGTTTGCAGATGACACCAAGTGAGGTGGCAGTGTTGGTTTTCATGAGGGTAGAGAGGCTCTTCAGAGGGGCTTGGACAGGCTGGATCAATGGGCCAACATTAATGAGATGAGTTTCAACAAGGCCAAGTGCCAGGTCCTGCACTTGGGTCACAGCAACCCCAAGCAATGCTACAGGCTTGAGGCAGTGTGGCTGGAGAGCTGCCTGGCTGAAAGGGATCTGGGGGTTGTAATAGACAGGAGCTGAATGAGAGCCAGCAGTTTGCCAGGTGGCAAACAAAGCCAATGGCATACTGGCTTGTGTTGGAAATGCTGTGGCCAGCAGGAGCAGGGAGGTGATTGCTCCCTTGGACTCAGCTTTGGTGAGGCCACACCTCGAGTGTTGTATTCAGTTTTGGGCAGCACAATACAAGAGATGTGGAGGTGCTGGAGTGGGTCCAGAGGAGGACAACAAAGCTGGGGAAGGGCCTGGAGAATAAATCTTATGAGGAGCGACTGAGGGAGATGGGGATGGTTAGTCTGAGGAAGAGAAAGCTGAGGGGAGACCTCACTGCTGTCTACAGCTACCTGAAGGGACATTGTGGAGAGGCTGCTGCTGGGCTCTTCTCACAGGTAATTTGAGACAGAACAAGGGGAAATGGCCTCAAGCTGAGACTGACGAGGTTTAGACTAGATATTAGGGAAAAGTTTTTCACAGAGTGGTCAGGGACTGGAATGAGCTTCCCAGGGAGGTGGTGGAGTCGCCCACACTGAATGTGTTTAAGGGTTCTTTGGATGTGGTGCTCAGGGATATGGTTTAAGGTGAATCTTGTAGAGTAGGGTTCTAGATTGGACTTGGTGATCCTGAGGGGCTTTGCCAACCTGCATGTTTCTGTGATTCTGTGAATTATGGCACCAAAGTGTAGCTGATAGTGTGTTGCTTTCTTTCCTTGAAGCACTTCTCACTTTGGCAAAAATAAACCTTCAAAGCTTGTGGAGCACAGCTTCTGCCTCCGTTTGGAATTCATGACTAACAAATTGTTCCTCTTTCACTGAGATGCTCATTCAGGGAAAAATAGGTGAGATGTTCAGCACTTCCCAGGTGGCTCAGTGCACCTCACAGAACCTGACTGCCTTGTAACAGCGACAGATATGATAAATATCACAAACCCTGTTCTGCCCCAGCAGGAATCTTGCTGCTGGTATTCTCATTAAATCAAGAAGAGACAACACAAATTGGTACTATGTACAAACTTTTCACACGATGTGTGTCACTCCATACCAAACATTTATATATTTAGTAAGAAAAAATCTACTAGTGATGGTGGGTTTTTATCTTGGTTGCAAGGCATTTTGTTTTCTGAGGCATCTCTGCCTCTTTAATTCCTTTTAAATATACATGCATGAGTCATGTTTCCAGAGACAATATAACTGGACAATGTGAAGGGAGCAGAAGCAGCCCTCCATGCAAGAACTGCACCCTCAGTTGAAACCAAAAGATTAAATCTGTGGAGATTTTTCTTGTCTTTAAACACAAGCTTCATATTGGCATTTTTCTTTTATTTAAACAAATCTGCAAGGATTCAAAAAGATATCTTTTGAGTTGACAGTTTGCCCTAATTTGAAGCAGTAATAGTCAGCCACGTGGGAATAAATTGGTTATTTTAAACCTACTTTATCTTCTTTTTCTCCTCCAAAGTACAACTCTGAAGCTGCTAATTGTATGTAAATTGCATGAATCTAATGGACTAAATTATTTCCCAGGCTGCACATGCTGGCTTCTGTTGACTTTAGTGATATTGAGATCATATGCATCCAAAGGTAGCTTTCAACCAAGTGTATTATGTTCTTCTGGCCAGCTTTGTAGCTGTAGTTAATTAAAAAGTGCTTTCTCAGTGCTGTGCTGCTGGCTTTGTGATTTCTGCCTAATAAGTTCTTTATATTAGTTAAAGAGACAAGCAAATCAGTAGTGTTAATTTTCAGCAGGGCCAACTCAAGATGTCCTGGGCAAGTTCTCTGTTTCTGGTGGTAGTTGAGATTCTACCTGCTGTCTGGCTGACAGCCCTGAGACTAAAAGGAGTGGAATTGTCCTTGTTGTAGCTTCATTGTTGTAGTTTTGTATGCTGCTAGCCATAGCAAACTGAACTTTTTAGCCTTTGACAGAGGTCATTTGTGACAGCAGGTGGCTACAAGGAGCATGAGAGCCTTACATGCATCCTCTGGGGTAATGCTCAGGTTTTAGATTCTAAATACCAGAATATCAAATTTAATAAAATCAATAATATCAGAACTGCAGTAGAAAGTTATACCATAAGAATCCAATGTTTCTGTTGTTCTCTTGTCAGAAGAGCACACCTGGAGTTTTACCAGAGGATAGGAGAATGGATGTGAGCTCAGGATTTGAGCAATTGGTCTTTCCACACAGAATGATGGGGGTTGGAAATGGCCTCTGAAGATCACCCAGTCCCAAACTCAGGCTAGAGCAGGATCACTTAAGAGTAAATCACTCAGGAACATGTCCAGGCAGGTTTTGAATGCCTCCAGAGATGGAGACTCTACAACCTCTATGAGCAGCCTGTTCCAGTGCTTTTCCACCCTCAAAGTGAAGATTTTTTTCCCTTGGAACCACCTGTATTGTAGTTTATGTCCGTTGCCCCTCCCTTGTCCTGTCAATGGACATCACTGAGAAGAGTCTGGCTCCATCCCCCTGACACTTGCCCTTTAGTTATTGATCAGCACTGATGAGATCCCTCCTCAGTCTCTTCCAGGCTGAAGAGACCCAGCTCTCTCAGCCTTTCACATGAGGTGCATTTTAATTGCTTACTGTGAATTTATTTGTGACAATAGATTATTTGTTGTACTCTGCTGTTGACCCCTTTAATGGTCTGTCTTTAGATAGCTAATAAGTAATTCTGAGTTTGTAATTTCTCTAGTCATTATGGTAGGGATTACTTTCTGAAACATGCTGAGAAGGCTACTGTATGTGTGGGTTGATGGCAACAACAGCAGCAGTCCTGATTGCATATGGGATTGGTGGGTGCCAGCAGCACACCAAATGGGATTCTGATCAAAACTCTGTTTTGGTTAGTCAAATGCAAGGGCAAGGATGCTGTGATATTTATTCACGTTGTTCTGTTCTGCTCTTTGCTACTACATAAACTACTGGAGATTCTTTTAATGGCTAATGCAGTGTTTACCACATGATGTAGAAATCTCACTAACAGTACCAGTCCTACTGTCTGCAAATCATAGAATCATAGAATCATAGAATGGTAAGGTTGGAAGGGACCTCAAGGATCATCTAGTTCCAATCCCCTGCCATAGGCAGGGACACCTACCACTAGTACAGCTCACTCAAGGCCTCATCCAATCTGGCCTTGAACACATCCAGGGAGGGAGCATCCACAACCTCCCTGGGCAACCTGTGCCAGTGCCTCACCACCCTCACTGTAAAGAACTTCCTCCTAACATCCAGTCTAAATCTCCCCTCTGCCAGTTTAAACCCATTGCCCCTTGTCCTGTCATTGCAGGACCTTGTAAATAATCCTTCCCCAGCCTTCCTGTAGGCCCCCTTCAGATACTGGAAGGCTACTATCAGGTCCCCTCGAAGCCTTCTCTTCTCCAGGCTGAAGAGCCCCAACTCCCTCAGCCTGTCCTCATAGGAGAGCTGCTCCAGCCCTCTGATCATCTTTGTGGCCCTCCTCTGGACCCGCTCCAACACTTCCATGTCCTTCCTGTGCTGAGGGTTCCAGAACTGCACGCAGTACTCCAGGTGGGGTCTGACGAGAGCAGAGTAAAGGGGCAGAATCACCTCCCTTGCTCTGCTGGCCACGCTTCTCTTGATGCAGCCTAGGACTCGGTTGGCTGTCTGGGCTGCATGTGCACACTGCAGGCTCATGTTGAGCTTTTCATCAACCCAGACTCCAAGGTCCTTTTCCTCAGGGCTGCTCTCCAGCCATTCACCACCCAGCCTGTATTTGTGCTTGGGATTGTGCCTACCCAGGTGCAGGACCTTACACTTGGCCTTATTGAATTTCATCAGGTTGGCCTGGGCCCAACTCTCCAGCCTGTCCAGGTCCCTCTGGATGGCATCCCTGCCCTCTAGCAAGTCGACTGTGCCACACAGCTTGGTGTCATCTGCAAACTTGCTGAGGGTGCACTCCATTCCTCTGTCCATGTCACTGACAAAGATGTGCTGTCAGAGTAAGTCCAAATCCAACAACAAATTCAGCCTTTGCTCTCTGTATTTTACCTTAATTTTCTGCAGCAGCAGCTGTGATGCTGAGTTTGGCAGGACCGTGCAGTGTAGGAAACTCCAGAAACTGCAGATTTCAGTGCTGAAGTGAAAAAGAAATGCATTTGGGGAAAACATGCTGCTTGAGAATTGAGTTCATGGATTCTCTCTGAAGAGTGGTGTTCTGTTTGCCCTCCTTCTGAGTCCTGGTTTTGAGACTAGCTCTCAGTGATGTTTCAGCAAGGGCAAGCTGCCTGCCTTTAATGAGAAGAATTTTTTTTGACAGTTGCTAAAATAGCATTATGTCCAAGAACCTGTAGTGTTCCTGTTGGCATTAACTTCTCAGAACAGAGCTGCAAAATGATAGTCTTCATGCAAAAGTTTTTTGAGTTTTCCCATCTTTGATTTACACTTTTGTCAGGGCACCCTCTTGCGCTTGCTCTGTTCCCCACCCCAGTGCATCTCACTGCATTGCAGTGGGAAGGTTCAGAACAAGCAATTCTTTGCTTAGTGAGGTGGCTTGGCAGTGCAAATTTGAAGGCCACATCTCTGGTGAGGAGCACCAGTGGATATGCCAGACCTATCTATCAGATCCACTGAGCTTTATGAAGTTTCTGGGCATTGAATCATAGTTACTTGGTTTGCCAGAGATACTGTGCTGACAGGCCATAGAGCAAAACCATTCTTTGTCTTTTGATAGATCTTACTCTGGTCCATTTTTAGATGATGTGTGACCAAATGCTCAGCTACAGTTTGAGAATGATAAAAAACCAGAAAAAAACAATATTGACTTTGATATCTGCACCAAAAATAATCTGTGAAAGGAAAGTGTGTGTTTTAGTTTTGCCAGTCAGATTGTAATCAAGATGTCTATCTGTGGTGTTATGAGGCAGTAGGAATTTAAAAGTGGTGACATTAATGAAGGCAGAGTAGACCTTACTGTGGTATTAATACCTTGTATGAAGTCTGCTGTCTTCTACCTGCTGATATCACCCAGTTGGTGGCAAAGGCCTCAAATGATGGGTGTTTGTGAACAAATCTACCATTTTTCAATGGATGTTGTGTTACATGGTTTGGGATTCACATGGCCCAAGACAGCAGATTTTTTTTTTTTTTTTTAATAATTATAAGAATTAACTCTTACAAACTTCCAAGCTGATTCTAGATCCTTGTATATGATAATGCCTTTACATCTCTCATGGCATTGTGGCATTCACCACAGTAGAGTGACTTTTCAGACTGATCAAAGGAGACCCATCAGCACCATGGTTTATTTTTCTTCCCTTGTCAGATGGTTTGAATTGTAATCAACTGCCAGAAAGACTCCCCAAATGCTTATGTCCTTTACCTCAGAGGCAGTGTGTTTGTGTTCAGGTGAAGCTTCCTTCTGTACAGGTTGCCCAGGGAGGTGGCTGGGGCACCATCTTTGGAGGTACTCAAAGTGAGGCTTGACAGGGCTCTGGGCAACCTGGTCCAGTTGGGGATGCCTCTGCTGACTGCAGCAGGGGTGGACTAGATGGGCTTTGGAGGTCCTTTCCAATCCAGACCATTTCATGATTCTATGAAGGCTGTCACCTTTTGCATTCTTTTGCTGATGTTTGGTGCTTAGCTTCTGTAGATGCTGCATATATTTAGCTTTCACTTGATACAATGAAAAGATAAAATTAGGAAAGCATAATAGATGTAACATTCAAAAAATGGTTTGCCAGATGGAGAAAGTCCATCGAGTTTGTTACCAGGTGTTGCACTCTGTGATCAGAGTACTGTTTTTTACTCAGTGAGGAGGCCACTTAGTGTAGTTACACAAAGGATACTCAGAGCAGAAAATAGTAATATACCTGCTCCTATGGACGTCCATAAGGTTTTTAAAGTGACAGAATAAACCTCAAACAAGGGAAAAGGAACATGTAATTTATAGACCTTGAACATGCTTATTTACTGAAATTCATAATAGCAGCTTTCCAAGCTGTGGAATTCTTCACTGAATTTCTAAATTTAGAGTTTATCTGTAACAGAATCCTACACTTGACTCACTGAGACTGTCTCTGCAAAAACATTAATTACAACACAGTCATTGAATAAAGAAATAGCAACCCTAAGGGAGTCTTAAACTTGGAGATAGTGTCCTGACTACTTGAATTCACTAACATCTGCTTTCCTAATGTAGCACTTCAGGAAGTTTTAGTTCACTGTTGACAATGCTGGAACTGAGATGAAGTAGAAAGGCTGTTAAGTTCCTACTTCATATTCCGCATACTTTTCTTCTAGTCCTTCCCAATTACAGGCAGGTTACCTGTTTTGGCACTGATTTTCAGTGTGTGAATATTGGAGGCTTTTATTTTACTCTCCACTGAGTTAGGAAATTTTCCTAAAAGCTTAAATGTTGATATGAGGGAAGAGAGCTGACTGGAAGGGATATGACAAGATTGTTGTAGAGTGAACACCAAATCTTTTGCAAAAAAAGGTTGGTTTTACCAAAGTTATCAAGGGAGTGCAGCCCAGAATGCAAACCGTATCCTGCACTACATCATGAGAAGTGTGGCCAGCAGCTCAAGAGAGGGGATTCTGCCCCTTTATTCTGCTTTTCTGAGACCCCCAACTCGAATACTGTGTTCAGTTCTGGTGTCCCATTCTTCTGTCCCAAGAAGGACACAGAGTTCATAGAATCATAGAAACATAGAATGGTGAGGTTGGAAGTGACCTCAAGGATCATCCAGTTCCAACCCCCTGCCATAGGCAGGGACACCTCCCTCTAGCACAGGTCACTCAAGGCCTCTTCCAACCTGGCCTTGAACACCTCCAGGGAGGGAGCAGCCACAACCGCCCTGGGCAACCTGTTCCAGTGCCTCACCACCTTCACTGTGAAGAACTTTGTGATCCAAGGGCTGTAACACCTCTGCCATGAGAATAGGCTGAGGCAGCTGAGGTTGTTCAGCCTGGAGAGGAGAGGACTCAGGAGGGACCTTGTGGATACCTTCCAGTACCTGAAAGCATCCTGTGGGAAGGCAAGTATTAACAGATATTATTTTTTTTACATTTCAAGAGAAAGCTTCTGGTCAGTTTTCTGCCTGGAATACTGCAGACATAGATACCCAGCGATTAGTATTGTGCAGTTTAGGGGCCCAGGTCAGAGTTTGGGTTAGAAATTGCTAAGGATGTGTGAAGCTTAAAGCAGCCTTTTCAGTTTGCTCTGAAGGTTTCTCCCCACTTTCTCTCCCAGTTTTACTGATGTATAATCAGCCCTTCTGTTGCCTTGCTGCCTTGTGGAACAACAGGTAGCAGTTTACTGAGGGGGTGCAGAGCTATCAAGTGATCATTTGTCTTGCTTGTGCTCAGGGCTTAGCCCTTCCAGAAGGAAGTACAAACTGATAGCACTGTGTGAACCCACTCTGCAGACAAAAGCTGGTAGGATAAATTTTAGACCTTAAAAGGCTTTACTAAAAATGCCAGTTTTTGGGGCATCCAATCTGCAGAAAATTTCTTCTGCTGACTCCAACATGATCTTTCCTCTTTGCTTTTACTTCCCCTGGATCTGTCAGAAGGCAAAATGAGATCACGCACGTGCAGTAGGTCCAAGTGCAGACTAAGTTTAACGTAATTGCTTTCAGCCCTGTTTGGGTTATGTTTAGGCACCAAACATGCACCTACATGTTACTCTTTTATGTATTACTGGCACAGCACCAGGTTCTTCTTGCTGCCAGGAAAGGCAGAGGTTGATGCTGCCCACAGCAACTCTTAGCTAGAGCAGCAAGAACCTCTTCTGTACTGGACAAGAAAAGAGGAGAGGGTAAGGTCTCCTATGTTACCTCTTTTGACTTTAAGGAAAATACTTCATATTTCTTTCTCTTAACATGTTGCAGTTGATGTTTTGTTCATCTGATATGATCCTAGATGCAGCATAAAAATTTCTAAATGAATAGCAGATTTCCTGTGTTAAGAGCTGCTAGAGTCTTTGCCACAAACAGAGCCCTGGAGGTTTCTCCAGTGTAAAGGGAAAACCAGAGGCACCAAGGGCTATGTCTTCTGAAGTGGAAATGCCAAAGCACAAATACAAACTAGACACACAGTGATAATAAGACTACTATGCACTCAGTGAGCTATTCAATCGGTTATTTAAATGTGCAGTACCCTCCTAATAGCCATTCTGCTTCATCTTCTTCTTGTGCACGTGCAGGAAGAGTAGCTCTGCAGGCAAAGCAAGCATGAAGTCACACACAGCTTTATAAATGATCCCTTCTGTAACACTGTGACTGACAGGACAGTATCATTATTCTGATACTTACTAATGTCAGCTGATGCTGCAGTTGTTCATTGCCCTGTTATTTAATGCTATAACTGAATAAAATATCTGCCTCTGACGAGGAGAGACATTTGTCCATGGAAGTAAGATTTACTGTCTGGTGGGTGCTAAGTCTACCGTCTATGTGCATGTGTATACCACATTTACTGTACTCTTGTTGACAGTGCTAAGGATTAGTTTTGTGGTTTGCTCTCTTCCTTTCTGTTTTCATAAACACATGCAGTGAGTGGAGGTGTTCAAGGTTAGATTGGATGCGGCCTTGAGTGGCCTGTTCTAGTGGGAGGTATCCCTGCCTATGGCAGGGAATTTGAGCTAGATGATCTTTGAGGTCCATTCCAGCCTAAACCATTCTATGATCATATGAATTAGCTCCTCCACCACTGAAAACAACAGAGAGGGGCTAATTTATTGGCATTGCTGTGAAACTGATGGACATTCTAGAATCTAATTCCAATGCAGTGTGTTCCATAGATGAATTCAGCAAGTTCATCAAAGCTGTATGTATGAAAAGGAAAAAAAAAAAGCAAACCAGTTGTTAACATTAGTGAGGTCAGCTGAAGGGGACAATTAATACACATCCTGGTAATGGAGTAAATGCAGTCTCACTGCAAATAAAGGGTCTGAACTCTGAGCACATTGATCCTGCTTTGTCCTCTGGAAAGGGTCTTGCCCCACTCTTGTACCTTGTTTCCTTGACACAGTACTGTTGTTTTAGTGGAAATGGAAATAGTGGCAGCAACTTTTCGAGGAGCTGAGAATGGTGCTTGAGGTTTACAGGGAAAGTGGATACTTGCATGGAAAAGAAGTCTATTGAGCATCAGTAAACTACTAGAAACCACATCCAGCTCAGAAAGACCTTGAATTGAAAATTATTAAGAGCTCAGCAAACCATAGGAGGAAGAATTGTGTATGCTTGGCCTCACTCTTTCCCCTAAACGTCTCCTAATAGCCGCTGCTGGAGACAGGATGTTGAACTAAATGGGTGTTTGATCTGACCAGCTATGGCTATTCTTATGCTTTATGAAAAGGGGAATAATAGAGGGTCTTCAAATCACCTTTGTACCTCAATTAATTCAACCTCTGTTCTTTATCGTAGTATGAAAGGGAGTAGAGAAGATGAATAGATAGAGCTGGTTTTGACTGGCTTTTAAGTTATGTATTGAACTTGTGCTTGAGACATGACTTGTGATGTAAATGAAGCATAACAGAATACATAACTGTGACAAATTGGTATTAAATGGTCCTTGTGAAAAGTGGTGGGAGTGAAATGTGACCTCTCCTTTTTATCAGTTCATTTAGAAAAGTGTCTAATTATTTCATACTACAAAAGTTTCTGTGAGCCAGCACTGCACCAGCTTTTGTCTGATTGATGGTGTTCCTCTCACAGAACTGCCTGCTGTCAATTGCAGCCAGTAAAGCTCCTGTTAGGAAGGTTTGCTAGCATGCCTTGAGTCTATGGAGTTATGAAGGAATGTCACTAACTTAGTTTTAAATGTTTTCTTGTATAACATGCTATTTTCATTCAGTTGTATTTCAACATAGGAAGAATAAAACGAGCGGTATTGAAGTTGAAGGTTAAAGAACAGCAAAGTAACTCAAAGTGGGCTGGTGTCTGTCACTCTTTGGTCTGTATTACCCTCTTGCAAGTGATTCTGTTCAAATGAATTAGACTGCTAAGGGTGTAAGGTGATGTTCAGCAAGACCCGGGCTGGTGGTATTCAGCCCAAAGAGATTAAAGCAACCATCATCCTACAGCACTTTGGTAGGCAGCCTTAAGAGTGGGTTTTATGATAGCCTGCACTTGCACAGCCAGCAGCTTCAGTCTCACTCATCCCACTCAGCTCATTTTCACATCCAGCCTCCTTTTGGAAAGAACAGTTACCCACCTTACAGTAATTGCTGCTCTCAGAGGATGCTCTTTTGACAGGCAGCCCACTCTAAGAGTTCATTTAACCTGTGTGCCTGCTGCCTTGGGGTCCAGAGGCATCGTGTCTGTTTGGGCTTCATAGGTGGCTCTCATATATCTTCACTTCTTAGAGCAGAATGAGCAAACTGGCCTGAACAATTGCCTCATGGTGTGATTAGTTGAACTTACTATCACCAGGAGTGGTTTTGGTTTGTGGGACACCCTCATGTAGTCAGAGTGTCTCAAAAGAGCCAAAGCTGCTGCAAGGTTAATTGCCTTTCTCTCTTTTTTTATCTGCTTCTTAAGTAGGCTATCTGCCTGGCTTCATGGCAAAAAAAAGGAGCTGTGCAAAACCTGCTTTGGCATCATAGGGCTTATTCTGATTGTTAATGAGAGGGTTCCTTAGCTCCCTGACCCATCACCACAGCTGTCCTTTCAGCAGATCTGAGCTTCCATGTGGCCGTGTAACTGTAGGACTTTACCACATCACTGCTGTTAGAGCTGAAAGCCAACACTAAGGATTACTGCCTAGTAAAATATGAAGGAAGTTTCAGGTAGCTATATAAACTAATTAAGCATACTCTAAATATTAATTGAATTCTAGCCTGAGAATTAATTTGAGAGAGGGAGAGGATTTATTCAGAGATCTGTCTTCATGTGGAATGGCTTATTGACTCCTTCCCGACTTACCTGCAAGGAATGTGAAAATTCTGAATGATTTATAGTATGAATTTGATTGCTAAGAGAATTGCAAGAGATCCTTTAAAACACCTGCAGATTTTTCTCTTGAAACAGGTTTTATATACATACATATATCTATATCTATATCTATATCTACATATATATATACACACTTTGCTTTGAGATTCACAGTACTTCAATGACACTTATTCAGATCTTAAATTTGTGCTTTCAGAAAATTGAGAGTGACTCAGTTTGTTTCAGGGTCCTGGTGCATGTTACAAATGATACCAAATTAATATAATCAATATTAATTTTGATATCCAGACGAAGATTGTTAACAAGTATGAAAATTGTTTATTAACATTAAATTTCAACAGAAAACTTACTTACAAGGTTTGAAACGCATGGTTTGGGAATTTGTACACACAGGGAACAGGCAAAACTGGAACACTGTAAGAGATAACCAGGAAGAACAAACTTTATACTGGGAGAGAAGGTTCTTGAGGTCACTATGCTCCTTGAAGTTTGTTATCCTGCTTAGCCACTAGATGGATGCAGGAAGCTCCTTTTTCTTCTTATGGCAGAAGGCAATTAGTGAATTACAAATTTAAGTATTTACTCACAAAATATTATCAGACAGTATCCAAAGCACATGGAGGGGTTGCTGTCGGTCGTCCCAAAGCTGTTAGAGCCTTTGGAGTTTTCCAAGGTTCTTTTCTCAGGCAACTGGAAGTCCAGCATAGTCTCTGACCTGGTTCCTCTTGATTCCCAATTCAGAAACAGCCTTGCAGAGGGGCAGGCAGGATGTGATGCCATGTGCAGGCTTGGCACAATGTCACGCTGGCTATGCAGGCTGATCACCTGCAGGCATTAGAGCCTGTTCCTGGTAGTGGAGTCCACACAGCTCAGGATGCAATGAGACAGCAGCAGCAGGCGTGAATACAATGGCAGAGAGCAAGTTGTGCTACCTGCTTATCCCTTTTTATCAGTACAGCCTGAGACTAATGGGTCTTTGGACATAGATTAGCCAACCAAGATGGCACTTTGCCAAGCTTGACCATATTAGGTGAAGCCAGGGCTTTTGTTTTCCTTTCCCACTGTTGCTTCCCCAGCACAGCAGGAGGGGGAGCATGGGTACATGTCTGGGCAAGCCAAAGTCCTTAGACTCAGTGGCTCCAGGTTCTTTGTCCTCTTTTCCATGGTTGCTTCTCCCCATAGCAGAAGTGGGGGGAGAGCAGAAAAACATGTCTGGGCAAACCAGGGCATGTATATGCCTAATTTGGCCTATTTAGGCCTACCATGGCAGTGCACACTTTATTTTTCTTTCTTTTTAAGAACACGCTCTTACTGAGAATGGTGTTAAGCATTTGGCATACCTAGTCTGAAGACAGTTCTTTCTAGGTAGAAGTACTGTATTTGAACCTGTAACAGAAGACTCTCTAATCATAACAGCACATGTTGTTTGCCCACTCGTAGATCTAGACATTGTTTGGTAGGAGAACATAATCCTGTAAGTGAAGACCTGGTTTCCTCCTCTAAGTCAGAGTACCCTGAAAGTGTCAACTGTCACAGAAATCACCTTGCAGAATCCAAATACAGAGTGTTAAATTAACATGTGTTAAACACAGAGAAACTGGGGTTTGGCAGAAGTTTAGACCGTGATAATTCAAATGTCTGTGGCATATAATTGAAGCGAAGGATGTAACAGTTTTGGGAATCAAAACTTGTGTTCATAAGCATCTGTTTGCTTGGCTTTCTTTGGCATTGTCTGTCTTCCCACCATTTCCAAGTTTCCTTCAAAAGCTGGGGAGAAGCTAACACAGTAGTCAGTGCAGTGAGCCTGGAAAGTTCTCAGGCAAGAGGGTCTCAGGCTGAGGGTCTCAGGCTGTTTGAGGGTTGAAGCTTTTCAATCCCTGCAGCAGGGATCTCTGTGTAGGTGAGGCAGTAGCTGGCTGTCATGAGAGGTGAAAACGCATACATGTGTTGCAGTCAGACTCTCCCTTTTCAGGTTTGAGTTACAAAACCAGTTGTAGAAGTGCTTCCATGAATGTGCTGGAGTAAAGATTTGGAAACTGCACAGTTCCTAAAGACACGTCCCGCTTTGAGCAAGCAGCAGCATTTAATGAGGCCATCATTCATTATCATGGCTGATGTCTGTGTATGGCAGTGGCTCTGTGAGTTGTTGAAAACATGGACTCATCCCACAGCCCCTTTCGTGTCTGCCCTGACACCCAGGAAAGGGAAACCCTCTGCTCCCTCCCTTCTCAGCTTCCAGTGGCTTCCCTGGAGGTCTTCCCATGAAACCTGCCCGGCAGTGGTGGTTCAGACAGGGCATGGTTAGGAAGCATGCTGTCCTGGCATCAGTGCTGCAATTGGTGCCAGGTACCCAAAGCAGGCTGATCATGGTGGAGTTTTGTTTTCCCTCTCCTGAGTCAGCTGTGGGAAGGGAGCCTGGAGCATCTGCTGTCCAGTGGTGAGCCCAGGGAGGGCTACTGTGGTTTGCTCAGCTTCCTGGGATGAGGTTAATGGCACTGGGCTTCCATGGGCTTCCTGGCATGGGACAGGAGCCAGGATGCTCTCAGGCAGCCCTGAACTGCCACCATAGTTTCAGTGAGTCCCTGTGTGTCCCCCCTAGTGTTAGTGAGTCCCCATGTGTCCCCCACAGTGTTAATGAGTCCCTGTGTCCCCTCCACAGTGTTAGTGAGTCTCTGTGTGTCCCCCAACTGCACACTCATCCCCTCCACTGCCTGAGGGCTGGGCCCGTGGTCACTGTCTGCCATTAATGTGTCCCTGTCCTGAGGCAGCAGCTGTTGGCATGGTGGCCACGGTGAGCAAAGCCTCTGGGCCTCTGTACAGCCCTCCCCAGGCTACTTCACCTCTGTTCCTGTGGGCTGGAGCAGAAAAACAGTGGTAAGAGAAGAGACTTTGCTGTTGCTGAGCCATCGTGATAAGTGAGAACTCTGCCAGCAAAGTGCTGGTCCTTACACAGGCCCCAGCTTAAGTGCAGGCCCAGCTCAGTAGCCACACCAGGGCAGTGGGGGGGTTTGGCTGAGGACAGGTCTCCATGAAGCCAGCTTTGGCCCATGGCAGCTGTGTGGCTGCCATGAGTGCTTGCAGTCTCTGCACTCCCAAGAGTAGGTTGGCTTGGCCCAAGGGCCATGAGCAGAGCTGTGAGGTGTTGGCGGCCTGGCTGCGGATATCCACGGATGAATGTGCCTGTCTCCTCCTGGGCCAGGTCCTCCTGCTTTTTTACCCAAACTCTGCTCTAGTCTGTGGTTTGATACCTCAGACTCTTGCTTTAGAGCAGTCTCATTCTTGGCAAAAATAGACCAGCTGCCCAGGGATGAGAAACGTACTGAACCTTGTAATTTAGTTACCTTGGTAACATCTGTAAGGAACTAACACTAAACCCTTGGTTCCTCTCTTGGTCTCTTTTATGGCAAATCATGTTTGTATTTATTTGGGAAAAGTGTGATTCATAGCCATTGTAGCCACTCTCCTGGCAGCAGTTCCTGTTTCTAAGAAGCAAGATGAACTGACTGCAAAAGCTGGTGTTTGACTTCATAGCAGAAACTGAGGCTCGCCATCACGTAACTAAGCTTTTGCTAGGTGAAGCCAGAATCATGTAAATATTGTATTGTTGTCTCAAAGTATTGCAATGCTTCACCACATTTATTCAGTACAAGACTTTTTTTTTTTTTTTCAATAGTTGTGTTTTAGAACAAATCTAAAAAAACCCCCACAAGCCACAAACCCTGTTTCTTTTTTCCTTTGACATTGTAGCATTCTGGCATGTTTAAGTTTCAGTTGTCAACCATTTATTATAGGGGGAAGTAGAATAAAAGCAAAGCATTGTTGCTTATTACAAGGCAAAACTGACAGCCTTGGTTTGGGTTTGACTGTTCTTGAATCCAACTCTAAGCACAGTTCTCTTCTGACTCCACCATTCATTCCCATTTCGCTGTCAATGTCCTGTTGGTGGCTCCTGTGCACTGTGTGACTTGGAACACTCATGTGGTGGCACACAGAAGTTCCTTAGGGATCAGACTTGTGTTCCAGCTTTTAACTGGCTCTTTACATCCTCTGGTTCCTCACTTGCTTTTCCCTTTGCTCCCAACAGCAAGAAATTTTCTGGACCCTTCAAAGGGAGGAGCACATCTCACTTAGTGACCAATTCAGTAATTGATTTAATTAATTTGAACCTAACTGTCGCTCCTTAAACTGATAATCAGTTAGCCAATTGTCTGTTAGTGGTGCTAAGCATGCATCGGTGGTGACTAAAGTGTTTCTCTCTTAGATCTGAGTATCACAGAGCTTTTAAAATCAGTTGTAAATATGGCTTTTTTTCTTTAAAAAAAATAAAGACCTTATATTAGAATGCTGTATTTTAGTTCAGATTAATAAAATGTCATATTTATTTCTGAAGCTGTGTTTTGATTTTTAACCTTTTTAGTGTCTTATGCCCTATAAAACTTAAGTCTCAGGGCATGATAGGAAGTTTATGAAGGGTAAATCCTGCTCATTCATTTATGTAGCTGAAATCTTCAAGCATCCCCAGGTTTTTAAATCAGAGTATTCACTCTCTTGCAGGTCGGCTTGGTGTACACTTTTGAAAGTCTTGTTATAGGAATGTTATTCCTTTGGTTGTATAATCATTTGTATTTGGAAGAGATAATGTGAAATGCTTTATTTATTGTTGCGGTCAGTTAATTCCAAAGCATTTTGTAAAACAAAAAAGCCCAACATTTGAATTATTATTATTATGTATTTTCATGAAAGTAGGGGTTTTTACAGGTTTACAAAACGAATCAATTAAAAATGCTCAGAATGTGTGCCCATTCCTGTGTATTTTATCACGTAAGTGTGTTGGATGAGTACAGCAAGAAAGCCACTGATCAGCTTGTCTGTAGCTCTCTAAGTACTTACTTAAATTAGATCATTACCAATTTATGCAATCTTCACATTTTAAACTCTGATCTGAGGGCTGTGAATAGTTAAGTTTTACTGCATTAGTGGTGGAGGGTCAACCTTTTGATTAATCATGTAGTTTCAAGCGTGAGGCTTTTTGAGTGCATCCTGTAAAGAATGTGTGCTGATGATTTTTACGTTCCACATGTTTCTTTGCTATGGAAGTTGTTTAGAAGTGCCTGGAAGCAGTTGGTGTATTAAGGTACTAATATGTTAAGGTCCATCTCACTCTGTATCTCCAGTTTCAATCTGTACACATCCATGGCTGCTAACTGCCCAGTTCTGTTTCCAGCTTCAGTCTGCGGGAAGCATGGGTTTCCAGAGCCCTGGGCAGGGGTTTGTGCTTTTATCAGGACCGTGTAAGTTACCAAAAAGGAGGTGTTTTAGAAAATGAGAAGCAAATTGAGGGCCAAATTCTGCAGCCATTTAATCCCCTGAAGGATGAATTATTTTACTATATAGCCTGTTGGCTGAAAGATTGATTAGAAAAAAAAGGCTAAGTAGTAGTACAGGTGGCAAATTTCAGCACTGACAAAGAAAGGATACACAAACCTGCAAGCTGGAAAATATTAGAGGTAACAACAACAACACATCCAAAGCTTTTAGATGTAACTTTCAGGTTGGTAATTAAATCCTTTATTGAACAGTATTTTTAAATATATTGACACACAATGAATGAGCAAAGTGAGTGAGCACTTGAGCAACATGAAGATAGGATCTTTGTTTCCATAGTCAGCATTTCCAGTATGATGTCTGTTGCCAACAGTGAATACATCAGATGTATTTGTGCAAGAGGATGTTTGTGGATGTGACATATGCTGCTCTGCATCCTCAAAACCTGAGGACCAAGACTCTCTCTCAGTTCAATGTATGTCTCTGATGACTGCGCCAATAGGCAGTACTGCAGCAATGGGCATGGTATAAGAATCTGAATAGCTCCACAAACATATGACAGATGAAATAAGCAGACTTTGTCCCTAAAAATCCTTTGTTGTACTTAATATTTTGTGTACACAGTGACACTAAGGTGTCAGCCCAGATAATTTCCCTTAACTTAGTTATATTTTATGTTATTTACATTAGTGTGAAAAAATGGAGGAGTGTGTGTGCACATTTTGCATAGATGTACTAGTGCAGATAATCTAAACCATTTCCATTCTATTCTGAAAAACATCATGAAGGTATGAATTATGTTTGAACTGGACAGAGATGATGATGTGGCATGTGACTGAAAATATATATTTTTTAATAGATGATTCAGCCGCAGAGAGTTTTAATGGCAATGAAACCGTGGGACACAGTTCCAATGCTTCAGGGGGAACACACTGCAGGGAGATGGCAGAAACCAACAGTAATGGCAAAACAAATCTGGAGCAGGATGAGCAGCCTCTGAACCTGAGTGACAGTCCCCTCTCTGCTCAGCTGACTTCAGAATACAGACTAGATGATCACAGCAGTAATGGAAAGAACAAATACAAGACTCTTCTAATTTCTGATCTCAAGATGGAACGGGAGGCAAGAGAAAATGGAAGCAAGGTAAGATGCTTCCACATGCTCCAGATACAAAGTGTATAGTTTAGAAAAAGAAAAGATTTGTGAGGCCAAACCCAAAGGTTATTCCCAGCTAAGCACTTAATGCAATGTGTGTAATGTTTGTCACATCGTTACTCGAATGCTATGCATAGATTTGTATGCTGTGTTACACATATATGATGCATACTTACATTAAGTGTACGTGGATGTGCATGGGTGAATACATATAGGCATAGATATTCTGCTGACATACTGAACACAACCAGTGCAGTTCTCCATCAGGCATGAATTTTATCAGTCCATTTATTGAGAATTGTCTATGCTGAACATTTAAAATATGTATATAAATATGTATATAATGTGATACTATATATATATTTACTGAGATACATATATCTGTTTATATTTATAGATGACCATCTCATTACCTATCTGTAGAATGAGTTCATATGAATGCCAAGTGTGTGTGCCCGAGCAAATTACTGCATGTGAATCATCAGCCTTTGAAAGGAACTGATTTGGTTCCTTCCTGATTGTTTGTGTTATGCAGGCACCTAACCTGAATTAAACCTGACAAGTTTGCTTTAAGAAGCTGTAATCCCCCAAGGGCTTTTCTCTGTAGTTTCCATTATGTGCCTAAGGAGAAGCAAAGGTGGTTATATTGTCAAGACAGATCCTATAGATTAGGTAGGGAGCTCTCTAGGAAGGTGTTTGTCATGAGGATACACTGTAGAGAGGGTGAAGAAACATCCTGTATCATAATCGACCCACTGGCATTATTGGTGACAAGTTCCTGGGTTCTGCCCAGTAACTCCCAACTGGATCACACTTTTACAGCAGCAGTAATAGGATGTTAGCACTGGATCCAAATTCTATTAATGCTAGTCACTGGATTTCAGAAGCCCACTACAGAATCACCTGACAACATAGATATACTTTGCATGGCCACTTTTGGTTTTTTCAGGAATTTGGAGTAGGTGACATATGAAAATTTGTTTCTTCTGGATATATCCAGAAAGGGATGGACTGTACAAGACTGATGTCTAAAGAGCAACATTTATTCATCTATTTATGCTCAGGTTTTAGCTCTATCTTCATTGCCTGTGGAGTGAAAATAAAAATTTGAAAAAAACCAAAGCCGACAACTCCACTTTTCAACTCAAGTGCCTGGTTTTGGTGGGTAGAAGAAAGGGAGACCAATTGGGAGATTGTTAATCTTGGCCATTCCACCTTAGCAAATCGTGCATTCTAAAACCTTCTCCACAACATCGTCATTAAAATCTTTGTAATTGCATGGAATATTTTTGCTTCTAAACATTTTCCTTTTATTGAAAGTGATCTGAACAGCTCTGGTCTCATGTGTGTATATTCACTTCAGCCTTGCATTTTCTTGGTGCTTTGAGTGTTGCTCAGTGAGTCCCAAACTGAGTAATATGAACAGTATCCTCATTTGCTGCAGGGCACATTGTTCCAGTGAACCTTATATAAGCTAGTCACCCAAATATTGATAGACACACAGGCTCTTTTGCCCGAGGTATATTGCTGCCTCTGCCATTAATCTCACACACACACAAATAAACTTGATGAGGAAAGGGAGGAGTCTTAATGTGGAACTCACAGAAAAGGCCAGAATGTAGCCTACTGTAACAGTTCCAAATTTAATCAATTTCAACTCAGATGGGAAAAAAAAAATAGAATGTATCAAACAGTTTTAACAATTTGATTGTCATGTCAATTCATTACAGTCTTTTTGTTATTCTACAAAGTTTAAGAGGCCTGAATCATTCCATGCATAGAGATATTCTTTCATCACTGTCATCCTACCCACTCTAGACTGCCAACAGCATGCAGATTTGTCTCCCCTTTTTGTCCTAGGGAAACTCATGTCAATGTTTACAGTTCATTTAAGTCCATGATTTATTAGGTGCACAGTAAGGATTATTAAATATTGAGTGGAGACTTGAGGAACAGCATACTCCTGGGATAAAACAAAATGTTGTCAGGGGTTTGTTAAGCTGGGTATAAAGTTAAAGAATAGTTTTGTGGCAAATTTAATATTTTAGAGATGAATTCTACTCTTTTTAAATAATAAAAAAGATACAGAATATTTTTAGAAGGAGCAAAGCCCACTAATGTCTTGGAATAGAATGGGACTGTACTGCATCTAAGTGTTTCATATGCATATGTATACACTCATTTAAAACATTACTACTGTTTTACCTTAAGTGATACCTTACTTGCTAAAGAGAGGATGTTTTACTAGCCTTAAATCTGATCAAGGAGATCCTCTTGCCTTCCCCTGGTGATTCAGGTTACTGAGCCACTCCAGAAGAGTGTTCTGGCCATTACTGAGCTGATTAATTTTGAGCAAATCAGATCAGACTCCTGCTTCTGTGCAGCACTTCGTGTGTGTGCTTGGGGTAAGGATATCACAGGGAACTAGGCAGCACTGTAATTCTCTGGCAAAAAGGAAAGAAAAGAAAGAACAAGTAAGGTTAGCAGGACCCACATCTCACCTACGCTTCTTACCCAGCATACAATAAGTGTAAGTTTGGGGTTTTTTTCAAGTCATCTAGGCATTGTCCCTGGGCTCTTGCAGCACCTAACCTCCAAGCCATTCAGCTATACAATTACCAGACATGATTAGACCTGAATAATGGCATCATTGGTAGTGATGAGTGAGCAAATGTGTTTAGTGTAACCTCTAATTGTGTTTCTGTGAGAAAAATAGACTGCAGTGTTCACCAAAGAGCAGATTGATTTGCCACTTGTAGTATTCTTGCTGTATCTTTGTGGCAAGGAACTGAGAGAAGTTATGTGAGTAGTGAAGAAAGTAGCTGGTTTCTAAATTAAGAGAAATGTATTTTAAATTGGGCTGCAGAAGTACTACATGATGCTTCCTCCAGCTTTTATGGCCCTTATTCAACCTGTGGAAAATGATGCTTGCTTGAGCTGGCCAGAACTCTGTGAAACCCAGAGGCAAAGAACTGGAGCTGGGAAGATCTCTTGGCAGACTTGTTCCCTACCTGCTCTGAATCTTCTTTTTGGATTCTGCATCATGCATGTACTTTTAAATCTGGAGCCACAGTGTCTCTGGTTGACCTGTCTCCATTCCACCCTGGCACTAGCTTTGAAAATAACATGTCTGAGCTGAATATAGCCACAAAGAGACAAAACATTACTCTTTTTGTTGTTGTTGTTGAAAACTCTCAACATATTATCTTCTCCACTAAAGCACTGAAATTTAAGGGAGTTTATCTTTTTTTTTTTTTTGAAACAAGCAGTTTTGTTAAACTATATCATAAGTATTTGCCTGAACAACACTGTTTACAAGAATGATGTTTCCTTCGCATCTCAAGTCATGAGCTCCACCATTTGACAAACAGTTCTGATTGGTAATTTTGTAGATACTGCAGAAATGTGGTCAGAAGAAGTAGTCAAGATAAAAATGGTAGTTTGTCCACCGTATTTTCTTTGTAAATCTGACAGCTAATAGGTAATTTTTTTGTGTGTGTGGTTTTTTTTTTTTTTTTTTTTTTTTTTTTTGTGAAATTGGCTGCTGCTTTGTGGAAATGCAATTTTTAGAATATTCATCTTGTCAATGCTTACTTGAAGCACTTATGTGCTTGTGTTATGTGAAATGTTTGCTAGACAGTGGTCTCATTTTGAGAAAAAGTCTTGAATGTGAAAACAGGCATATTTTACATTCTCCTAAAATCAGGCCTTTCTAATGTATGCAGAGGAAGCCACTGATGATTTGTAAGAGGTGTAGATTTATTTTTTTTTAATAATCAATTTTCCTTGTCTGAATAATTGGAGATTAGATAACCCTGTGAACTGATTTGAATTCAACTTTTCAAACTCCTAGGATATACTACTAGAGAAATTCTCTTTTCAGCTACTTTGGAATACAACTTTTAAAACTGGTGTTGGTAACACTCTTGGAACAAGCATGATGTTTTAGTGGACAGTGTAACTTCTCTCTTTGAATCCTTACATTCAAGCAATGACTGTGTGTGGTAACCTCCTCTTTGTGTAAAAAGGCCAGATGCTGAGTGCAGTGGAGGGAGTTGTCACATTGTAATATAACCTTAAATTCTGGGCCAAAGTGTTTTACCATTCACTAAAAAAGTGTTATGTAAGGAAAAATCCAGGTTTTTATAATCTCAAATGCATATGTGTAAGTATGTGTGTGTATATATATAAAAAAAATAATGTAAAATGTATATGTGTATAAATGTACTGTATGTATAATGTTTTTATTAAGCTGGTATTGGGGAACTGGTGCTCCAGGACTCAGATGATCAGAGCAGTACAACTTTCTACAACCATTTAAGGCTAGACTGAAGTCAGTGACATTTTGTAGAGCTGCAAATATATTTAGATGAATTTACCTTAACATGGCTGGGTCTCTGTACTACAACTTGCAGACTACTCCTCTGTAAATGCTCTGCAAATGCAGTTCTATGAATTCAAGTAGTTAAGTGCACATAATTATTTTAAATCACTGTATCCTTAAGTGTGGGACTGCTGGGATTCTATGTGACCATGATGAAGCCTGTAGCATTGAGAATTTTGATTTCTAATTCTTGTGTTACTGCTTTTTCTTAGACCATATATTTTATTTGGAAAACTCTTATCTCTTCCACAGCATTTATTTCGTGAAGTGAAGCAAGCCCACTCAATTTTGAAAGATTTTGTCTCTTCTGCATTTGGATAACAAGATTATTGTGATATAGTATGGGACAACAGGTTTTTAAGCTAACCAATAATAGTTATGTTGTGCCATTTATTTTACCTGCATCCAATAAATAGTTCATTATGTCTGTACTGCAAAGGATGTTCCTGATAATCAAAAAATCCCTTTGGGATTTCCCAGATATGAACATATGCAACTGACCATGCATTAATGTGAAGTAACAAGGAGGGCACACACCATTTGTCCATTTTGTCCACATAATTGTGGACAGTTGGTCAATGTCTACTTTCTTCCAGACAAAATATCTGATAGAAAAAACTGGACACCTCCAGGTCCTCTGAATGTATGGTAGGCTTAGTTAATATGCATTGTGTTTAGCTCAAGTGTGTAATTTGCTGTGTGGAGAAGTGGCCAAGATAAGTAATTTTTCTCTAAGTCTGAAAAGAAAAGCACAGTTTCAAGCAAGAGCACAGTAACTAATGATTGCTGCACACAGTGACCTTTAATTAGAGTCCTGCATTCTAAAATGCATCTCATTATTGTCACAGCGGTTCATGCCAAGGCAGAGCTTTTATGTAGTTTCTAGAAGGAAGATCTTTCTGTCACTCCATTAATACTGGGATTTTAGACTCTTTCTCAAGCTTTTTTCTTCAGCCTGATTTTAAATAACATTGTCATTGTTCTGGACCACTGCAAGGTGCTGTTTGCTCCCAACTGTTGCATGTTCAAACTGGTGTGGTAATGGATGCATTTATGCTGTGGCATGTTACCCTGGTGGGGTGTCCACTTCTAAGAGAGGTCCCATGCTAAGAAGGTATTTAAAGACTGTAACCTTGAATGAGATCTGAAAGCCAGAGCATATGTGACATTCTAGGTCAAGAGTCATTTGAAGTTCCTGCATAGTGTTCTAGTTAGAACTTTAGTCAGCTTTGGTGCTTAGATTAGCTGTGGAGTCTTTTATCTGTTTTGCTGGAGCTCATCATTGCTGAGGGAAATCAGGCACCACCTTCCTAGCATCCTAACCTGACTATCCTGTTGGATAATCCTGTTGTTATCTGCTGGTGCAAGAGAACTCCACATGAATTTAGCCACAGATGACAGCATCTCTGAGGAGAAAGGTAGTTCAATGTGTTTCCTTTTCACCCTCTCCTTTGTAAAGGTCTGATGGTACCTTAGTAAAATGTGAAAGGTCATTCCTAAGATCCAGTGAACTTTGTCATGTCTAGATGGTGTCTCTGAGTCATGTGAGGTCACTGTATAGTTCATCTCTGCCTGCAGGTTTATTGAGGAAATGCTCAAAATATAAGCATATGGCATGAAAGGAAACTAGATTGGTTGAAAAGGTGACTGCTGTTTTGTTACTGCAGGTATCTTAAGAGTCTGCAGTGCAGTTGTTTGACAGCCTTCTTTAATGACCTAGCCACTTCCAGTACTGCATCCAGTCCTGCAGCTCCTATTATGAGAAAGATATGGACATGCTGGAATGTGTCCAGAGAAAGGCCACGAGGATGATCAGGAGGCTGGAGCACCTCTCCTATGGAGACAGACTGAGAGAGTTGGGATTGTTCAATCTGAAGAGAAGGCTCCGAGAAGACCTTTGTGGCCTTCCAGTATCTGAAGGAGGCCTACAGGAAAGCTGGGGAGCAACTTATAAGATGTCAAGTAGTGATAGGACTGGGGAAAATGGAGCAAAGCTAGAAGTGGGTAGACCAAAACTGGATGTTAGGAAGAAGTTCTTCCCCATGAGGGTGCAAGACACGAACAGATTGCCTTGAGGGGTAATGGAAGCCTCATCCCTGGAGATGTTTAAGGCCAGGCTGGATGTGGCTCTGAGCAGTCTGATCTAGTGTGAGGTGTCCCTGCCCATGACAGGGGGTTTGGAACTAGATGATCCTTGAGGTCCTTTCCAGCCCTCACAGTTCTATAATTCTATGAAGCTCTTATTTGGATATTAATATCTTATGAGGAGCGAAATAAATTCTGGTGAAAGGTAGAGGCAGGACATGTTACAGCAGTTACTAGCACACTAAATTTTGAGCAAACAGCAACATGGGGCAGACTGTAAAACCAGCATGATGCACACCCTGCAGAGCAGCAAGACATCAGCACAGTCTGAGCCTGCAGCCTCACAAGGGTCCAGTGTGCTTCCGCTGTTCTGTCTGCAGCACCAAGGAGAGGACAGTGATTTCTTCCAGCTGTGCCTTAATTGTTTTTTGATAGATTCCATCATTGCTGCTTTTCAGTAAAGCCTTGGGAATAGCTTGTACTGAGATTCAAAAGCAAAAATGATAAAATGAAGTGAACTAAAGCCGAAATCCATCCCTGCTGCCATCATGTGTAGGTGATACAAGGCTGCAACATCTTTTGGCTTGCATCTCATCTTTGTGTGTGAAGGCAGGCTCAAAAGATCTAAGTGTGCATCTTTTTCTTTCTCTGTGCAAAGGTAGCAGGTATGCCAGTGTTTTTCACAGCTCCTTGGGACACAAAAACACTGTAACAGGAGGAGACAGGCCCCTTCTCCTCTGCATAGAGAACATTAATGAAAGCAGCACAAAGTTGGGAATTTTGTGATTTCCTCATTTCTTCTTACCCACTTGCCTACCCAAGAGTGAGATAAACCAGCCTGTTTTCCCTTTCCCTATTAATGCCTGCTTCATACCCAAGGCTTTTGTAGGTTCATCTCATTCTAGACAGTCCTTTTTTATTTTGCTTTACCACTTTATCAAGCACCTTGGCTTTACTTCCTCCTAATTTTAGTAGATGAGAAAACCAGAATTTTCTATCTCCAGAAGTCATTTTGGAGAAAACAGTGTAGTTTTAGGAATAAAATAAAGGTATTTCATCTTTATTTGCTGTTCTTTGCTAAAGGAGTTATTATAGGCCACTGAGAAGCATTTGGTACCAAAAACTCGATGCTGGCTTAATGGTTTAATAAGCCAGTTCCTTGAAAAGAAAGTTGAATTTATAAAGCACTGCATTTTTCAGGCTTGAGTCTTCTGAGTTTAGGGATTACCCATACTAAATTACTAAAAAGGACAGTAGTACAAAGAGAGACAACTGCAGATGCATGAAAAAAAAATCAGTGCAGTGCTTGTCAGAAAATATGAATTACCTAGCATTCTGGAAGAGCCACATTCATCAAAGTCCTTTGTCTACAAGAACATCAGCTCTATTTCTAATTCCTTCCTTTGAAAGTACATTTAGTAGCAGGTTTTCATGTTCAGGGAAACCTCTTGAATATGAAATTGGTTTCCTGCAGGGTATTCATTACAATGATGTAAATCCAGATCAATTAAACTGAAGCTGATGATGTTGGTCCAGATTTATATATCCGTCATGGGGAATTCAGTCTGGCTCTGTATGCATGTGAAAGCCCAACTGATGTACAACTGGTGTGGAAGAGGATACTTCTGCTATGACCTTTTATAAATGTTCTCAGAATTTTGTTTTTAAGAAACAACTGCACATTGGTGAAGTATCAGACAGTGGTTACTGTTGGCTCCAGATTACATGAGTATGACTCACAGATCCAGCTGTCTGTCCTCACTCACACTCACCTCTGGAGTCATCGGTTTCATGCAGAAACAGAAGCAGTTGTACCTGGAGGAGATGGAGGACTTTGTCCAGCTTTCTTTTAGTGACTGGACTTCTGTTCAGACAAGAGAGAAAGCTATCAAGTGTGCCTGCAATCAGTGAGGTAAGGTGTATGAAATTACATTTTCCCTCCCTTTTTATAACCAAGAGCTTTGTATAACTCAGCATCCTGGGAGGTCAAACCTTTACCTTTCAGGGAAGTTCCTGTTGACTTCAACCAGGGTTTGTACCTGACAGGTACCTCCAAGGCTAGGCCTTGTTCAAGTGGCTATCTTCAATCCCTAACTCTTGCTTTTGTGCTTTGTTTTGTTTTTCTTAGGAAGGAAACTGTGTTGAAGTCCTACCAGGTCAAATGGTTCACTGCAGCTTTTTCTTCTTCTATTATCACATATGCAGCTCCTCTACCAACTAGAAAAAGACTGAGAGCAAATCTTGCTCTGGGAAGATTAGATACTATTTTGATGGTAAATTGAGCAAGATATAATAGGGCAGCAATAATTGCTACCTACTGCAATTGTGTTTGGTCTTAATACTATTTACAGCTAATGAACTGTCATTTTTTTTATTTTTCAGATGTAGAGGTTGAAGAGCTGATCCTCAAAACTAATCTGTGATGAATGGCTTGATAATTGACCACTTTCTACACCCATTACACTTCTCCAAAACTGCATTGTTATTGGAGAAGTTGATAATCCTGAAATGTTACCCCTAATTTTCTCTTCTCATGCTGGATTCTTTTCTATATGACAAGTCAGCTACTGAAGAAAGGGAAAAAAAGAAGTAAAGGATATTTTAAAATTATTTTAGTAGCAACATATTGTTTAGGTTTAAAAATAAATATAATTTTTACTAGTGGTCTTAGAGGCATCTCACATTCTAATCTTGGGGGTTTTTTTTGCTGGGGTTTTGTTGAATGAATGCCAGTAGTCTGCTGAATGTCTTGCTGAATGCTTGGTACACCTTTGAACTGCTTTTGTGTCCTTTCCATTTTCCTTCTGTAGCAGTTTCTGGGAATAATGAGGTGCACTAGGACACTGAAGGTTTTTTTCAGTTATTTACTTATTCATGCAACTGAATTTGCAGGGTGATGGAAGAGAAGTGAATAGGCCAATTTTTAAATAGAAAAAGGAAGGCAAAATAGAATTAAACTGTAAAACTACTTAACTATTTTGTCCACTTTCATCTTTCTTTTTGTGCCAGTCTTTTCATCCTCCTTTTGTTGCTCCAGCCTTTTCTGTTAATTCTCCTCTTTTCTCCTTCATTTGTTTCCAAAGACTGCTTGGGAAGACTTACCTGAAATTTTGGATATAGGAACAAACTAGTAGATGTAGATAATGATAATAATAACAATTACCAGAAAAGAGGAATCATCTGAATTATTGAGTCCAGTTGTCTGGAAATGGCAGCCTAGATAATAGACATGTACTCTCTTAAAACGATCTGCAACAGTTCAGCTCACTAAACATCACAGTTCTGGTTAAGAATCTTCAGCCTACAGGAAACAACAATGGTGCAGCTGGAATCTGCTGCAGGAGAAAAGTGAGGCCCTGGAATTATCACTGATGCCCTAGATCCCTGCAACAACAAGGGATTTGCTAGGTGGATTTCCCAGATGGTCTCTGGCAGTATCTTATTCCCTCTCGAATAGGAAGTGAAAAAGAACAACCTCCAATAATCTCTGCCAGTCTGCTTGAGGTTTTTGTCTGCCATATGTTTCATCAAAACATCCTGCCTTGCATTTTGCCTCTATCAGTGACTGATTTTGAATGCTTCAAAGAAACAACTAAAAAAACAGCATCTACATTAGTTATTGAGGAAGGGAGGGGATGGTGGTGTAGGTAAGCATTGAAAGCTGTGAAATGCATATTATGTCTATTAAACACCATCAAAAGACATCAATCAAATAGTTTGCAAAAGATGTGGTAACAAGCCACTGGCTCTCACAAATGTTACAAGAGAGTGTTCTTGTATGGGCAGCAAAAGATGCTGGATTCTGGTATCTGAGAACTGTGTGAACAGCCAGCATTTGCATATTGCTGGGCACTGGTGAGAGTATAAAGAGGAAGAAAATATGCAGCCAAAGGTAGGGGCGTGCAACTGGTGTGAGCTGTAATTCCACCGATGTGCATATGCATATCATGAAACATTTTAATGGTGACTGAATTCCATATGCATCTGCAGAGTTCTACTAAACTGCTGCTTCATGGAGCTCAGAGTGTTTTTATGAAATGCAGCAGCTGTTGCTTGGATCTTGGCATGGTACTGATGAATATTTCCCGTGTAGATGATGCTTCTCATCAGCTCCTTTAGTCACAGACTGTCATTCTCAGTGTCCTTTTCAGTTTTCTTAATCCTTTTCATCATGAATATGCCACGACCAACTCCATGGATCTTACAGGTAATGATACATGTTCTTCTCTTCATATGCCTGCATAGACATAGGCACACACTTGTGGATGTGTTTGTTTATATCTGCTTTCTTCTGCCTCATTTGATAACAGACAGATCCAGTGGCCGTGACCCAAAGTTGCTGGAATCACATGGGTGAATCAGGAGCACAAGAAGTTCATATCTCTCACTACTGAGGCACCTGCAGTGACCTACACCTAACCTTTGTGTACAGGTGCTGTAGTAGACAAGTGTGTGATTATCTTTCATGTGCATTTTAATTAAAATTGAATTATATCTTCTGTGGTGCTTCTGACTCCATTTTGTATTTGTGTAGAGATCATGAAGTGTTGTGTTTCCTCCTCTTGTGTTTCCATGGAACTTGGAAATTGACTCCATCAGGAAACAACCTTGCAGAACTATTTGGAATTTCTGTCTTGTACCTTCTGCTATTGATCTCCTGGACTGTGAAGTCTTAGGATGGATTAAAGAATCTGCATGAAAAACTGGGAAAGGTGAGTTGATTTCCTTAGGAGTTACCATGAATAACCCCAGCATGGCCTGTCCTCAGTGCTCAACATTACACTGTGAGCAGTCCACCAGTTCTCAAAAAGACAGATGGATAGTCTTTGAGCCTTTTGTGCTATGTGAGTTTTTTTGGACCCCTCTGAATGTGTGTATTGTTGTCTCACTTTGTCCAGTTAGTCATATACTCTTAAAACATCTTTTGCAGGTGGAACCCCGTGGGACTGGACCCTGTATCAAGAATTGTATTAAATTACTACAATAAAGGTTTTAAAAGCTCCTGGTTCCACCAGTGCATTCCTTAGAGGGAATAGCTGTGTTTAGTGGAAAAGAAGTCAGATGAGCTTGGGGCATGTGTGCCACGTCATAACCTCTTGGCTCAGCTGGGAGATTGGAGGGATGGAGAAATGAGATGCAAAGATCTTTTGAAATATGCTTAGTGTGTCAGTTGCGCCTTAAAGAGGAATCTCTCAAGGTTGATTCTTCTGTGTGGTTCACTAGGTGCTTTTAAAATCTACCTCCATATATAATAATCCAATTGAGTGTCCTCAGTGTGATCTTGCCTTCAGGAAACACACAATATACAGGTTTATGTAATACTGAAAAAAGATATTGGAACCCATAGTGAATTTGAAGGAAAGACAAAACACGGAGGAGCTGAAAAACTGTTAGACATAAAGCAATGCTGACTTCACAGATCTCACTGGTTCTTACCCATTAATAGATTGTCTTTTCTTTTATAAAATAAAGTTATTAAAAGACTCAGCTGATGAAATACTTTCTTATAAGTTGAGTTGGAACTGAGATAAAACGTATTTACGATGACTGTATGCAACCATTCGTATGGAGGTTGGTAGCTACAGTGCAGAAACCCCCCCCTTCACTTAACGTGTCTATTCTTTTGTAAGTGTTTGTCCTCATTAATTTGCAAGTTATTTGGCATGGTTGTGTTATTTAGGAAAATAGTGACAAGTATTCTCTCCTGGTCAAGTGATGTTCCAGTGATTCCAGTGATTCCCTCCTGTTCAGGTCATGCTCCACAGTGCAGGCATTAACCTTCTGAGCTCAACATCTATGAATCTGTAGAAGTGTCTTAAATGCTTAAAGAGCCAAAAAGGCTCAAGCTTTTGAAAAACCTGGACTAGATGTCTGTGTTTTGTAGTCTTTAGTACTTAGCCCTGAATACATCTGGCTCAGGGTATAAAATTCAGGAAAGGATTTGTATTTTTACAGAACTCACTCTGCCAATTCAAGATCATTCTTACTGGTGTAAGAGGCAAGTAGTTTTTAAGGCTGTCTCTAAACTCTGCAATTACTTTTTTATATTCCTTTTTCTTCTCTCAGTTTGGTTCTTTTTTGGGGTTTTTTTGTTGTTTTTTTTAATATGGGAAATTGGCAGGGAATATGCTGCTTTGCCTTATACTCTATTGTTTGTATGTTTCTATGTTTAGATTTAGTTCTGGTTTTTATCCCACACTTAATGCTCACTCTACAATGATGCTTACAGTGCCAATAACTTATATCCAGGGCTATATATGCAACACCCCACCCCACCTCCAATTTAGGCTGTTCAGTGTCAGTGGTGGCAGGATCTTCAAAACTTTCCCTCCACTTTTACTGTCTTCGCCTAGTGGTGAGTCCTGTCATTTAGTTGTGCATGATTCTGCAATGTTGCTGTTGATGTTTGTCATTGAGCATCTAGAATTCATATAGTTAATGTTTTAGGACATAAATTTATTAATAAGATAATTCTGTGCATAATAACTTAGAATCATAGAATGGTAAGGTTGGAAGGGACCTCAAGGATCATCTAGTTCCAACCCCCTTCCATAGGCAGGGACACCTCCCACTAGTACAGGTTACTCAAGGCCTCAACTTCAAACAACATGAATCAGTTATTTATATGTTAATTGTCAGAGGTTCCTATATCTTAGTTCTTTGGATTTACATAGTATGTGTGAGATTCTGAAAATACCAACAGGAATAAATCAACTTCACATTGGGCCAGTCTGTGAGGCAAAGATGTTCCACCACTGTCTGTGGATTGGTAAATACAGGCATGACATAATTCATTGACATTGGCCTTGTGGTGTATGTGCCAGCACAGTGCAGTGCTCCTATTCCACCCTAAAATAGTGATGGGGGTCAGTTACCTTTCACTTAGTCATCTGGTTCCCTTTCAGGCATCCAAATATGCTCCTCTCTTAACAGCTGCCTAAGTTCAGAGTGTTTTAGTACAAGCTGCAGTTAATTCCACTTACATTGATGCCGTAGTCTTTGTTATATCCCTGAGGATACGAGACCAACTTGAATGCCTCTGAATTTCTTTAAATGTGTCTCAGAATGTGTGTAGACTTGGACTGTGTACAGCCATTAATTTGCTGATTGGATCATTGATTGAACTAAGTAATGAGCATGTAGCCAAAACAGAGAACTGCAGGGTGATGAGACTGCAGAAGTGTCAGGAGCATTGTCTGAAGCTCTGTAGCAGTGTGATCTCTTCTGCTTTAGGCTGCATTGGATGTTCAGCCTAGGTCTGCAGTTTATGTACAAAATAGGAGTGCGTGTCTGTGTACCTGCATCAAGCAAGTTGTTTGACTTCCTCCTTAAGTACCACTTCTTACCATACAATCCCTGTTTCACAGTTGCTAATCTGTGGCTTGCTTGGCTGAGTGTCTCCCAATTGCTAAATTTATGTCCTGCTTAATAGGCCTGTGCTCTTTCCATGTGTTTCTGGCAAGTGCTGTTGACATTGTGCCTTTAGACACACCTTGAAATTACAGATTGTTATTCCAGCAGCCCATTTCCTGAAATTCACATGTTTCAGCCACCAGAGCCATGTCACTACTGTTGGCACCAACACATCCCGCAGTAGCTTGTGTGTACTGTTTACTGGTGTTACAGCAGCTGGCCTCTGTGTTTACAATCCACCAGGTTTTGGGCAAGCATCAGCTGAGATGTGTAGAAAACATAAAGAAGATTAAAAAATTAAGAGCCTTTTTACTCTGAAAAGCAGGGGCAGAAATGAGCATCTGTTAGTGTTTCGTCTTTTGCAGCTCTCTGCAAAGTCCTGCTGCAGGTCAGGGTGTGCAATAGCCTCCCTCTTCCTTCTTTGAAATGGCTTTGTCAGCAAGACGTGAAATTTCCACTGCCGTGCAGTCATTTTAGGCCATCACTTCTGTGTCTTCATCCTATTTACCACAAATGACTTTTTACATTACTGCCTCTAGTCTCCTGTGTTTTTGGGAACTCTTCCTCAATCATCCTTATAAACTAATCCAAGGTAACTGTGTTGTGGTCTGCTACAGGATTGTTGAGAGAATTCAGCTCACAACTATGAATCTACTCTGTATGGTGACCTCTTCATAGAGGATTATCCCAGTAACTCTTCTTACCCTTGTGCCAGGAGCAGACATTTTGTTGGCTCTGCTGCTGGTTGGACTTGGTGATCCTCAGGGTCTCTTCCAACTGGAATGTTTCTGTGATTCTATGAATACATGAAGGCAAAAGCCACTAGAGAGACAGAAAAACTGCCCATGCAAAACCCAGTTCACAGTCTCAGATTTATGTTACCACTGCCTTAGTTTAGTGAACTTTTCTTGTCATCGTTCACTTCAGCTAAAAAGACTCAGAAAGACAATTTACTGACTACAAGAAGTGGTGAGACTGACAAGAACTTAAGACATGTCTGATCTTGGGAGCATGCATTTCAGGTCATTGCTTTATCTTTGATAAGTTATCAAAAAGAGGGGAAGTTCTGGAAAAGGAGAAACTGATACAGTGTTATAGAGACTTTAACAAATAGCATGCAAAATGAAATTTGTACTGTTATCTCAGAGCAGATTTGAAGTAGATTTTGTTGAATATGGGACAAGACTGGATGCAAAAATAATTTTGTGTAGTACTTAAGAGGCTATTCCAAAAGTTTTTTCAAAGTAGAGAACAAAGAAGGAAATGATCCTGTGTATAGCAGCTCAAAAGCAAGACTGGTAGCAGAGCACCCAAGGGAACTATTACTGCAAATGACATTTCATGTCATCATGTCAGCAGCATTGTGGAGAGTAGCAAGAGCAAAGCTCCTCCATAAGGGAAGACAGTCAGGGAGCCAAGGGTAGCCATGACCCAAGGGCAGTGCCCTCTCTGATGCAGAGATAGCCCTACAGCACCCCACAACCTACAGGGCAGGGCTGCTGGCAGTAAGCAGGTCACTGACCATGCAGTGACCAGGAGGCAAGCAGAGGAGGGTGAGCAGGTTCCACTTCAGTGCAGAAAGACAGGCAGCAAGCTAGGAGCAGCTTGGGACAGCACTGACCCCCACTGCATAGCTTAGCTTCAGGGGGACTTTTGGGAAGGGCCACAGAGAGGAAGGACCCAGAAGAGGTGGGCTTTAAAAATAACGCCTGATCATGCACTCGAGGCCCTGGTGAGGGTATGGATTAATGACAGAAAATGCAAGAGGGTTTTAAGTGGCAGTGGTGAACAAGTAAACATTTGCTTCAGAGCCCATTTCTATCTCACATGAGAGGACTTGTATGAACTCTGCGAGGGCAGATTTCCAGGGGCTGTGCTCAGGCTGCAGCTGGCTATCTTACACAACAGAGCTGTTTACTTCTGGCTTTGGTAAAGTGCAGGACCCAAGATAGGGGACAGCAAATGGATAGCATTTAATTTCAAAAATTAGTGGGCCTCACTAAGCCTACCCCAAAGCCTTTCATCCTTCCAGAAAAAAAAAAAAAAGCATGTTCTTACCTTGAATTAGTTAATTGAGGGCAGTGTAGTTTTCAGTGATCTGATCCAACAAAAGCACTAACCAGGGTAAACCATTGCTGGTGAGCAAAGTTAGGGCATAAAGAATGTTTCCACAGCTCCACTTATTTAAAGCCTGTGAAACATGAACTCTGCAAAACACAAAGCAAAGCTTAAACTTTCGTCTCATTGTTCTCCTGTCAGATCTTCAGGGATGTGCCAAACTATGGATTTGCTTCTGATTGTTATGACTGACCACTGCTGCTATTTTATTTTTTAATAAAACAAACCAAACCCATGAAGAAGTACAAAAACATATCACAGAAACATCACTCAAGAAGTGTCAGGTTGGAGGCTGATTTATTTGCACATATAGAAAAGGAAAAAAAGAGAAGATGAGTAGGCTTCAGGATTATTTCAAGGCCTTTTTTAAACAGCTACTGAAGTGCTGACCTTGGAAATAGCAAATGTAGCCCACAAGGCTGAACCAAGTGATGTAGAATTTCCTCTTGAGCATTTTACAGCACTTCAACATTTTTTGTGTGGTGTATGTCCAATTACACTGTTCACTTCCTAATTTTCACAGTATCACCAAAGTTGGAAGAGACCTCAAAGCTCATCAAGTCCAAGTCGTTACCACAGACCTCAAGACCAGACCATGGCACCAAGTGCCACGTCCAAACCTGCCTTGAACACCTCCAGGGATGGTGACTCCACCACATCCCTGGGCAGCCCATTCCAGCAGTCAATGACTCTCTCAGTCAAGAACTTTCTCCTCACCTCGAGTCTTCCCCTGGTGCAGCTTGAGACTGTGTCCTCTTGTTCTGGTGCTGGTTGCCTGAGAGAAGAAAGCAACCTCCTCCTGGCTACAAGCACCCTTCAGGTAGTTGTAGACAGCAAGAAGGTCTTCCCTGAGCCTCCTCTTCTGCAGGCTAACCAATCCCAGCTCCCTCAGCCTCTCTTCATAGGGCTTGTGCACAAGGCCTCTCCCCAGCCTCATTGCCCTTCTCTGGACACGTTCAAGCACCTCAAATGTCCTTCTTAAATTGAGGGGCCCAGAACTGGACACAGGACTCAAGGTGTGGCCTAACCAGTGCAGAGTACAGGGGGAGAATGACCTCCCTGCTCCTGCTGGCGCAGGATTCCTGGTGCAGGCCAGGATGCAATTTTAACAAGATTATAAGTAAGGATTATTTGTTTATTTAAGATACTAGCATGAACATATTAAAAAATGCTTTGGAAGTGGTGGTAGATGAAATAATTCTTTGTGGAGTTGCATCAGCTTCATCTCCAGACATCATAGCTTCTACCCTGTCACTCAGAACACTGCAAACTAGAATCAACCCCCGCCTCACCCCATTCAGGAGCTCTGTCTTCGTTGGCTCCCTCTTATAGAATCATAGAATGGTAAGGTTGGAAGGGACCTCAAGAATCATCTAGTTCCAACCCCCTACCATAGGCAGGGACACCTCCCACTAGTACAGGTCACTCAAGGCCTCATCCAACCTGGCCTTGAACACCTCCAGGGAGGGAGCAGCCACAACCTCCCTGGGCAACCTGTGCCAGTGCCTCTTGATTGATCTCAAGTTCTAATGCTCCCCACCTGGCCCTTAAGCAATAATTAAAGCAATTAGCTTCTGTCTCCCAGAGCTGGTTGCTAACACAAGACAACTGATTTACCTTCAGAGACATAAAGCTCAGAAAAGTCGGGAGAGAAAGGGAAAAAAATATTAAGTTGCTTCTATAAGCAGATAGAGACAAAACAAAGAGCAAGAACAAACTAGACCTTAGTTCTCTAGCTGCACTCTACACTTCTGTGCAAGCAATATGCTCCTCTCCTGCATATGCCACTGGCTCCTGCTGTGCTGCTGTTGCATTCTCTGCTTTCCCCCAGAGAAATCAGTCTCTGGAATGTTGTCCTGTGTCTAAGATAACTCTAAATAACTCTTCAGTACTGAACAGATTGTTTTGGGTCACATGCATGTTATTAATCTGTTGGCTTTGATTTTTTACATGAGTCTGTCTCCCAATATGTTACCATTACTGCCTTTTTTCCCTCTAATCTGCACTTCTCAATGATCAATCAGAGTCTGATAACCAGGAGAGGAGGAGTGACAGGACTGTTTCCTCTCACCTATTCTGGCATGTGACTGTAGTGACTGAGCGGCACAAACTGAAGGAGGGAGAGCCAAATTTTGTCTCAAGTAATGGAAATGGGTGATTTGGGACTTTCCTTCTCCACTGCATCCACCAAAAGATTCCTAATATCCTTCCCAAATATCTGCATTTCTACCATGCTCAGATTGAAAAGATGGGAGAGCCTTTAAAATGTCATTGTGTAGGAACAAAGTAGAAAGAGGACACCACAGGGAAAAAACCCTCAGTTCACAAAGAGCACACCAAGAAAGGTCCTTTCATAAACCATTTTCTTCCTCTCTTGCCCTGATCATAATTTTTAGTTCCTCATTATTTCCCATTTTGGTTCTGTGCACTGTGCTCTTCTTACTTCTGTCAGTTAGGTTAAAAAAATGCTGCTCCTCCTTCCTTATTAGAAGATACAGTTCTACAGCTCAGCATGTAGCTAGGTGTTAAATAACTCCAGCTGCTATGTAGCCTTAGACAGGCTTTATTGGGAATTGATGAGCTCCTGGACCTCAACTACCACTCTTTTGCCATTGCCAAAATCCTAGGAAGAATGGGACAGAGGCATCCTTTGAGAGGGACAGGGATCTGCCAGAGGGGGTCCAGGGGAGGGCTATGAGGATGATGAGGGAACTGGAGGGGCTTGATGAGGAGAGGCTGAGGGACCTGGGGCTGTTTAGTCTGCAGAAAAGACAACTGAGAGGAGATTTAATAAATGTCTATAAATATCTGAGGGCTTGGGGGAGGAGGGGGGGAACGGGATGGGACGGGACAGGCTCTGCGCACTTGCTCCCTGGGATAGGACAAGGAGCAAACACAAGGGGGAACTTTACTGTAAGGATCTCAAAACACTGGCACAGGTTCCCCAGAGAGGTTGTGGAGTATCCTTCAAGGCCTGCCTGGATGTGTTCCTGTGTGACCTGAGCTACACTGTATGGTCCTGTTCTGGCAGGGGGATTTGACCTGGTAATCTCTTTGGGTCCCTTCCAACCCTTGACATCCTTTGAGCCTGTGACCCTTCATCATCATTACCTTATTTCTCTTTACTTAGAGAAAATAATCACACCCTTCTTTTGCTGCCTCTGCTGTTGGAACACACAAACCCCGCAGTGATCAGAGTTGTTATTCCTGTTACCTCTCTCTGCTGTTACTCTTTGGAAGTTTTGAGACATTGTATAACGTGGACGCATTTTGCATGGCTTCTCTCTCCAGCTTTCCTGCAATGCACAGAGGCAGAGCAGCAGGCTGAAAGTGTAAAAAAAAATTAATTAAAATTGTATCTCCTGACTTCCTGATATAAACTGACTCATTCACCTGTGAATACATTTACTTTTTGGGAGCACAGGTCTGCAGATAGAAAAGGCTTGCAAGTAGCTGCTGTGGATGGGTAGAAAAGCTGTTGTAATAAAGAGTGAGGAAGTCAAAGGTAGTGGAGTAGAGGGGCAGGTACAAAGTCTGTAAGTTCCCTGTGGTTGTAGTTCCCTTAGCAAGGGCTTCACCTGTAGCTGACAGTCGTAGATTGAAAGGATGGTGTTCACAGCTAAGCACACAATTTCCTACTATAGATTCATGCTTTGGGGCCTGTGAAAATAGCCTTATGTTTCATGTTTGTAATTGCAGAAGAAAGAAGGTTATTGAACCCTTTTGGTGTCACACTTTAAATTTATGGCAAGAGTGAGCAGAGAGAATTTTAAGGATGAAGATATGAAGGAAATCGTTCGAGAGTCAAGAGAGCAATGCAAGAGGAGACGAAAGCACTAAGTACTAAAGGCATAATGGATTGGAAGATTTTTTTTTTAAAGGATGAAAGAGTTTAGGAAAAAGTAGCTTGGGGAAAAAAAAAAAGTTTGAACTGAACTAAGGAGCATGATCAGAAGGAGTTGAAAAGGAGGAAAGAAGAAAGATTGTGGTCATTTCCTAGTTGATGGTAAATGTTTGACAAGGGGCCCATGACCAAACCAATGAATTGCACATGGTTTGTATTCCTCACTGCTGAAGTGAAGGGATACAACTACTTATGTTTTCCAGCAGGAGTATGCTCAAGATTAAAATAGAATCATAGAATGGTAAGGAAGGGACCTCAAGGATCATAGAGTTCCAACCCCCTGCCACAGGCAGGGACACCTCCCACTAGCACAGGTCACTCAAGGCCTCGTCCAACCTGGCCTTGAACACCTCCAGGGAGGGAGCAGCCGCAACCTTCCTGGACAACCTGTTCCAGTACCTCACCACCCTCACTGTAAAGAACTTCCTTCTAACATCCAGTCTAAATCTCCTCTCTGCCAGTTTAAACCCATTGCCCCTTGTCCAGGCATTGCAAGACCTTGTCAATAGTCCCTCCCCAGTCTTCGTGTAGGCCCCCTTCAGATACTGGAAGGCTACTATCAGGTCTCCTGGAAGCCTTCTCCAGGCTGCAGAGCCCCAACTCTCTCAGCCTGTCCTCACAGCAGAGCTGCTGCAACCCTCTGATCATCCTTGTGGCCCTCCTCTGGACCTGCCCCAACACTTCCATGTCCTTCCTGTGCTTAGGGCTCCAGAACTGCACACAGTACTCCAGATGGGGTCTGACAAGAGCAGAGTACACATCCAATCTGCCATGTTGACAGGAAACCCTGCTCCTCTATGTTTACAACATTATTTCTTTGCTTACATATAGCCCTAAGAAATTTAAATTCTAGAAAGAAAACAGTAGGCTTAGGATGCTTAAACTCCTACTACTCAAGAAATTATTTCACTCTTGTATCAGTTCTGCTTTTGCTGACAATAACTTCACACCTAAAGTCAGACTTGAGAGGCCATGACTGCAGTTGTAGTATTCAGCAATTGCTTTTGTTTTGAAAACTAAGAGTAGCCTGGGATATTTTCTAGAAGTAGGGGCAGCAGTGCTGGGAAGTAAGTTGGCTCTGAAGGATAGACTGGATTTTGTCAGGGGTTCTGCTGTTTTCTTGCAGGACAGTTCCTATGAGGCTCGAGGGTTTGTTGTGCCTCTGCCAACGTTCTCTGTTACGTCTTACTCTTCTGTCACTTAGATGAGGCTACAAAGAGAGGATTGAGAGTTTTGTGTTGTGATTACTGTTGTGATATTTAGGTTTATATAGGTCTTTCCATCTTGGTTTCTTCCTAAATGTGTTGTGTGAGGTTTCACTCTCAATGTAAATAGAATGAGAAGAAATTCATAGCTAAATGTTTTTTTTCCCAAAACAGTTTGTAGCTTTATTATCAGCCATTTCTGCAACAATTGTCCAAAGTATTGGTGGTAGAAAATGCTCACTGCTTGCCTGTAGTGTCAGTGGAGTGTATTTAATGATCTCTAATCCCCATCTAAAACTGTCACTATTTAATTTTAGAAAAGAAACAAATTATTAAACCTTGTGGATTCTGGGTGGAAACTGCAAAACATCTTGTCAAAAGGTCACATTTTCACAAAAAAAATTACAAGTGGTCATTTTCCAGTAGTGATTTTGACTTGGCAACAGCACATGGACTGTGTGGGGCACTCGCGGGCTCTTGGCTTCATACTGCTATGGCAGTGCCTGCAAAGTGTACTAATGCTGTCCTTTGGAGACCACTCATGAAGTTTCCTTGCCTTTGATAATAAGGTAGGTTTTCTTTTTGTGGCAGAGTAGGCTCTTCCAAGAGTATAACATCTTCATTCAAACCTTCTGGTTTGGTTTTGGGCTCACATTAAGAAATCTTAAAATCCTCTGTTGGCTCCTGGTTTGCAGAAATTCAGACGTTCGTGATGGAGTTTTCCTGTGTTGCAGCCTCTGTTTGTCAGATTCACAGAAACTCTGTCAGATCCTCTTAAAGCCTCAAAATAATGGTGCACGATGCCAAAAAATAGTTGAGGCTTTTATTTGAGTCTGTCACTGCTTAGCTTTGATTTTTCAGCTCCCACAAAGGACATTGTATTTTTGCCAAAACCACAGCAGCCACATTTTGCATTATGACTGCTTATTGGGGTTTATATAACTAGGGCTTTTTAGTATTTGGTTGAAAATACCTGTATTCCTGCATCAGTGACAGGAGTTCTAGAAGTCATTAACCAAACAACTTTGTAAAACAGAAGCTGTGAGAAGCAGGCAAGTCTCCTTAAATCAGCTCTGCCGTGATACTCTCAACATGGGTGTACTAGGGAGGCTTGGACACACTTACTCTGGTCTTCCAATAATTCTCACTCTCCATAATGGCTGAGGAAGGAGCAGGAGAGATGCTGAATCTGTCGAAAATCAGGTAATATGGGATTGGTTGTGGACAGATTAGAAAGAAGCTCATTAAACTATTGCCTCTGAATATACTTCTTTCTTCACTGAGAATTCTCAGTTGCCTCTGTGTTTTTACTCTGCTTAATTTCCGAGCTTATTTTTGTTAAGACAAAGTGATGTATTGCAATAATGTTGCTTAATACTAGTGAGGATAGACTCAGGTTAGACTATAATTTAGCTAAAATTATAGTCTGTGTTTCAGAGGGTCTTTCAATTATTTCTTATCTTTCAATTATCCAAACTTCTGTCTATCCCGGTAAGTCCTGTTGGAATGAAAAGTGTCTAAGTAAGTTCCAGTTTACTGTACTTGCTACTAATAAATGTCCTTCTGCTGAAAGGAATATTATAAGCAAACAGATAATATGATACAGACTGGCTAATTACTGAGAAAGAGTGAGCAGGTTGCCTTAGGAGCAGTCACTGTTCTCTCACTGACTACTGTAAAACCAATGATTGTCCTCAAAAGACTATGTCAGAGACAATTCTTAATTCCTGTTATAGACAACTTCAAAGTTGTCTTTCCAGAGCTCACATTGTTAACACAGAGCAAACAGAAAAGATCTTTTAATATTCCAGTGAGGGGGAAAAAAAAAAAAGGTTTGTATAAAAGTGCCTTATACAATCTACTCCATGACATTTTACATGTTGGATAACACTTTTGTAGAGTCAAAGTTACGAAACCCTAGATTTCAGCTCTCCATTCTTCCAGGAAAAATGATGTTAGTCTCATGCTCCAAATAGCAGAATTGTTTGCAATGGTACCTTCCCATTATCAAAGATGAAATTTTATGTAGGAGCTGAAAAGGCCAATTTTGGTGTGACAAGGGGAGCAAACTGGTCATAGTTGGATGCAAAGATACAAGTAAGATGAGCAAATGTGTGACAAGCTTATAAAAATGAGGTTGATTGGATCTTGAAAAAAATGGTGAGATGCTGGGATTGTATTGGAGACTCCATACACTGTTCTGTAATGAGGAAAAATGATTGGTGGTGAAGTTCCACACACTTGACAATGCAAAGGTTTAAAAGGACCATGTACAAAGGATAATAACAGTAAAGTCTAGAAGGGAGAAAGGTGAAAGATTTAAGAGCAACTGGAAAAAATGGCTACAGGCACACTTGCCCTTCATTGGGTTATGTGGTAGATAGGCAGAAAAGAAATGGGCTTAGTGCTGTTTGTGAAAGTCAGAGATGAGAGTTAAGAAAGTTTTAGTAATTGTGCAGATAACAAAACACGGATGCAGATTTTCTGGGGGAAGCATATCAGCTGTCACTGGAAGTCTTAAGATGACAACCAGGCAAAGAGTGGTCAGGAATGACCTTCTGACCTTGTTCTGTGGCAGCAAGACAGACTAGATGACACTGTGATATCCTCCCAGGTCCTTCATTGTATGTTTTGATACTTATCTTCAGCTGAATTTTGTTGCTGGTTTGTAATGTATTGGAAAGAGGTTTGATATTTCATGTCACAAGCTCCTGTAAGCAGGTTGTTAGGCAAGACATTTTTACTTCCCTTTTTATAAATCAGACATGTCTGTGTTATTGCAAGGAAGAGATTAAAACAGTGAACTTAGGACCTTGATGAGAGGGTGAGGACAAAGTGGCTAGAATATATCTGTCAACTCATTTTTTAAAAGACAACTTTATAATAATCTAACTGCTTGGGGAAAGCAATACTCTTGGCTTTAGCCTTGGCCTCATTTATTCTTCTTGAATAATTTATCATTTTACATGGCTGTTGCTTTCTTTTCCAAGCCACATTTTTGGGGCACAAAGGTTTCACTTGTGTAACATGTCTGCTAATTTGCTTTAATCTTGCATCCTTGTCAAGAGAGACATGTATGCTTTCTCTGCCTCTTCCCTGCTCATGCTCTCCTCTTAGCACTAAGGTTTGTGCTTTCGGATGGTGGACTGGAGCCAAAAGCTGACCCTGGTCTTGTACAGACTAGCAAAGGGAAAAAACAAAACAAAACAAAACCACCAAACAAAACCAACAACAACAAAAAAAAAATCCCACACCAAAAGCAAACCCAAAGCATTTTAAGCGGGAGGATCACTTCTGCAGCCTAGGTCACTGCAGGAACATACCAATATGTGGCAGATGGTGCACAAGGATCTGAATGAGCAAGTTTCTCTCGGGCAAAGGTGGAAGCAGCCTCTTTTGAAAGGACAGTGCAAGACCTGGAACTGGAGAATGTGTACTAAGAAACAGTTTTCCTTTGCTATCCTGATCCATGCTTGTTTAGCACTGCAACTGTTTTTACACTACCGAAAGAAAATACGTAGCAGCTTTGGCATGACTGCAGAGTCAACAGAATTGAGAAAAACATTCTGGTCCTTCTCTAATTCAGTATTATCTGTGTAGAAGTCAAAAAAGGTAGGGATTTTATTCTTAACTGAGCTTTTGGAACCTCTTCCCTCAGTTTGTCTACACAACAGCTAGAACCCCCACACACCTTTTTCCTGGTGCTGTGCACAGTCTTCAATTCAGGATGAAAAAATACAGATTCCTGCCATGCAGCTTTCTCAGAGTAGGTTATGCTACTCTGAGAGTTAGGACATGGAAGTGTTGTAGCAGGTCCAGAGGAGGGTCACAAGGATGACCAGAGGGCTGGAGCAGCTCTCCTATGAGGACAGACTGAGAGAGTTGGGGCTCTTCACCCTGGAGAAGAGAAGGCTTCAAGGAGACCTTAGAGTAGCCTTCCAGGATCTGAAGGGGGCCTACAGGAAGGCTGTGGAGGGACTATTGACAAGGTCTTGTAATGCCAGGACAAGGGGCAATGGGTTTGAACTGGCAGAGGGGAGATTTAGACTGGATGTTAGGAGGAAGTTCTTCACAGTGAGGGTGGTGAGACAGTGGCACAGGTTGCCCAGGGAGGTTGTGGCTGCTCCCTCCCTGGAGTTGTTCAAGGCCAGGTTGGATGAGGCCTCGAGTAACCTGTGCTAGTGGGAGGTGTCCCTGCCTATGGCAGGGGATTGGAACTAGATGATCCTTGAGGTCCCTTCCAACCTTACCATTCTATGATTCTATGCTCCATGATTCTGGAGATGCTGAAGCTGTTCTTAAGTATTTTTGAGAAGACATTGAACAATACTTTCTTTATTAAGAAAAAGAAATTAAATTGTATTGCAATTCTGAGAGACATAGCTAATCCAGTTTGGCCTGAATTTCTTGCCTTCACAAAAGCAAATCTCAGCCCTGGTGCATAAGTTATGATCTTGGCATCCAGCCCAAACATATGTACATGCTGAAATCAGTTTTGCATCTGTTTAACTTTATGCACATGAGTAGTCTAATTTGATTTAGTCTGATGAAATGACTCATGCGAAATCAAGTGTTTGCAGAACAAGGGTCTCAGACAGCAGGGTTCTGGAGGACAGTAGCTTTATATGGCACCTAACACATCAAATGGCTTTTTTTTTTTTTTTAATCTAGGAGACCTCTGCATGCTGTATTGTAGTGCAGAGTGAGACGAGTACAAAATAACACTTCTACTCTAGGTCAGGTTTTCTAATGCACTTGGGCACAGTTGCAGTAATTGTAACAATTCATTAATTGTAAATTTGTTTAAAAAAAAATTTCTTCTGTGAATCTCTTCAGGATCAAGGAAAACCTTCGTATTCCTTTATACAGGGCTACCAACTGTTGACTTTCTGGTAGTCATTGGCCAGTTTAAAAACTGTTGTTTATATATATTGAACACTCTGAGAAGTTCTAGCCTCCCATCAGAACAGAACCATACTCTTCTGGAACCTGATCAGTCAGTGCAATGCAACACCTCCTGTAAGGAAGAGTTATCTGAATGGGCAGCAATGTAGCTAATTATCATCTTCCCAAAGCAAAATATCAGTGTGTCAAGAAAGGGAACGGGTTTTTGTTTTTCAAGGCCAGGTTGGACAAAGCCTTGAGTGACCTATACTAGTGGGAGGTGTCCCTGCCTATGGCAGGGGGTTGGAAATAGATGATCCTTGAGGTCCCTTCCAACCTTACCATTCTGTGATTCTATTGTGCTGCTCTCCTGTCTTATCTTCCCATACTGACTCCCATCTGTCATCCTGAACGCTGGCTAATTTCTTGCCTTGTAACTGTGCAGCCATAGGCTGAGCTTGTTCCTTGTTGAAGGTGTTTGTATCCAATGCCTGACTCCTCTTTTCTTTTGATCTTTTCTCACTCTCCCTATGTCTGCTACAAGAGTCTAGGAAGTGAAGAGTGATGTAGAGAGTGAAGAGACTCAAGGGGATGAGAGAGACTTCAAGACCTGATGTTAGGAGCATTAGGGATTAAAAAGTAGAACTTCAGGGGATTTGTACTGTGCAAGTGTAGCCTGGGGAGGATAGATAAAACAGGAAGGCTTGGAGTATGTGTGCTGTTAAGGCAAGGGAGTGAATCCAAAACTGTCAGTGTACAGAAGACCTAAGCAAGATGGAAATGAAAATGGGGAAAGAAAAAAAAATGACAAAACCCCAGCGAAACCCAAAGTTAGAATAAGAATATAAACCAAGAAATATACCTTCAAGATGAATGGGTTTTGTTGGCCTTTCCCTCCTACCTCTCTGCCCAGCTACATTCTGTGACTGGCGATAACGCCCTAGAATGAAGGCAGTTTTAAGGAGCTCAGCATGTAGATCAAGGCATGTGACTAGAAGAAGTATTTGAAATGTGGTTTTGACTGAGGCATTATGCACCTGACTTTTGCTGACATTTAGGCAGGAGGCATCTAAGAAAAAGTGTGTCTGTGAAGTTTGTTTCACCTAATTCAGGTCTCTCTCTAATACCAGACTACAGTAGCTTTGAAGCTAGAGAGGAAAATGTTGTAGAAGTAACTTTGTGCTCTGAATTACCTAAATGTGAATTTGATGGCTCTGGTGAAGATACTGTCTGATACAGTGACTGGGGGAATGCTTTGACCTTAAAGTGTTAAACTGTAAAAGTTTGTGGATTTTTGGTTTGTTCGTTTGTTTGTTCGATTTTGGTTTTTTTGGTTTGGTTTGGTTTGGTTTTTTTTATTACTGAGGGGTTTTTGGTGGTCTGCAGTTTGAAATGTATGCAGAGAAAACAGGTAACAGAAGTCTTGGTATGGAAAAATGACTTCAGATAACTGAAAACTTTTTGGTCCTGCAAAGAGATGCACTTTAATGAGATGGTCATCTGTTTTATCCAGCAAGTGGGATTCCTGCTCGGGCGAGGCTTCTGAATGCTGAAACACAAAGAGAAAATGGTTTTCCTGTATGATTCTCAGAAGAGCATTTGAAAAATTAGCAAACCTACTCATCTGTAATTCAGTCAGGGATTAAGCAAGTGAAACCAGAACATAATCATCCCATGTCCTGAATAACTTATTGCAGCTCTCAATATTATTTCCCATTGATTGGGTGAATACCAGTGTTTGCTGTTTCAAGCCCCTTTGTCTTAAAATGTGTAGTTTTTAATCCTTTAGAGTTTTGTGCAAATCAGCTGCCCCTTATTTACATCTTGGTATTTGCAAGAAACTTCAGTATGTAGTACTTAAACAAGGCTGTATGGCAAAAATCTCATCTTGATTGTAATTATTGTAAGTAATTAATTTTTTTATTGATTTACTGAATTTGTTGCTGATAACTTTTTTTTTTTTTAATACTGACATGAATATTAGTGTGAGTTGTTCACCCTCACAAGGATTCCGAGCATTTTCTGTTGAATAAAAAATAAAAAGCATGGGGTTCTTCATTTATAAAGCATTTTTGATGAAACAACCTTATTTCCATGGTAAATTTTCACAAACATATTCTCTTTGTCTATTTTCAGTCCCCTGCACACAGCTATTCAAGCTATGACTCTGGCAAGAATGAGAGCGTAGGCAGAGGTGCCGAAGATCTGTCTCTGAATCGAGGAGATGAGGATGAGGATGACCATGATGAGCAGGAAGATCCTGAGAAGGTCAATGAATCAGATGGGGTAGAAGCTGAACGTCTGAAAGCTTTTAATGTAAGTCCTCTTGCACTCGTTGTCTTCTTTTCTCCCACTCTTCCTTTTACTTTGTTATTTATGGGTAAGTTTGACAATATTAAAGGCACGTTAATTTAATTTGCAGAATTTATTTTCATTATTATTTTAATGCACATTAAAGCCTTGCCAACAGCCAACAGATTCACTGTGTTTTATTTAGCATTTTTAAGGCAGAGTGCCACCTTTACCAGCGAGGACATCAAAGCTTTGTTGTGTGCGTGCACATGTGCCCATGCGTGTGGACGTGGATGTATGTGCATGTTCACCCACTGAATGGAAAGGGGCTGTAGCTAGTTTGTCAGAAGACCATTCCAGTGGTCAGCTGTTCTCTTTTTGCTTTCTCAATGTCTGTAATTATGCATGAAAACAGGAGCAATTGTTCAAACTCAGAGAAAGTGAGAGTCAGTTCAATAAAATGATTAGCAATCACAGCGTATTGTTAATAATGAAACTTAAGTAGTGTCTATTTTCACAGTCTGTTCTGGTTTATCTCACAAGTTCTGTATCCTATAGACTCTTCTTTTCTTGTCTTTTTTCCCTTTTTTTTTTCTTTTTTTTTTCTTTTTTTAATCAGCCCCCCCCAAAATAACCCTTTAAAGAACTGTTTGCTTAATATTTCTGGCTTCCCATTACAAAGCTCTTCAGTGGATAGAAAAAATGTCTTCCTATCAGTAATCAAGACAGGAAGCTAGGAAGAGAAGAGAGCCGCCCTCCAAACCCATCTCCTCTGTCTCCCTCTTGCCAACAGATGTTTGTCAGGCTGTTTGTAGATGAAAACTTGGACCGAATGGTCCCAATCTCTAAGCAGCCCAAAGAAAAGATCCAGGCTATCATTGACTCATGCAGGCGACAATTCCCTGAGTATCAAGAGCGTGCCAGAAAGCGCATACGTACTTACCTCAAGTCCTGCAGGCGGATGAAAAGAAGTGGTTTTGAGATGGTGAGTTTTGATTTAAAACCCAGCCCTAGTTTCCATCAAAACCCCATATGTGAATCCATGGCACTATTTTGTTTTCATCTTAGTGTCCTTTTTTTTTTTTTTAATTCCCCCCCCCCTTCCTTTTTCTTTTCTTTTTTTTTTTTGTTCATTTATTTTTTGATAATACCAAATCAGAGGTTTCTTTTCCGCTCCTTCATTCTTCCTGAATTTATTCCTTTTGTTCACTGGTTTGGAAATGCTTTGAGACACTAGAGCTCACTAGGTGAACTAGTATGGATGTATAGGAAAAAAAGACTAAAGCGAGGCATAAGGAGGGAGATTAAATGATGACTTATTTCCTACTCCAGGTTATAGTTAGAGACTTTTGCCTGGAAAAGTCTTTCAGTAAGACACTTTTTTTTCCTTAAAAATGCCTCTGCTAACTACATTTCTGTGAGCTCTGTAAAGAGTAGGTCCTTCTAGAGGAATGCTATACCCAAGAAAGTGCCCAGTGTAGTGACATCACACTGACAATTGAGTCTTTCTTGTATATTTTAGTCTATTACTTATCAGTAGAAGTTACTCTTTTGTAATCACTCAGTTGATGTGTAGATGTGCAGACCACATGAAGTGGTTTTAAAACACAAGCATCGAGCTTACTGTTTGAGCATCCCAATGGTTCAGTAATTGTGAAGGACCAAACCTGTGAAAATTATGATAGTATGCAACTGTCAGTGTTTTCAGACATTAATATTATACCATTACTCAGTAGCAGAAGAATGGGTAAATTATGAGACTTCTCACCAGTTGGCAGCTTCATTATCTTAAGAATATTTGAATTTCCAAAACCCAGGAAAATCAGAGGAAATTAGGTAGCTACACACCTTATGTGTGATGTCTTAGCTATCTCCCAGGCCTTTAGATCATAATAAAATCACTCATCATTATGAACAGATACCATTTAGTGATTAAACATGTCATTTTTTTTTTTAAATTAATCATCTGCAAACCCATTGATTGCATTAAAAAATACTGGAGATGGATGAAATTAATTGTTTCTCTCTTTTTCTCTGTCTTTCTCTTTCCTGCAGTCTTTGCAGAAAACCTATGCTTTCCATATGTTGTTTAAGATATTAGTCGACAGTTTTAAGAACAAAATACCATGTGTATTTATAGGATAGCACCGCTATTAGATGATGCAAAAACCAAAGACAGAAACTAAATATCTGTGTGTTTGTGATTCTAATTGACTGCATGGGTTTATTGCTTGACACATTGGGATAAGACTGTTTCTGAACAACAGAAATGCAGATGAAGAGAGACAGGTAGAACGAAGGACATCTGTACAGACAGTAGTGCCAAAGATTGAGTGGTGATGTAGGTGTCAGATTGTCTGCCTTCCAAAATAAAAGGAGGAAAGCCAGAAAGTAAACACTGTCTACAATACACTCAGCAACATCAAATTGTGTCTGCTCCCTCTGGCTGAAAATAATTCCACAACATCAAGTTCAGCTTCCACAGTGTCGAATATTTTTATTTTGCTGTAGTCTCAGTTGAAGATGTTTGCAGAATTAGCCAATGCTAGCAAGTCTCCTCACTGTTCAGATTTCTGGCCTCATTACTGGCATTATTCACACTGATGAGCAGTTATGTAAACTGGCTTGGGTTTTGTCATCTGAAACACTGGCAGAACTGTTCTGCAATATGAATAAGGAGCTCACAGCCTGACCCATAAGGCTGAGTTGGCTGGACTTCAGTGCACATTTGCAAGTGTTACTTTCATGTGAATAAAGCTTGTGGGATTGAATTTATTCCTAGGAGGGGAAAAGGAGCAGAGCTAACCAGGAACGTGATCCAAGTAGGTGATGTTTCTATTTCAGAAATATTCCCTATTTTTATAATGCTCCATAACAGTTTATGATGGCCTTTATTTCTCTTTAAAAAAACAAATTACCTTCTAAAATACTGACTTTGCTGCCTGTGAATGGAAGTGACAAGGCATTGGAGCTCATGCCAAAGATTTCAGCCCTCCTGTGCCTGAGGAGAAATCTGTCCTGCATCCCTGTTTGTAGGTGGGAACACGAGCCAAAGAATATCCAAAGTCTTTGGAGAAGCTCCCATTAACTTCTTAAGGGGAAAAGTGGTGTTTGATGTTTATGTCTTGGATAATTCTGGAATGTAGTATGTATCTGTGTGTTGGTTTTAATTGTTTTCTGATTTCTAAGTTACTGTATTAGCAGCTCCTGGTTGTAAGCTTTTTAAAGTGCTACCATGGACAGAGGCAGTTGGCTGTGAGATTATTTTGAATGTGCTTGGCATTTTGACAGTGCAAGAGAATCTCTTTGAATAATAACATTTGTTCAAAACAATCACAAAGGGACGTGTTGGTGCTAATTTGAATGAGGTGCTACCCTCAAATACAGCAAAACAGCATAATAATCTCCTCAGGAGCAACAGTGATACTGTTGTTACGTTAAATAGGCTGTCGGATAATAACCTCCACAGGAGATGTCTTTTACTATAGACATATTAAACACAAGTTTTTTCATTTCGTTCGGGCTCAGAATGCTACATTTTGAACATCTACTTGCAAGAGAGAAAGAATAATCTCATGTATGGCATGTGACAGTTCAGACTGTGTGGAACAGTGCTGCTATCTACATCATTGTATTGTAAAGTGAAAAGGAAATGTAAACACTGAGTTAAATTAGTGACTACATGGCAAAGATGAAAAAACATGCCTCAAGCCTGCTTCTGTCAGTTATTTGCCATCTGTAATCCAAATGACAGTTCTTGCTGCATAACAGGCCAGTTCTAGCTCTGAGGCAGTGAGAAAGGCTCAGTCTCATGAGTGTTCATAGTGTTAATTAATGTGTTTCTTAGTATTAATATTTTTAGGAGACTACATACAGCTATCGTGTGTCTGCTTATGACAGATAGTTACCATGGACTCCAAAATAGATTGGATAGCTTCTTGTTATAAATACTCCTTTGAGTTCTCTTTCCACCTTGGAAATCAGAATCATAGAATCATAGAATGGTAAGGTTGAAAGAGACCTCAAGAATCATCTAGTTCCAACCCCCAGCCATAGGCAGGGACACCTCCCACTAGCACAGGTCACTCAAGGACTCTTCCAACCTGGCCTTGAAC